>CAIGQZ010001336.1:27454165-27473089 GCA_903798205.1 Danio tinwini | reverse complement strand
TTTTCCCCTTTTTTAAAACATATTTTTTTATGCTTCTGCACTTTTCTAGGGAGTGGAGCCACAGCTGTGGTCCAGGCAGCGTATTGCAAGCCCAGGAAGGAGAAGGTGGCCATTAAACGCATCAATCTTGAGAAATGCCAGACCAGCATGGATGAGCTCCTGGTAATGTTTTCTAACTGTTTATAACATAAGATACACCACCTAAAGGCATGTCATATAGATGGAGACTTGCTTGCTTAAACTGGGTATTCATGGAAATTTAGTTGGTTGGCTGGCTGGCTTTCCAACAAATGATTATGTTAATGAGAAGAGGGTACTGCTGTGTACATTGTCTTGCCATTAATCTTAAAGTAGATGGTAAAATACTTGTACTACAATAAAACACACACAGCTATTACCTTTGAGTAAAATGCTTATATTTGTTTTTATTGACATGCCAATTGGTCCGAAAAACAAATGTTTTAATTTTTTGTGACTGCAAATCAGGGTTATTTCGCCTATCCAAATGCTTCTGAAGTAAAAAAAAAAATATATTTTTTAATTCATGTTGATGTGTCTAAAAATATGGCATCTTTTTTTTTTTTTTGAGAAAAAAAGTTGTAAATGACAAAATAGTTATCTTAAATTTGAAGCAAATGTTGTCATATATTATATTTATTTACTAATTAAAATTCCCCTGACTCCCCAGAATGTGTACTGTACATTCCGTAAATGTTCTTTTCACAAAAACAGATTGGTTGAATCCATTGGCATTTGAGTAATTGATCACATTCTGCAAGCATTCGTGAAAACTGCAGAGGTTGAGGTGAACTTAGCAAAGCAACCACAGCGATTTAAGTTGTCTGTAAGCACTACAGACTGTCTGATAACATTTCGGTTTCAGAAATGAAGTTAAGCACTGCATGTCTGAATCCGGGTCTGTCCAGTTCACCTCAGTTAATGATCTTTTAGTCAAACGGCAGGGTCATGATGTAACTCGGGTCATGTGCAAGGCGGCCACATGTCTGTCAATCAGCAGAGGATTAAACTGGCACAGACTCAAGAAAAGACTTTTCTGGTTTGTGATTACACTGTCCTATGAGACGACATTAGCTAACTGCAGTTTCATTTATACAGCAAAATCTGTTTGAATGATGTAGGATAAGTTAACGTCAGTTTATTTTGTTAGATGCTTGTAGTAAAAGGGTAAGTTCACCTAGAAGTGGAAAACTACTCAGCATTTACTCAAATTTTAAATCTTTTTTGAATTTAAAAGCACAAAGTAAGATATTTTGAAGAATGCTGGTAACCATTGACCATTGATAGCAGGACTCCAGAATCCAATTAAACAGTTGCATTTTGTAACCAATTTTCTTGTCGGTGCAACAAATAGTTTTTAGAGGTTGCACTGGTTCAACCGCAAGATTTACATGTAATTGTATGTAAAACATAGGTGGTTACACGCCACAGCCATATCACCCTGCAGCCCAAGACTCACTGAAGCTAGGCAGGGCTGAGCCTGGTCAGTACCTGGAAGGGAGACCACATGGGAAAAATAGGTTGCTGTTGGAAATGGTGTTAGTGAAGCCAGCAGGGGGTGCTCAACCTGCGGTCTGTGTTAGTCCTAATGCCCCAGTATAGTGAAGGGGACTCTATACTGTCAGTGGGCATCGTCTTTCGGATGAGATGTTAAAACCGAGGTCCTACCTCTCTGAGGTCATTAAAAATCCCATGGCACTTCTCGTAAAGAGTAGGTGTGTAACTACAGTGTCCTGGCCAAATTCCCTCCATCGGCCCTTACCTATCAAGGCCTCCCAATCATCCCCATCCACCAAGTTGGCTCTATCACTGTCTCTCCACTCCACCTATAGCTGGTGTGTGGGGAGCGCACTAGCGCCATTGTCCTGTGACTGCTATCGCATTATCCAAGTAGATGCTGCACACTGGTGGTGGTGTGGAGAGACCCCCCCTCATGATTGTGAAGCGCTTTGGGTGTATGGCCATACATGATAAATGCACTATATAAATACACACATTATATTAAATGCTTTTTAATTACTCTCAAAATTCACGCTTAAAGCTAATTACTCTCACATTCACATGTGCACTTATTTTGTCATTTCTATTAAATTTATATTGGAGTGTTTACATGAGACCATGTCCATTCTTTACATGTCCATTCATTTCAGTCAAAATGTGCACTTTAGTCTCTCCTGTTTACTGCCTTTTATTTCTGATAACATATATATTTAATACATTTTTTTGTTTGTTATTTTATATGTAGAGCATTGCTCTTAAGCAGCAGTGTGAAATTGTTGCCACTACTGAAAGTATGAGCTTTTTGAGCTTCAGCTATCAACTTTTGTGTTCAACGGAAAAAAATAAACTTTTTGTTTTTTGCATCATTTGATGGGTAAAATCAGCAATGTTTGTATGAACTGTCTCTTTAAGTATATCTGTTCAGAAAATACCTGTGGTCTTTTTAACCCCTTTGGATTCTGGAATCTGTAAAACTCATCAATGGCTACATCTTGAAGTAATTTGACCCCCAGAAGGTTGCGGTAGAGCAGTCAGCGATGATCTGAATAGGATCTTTTGTTTGTCGTTATGTAATTACTTCCCATTATTGGCTTTCATAATCCACCGTTTAGGTTTAAACGTTTCCTGCTTTGTGCTTTCTAACATCATCTTTCCTCCCTTTAATGATTTTTTCTGTCTTTTTTTTTTTCTTTTTAGAAAGAGATCCAGGCAATGAGCCAGTGCCATCACCCAAATATTGTGTCCTATTACACGTCCTTTGTGGTCAAGGATGAGCTTTGGCTGGTCATGAAGTTGCTCAGTGGCGGTCAGTTAGTTTGCTTAAATGCATGTGCTGAATAAATAATAGCAACCATAAAACTATTAATGTCTTTTAAAAAAAAAAAAGTAAACTACTGCATAATGTATTATCTATCTGTACATGTCTGTTTTCAGGCTCAGTGCTTGATTTTATTAAGTACATCATTTCCAAAGGGGAGCACAAATCGGGTGTGATGGACGAACCTAGCATTGCCACCATACTAAAAGAGGTGCTAGAAGGTCTTGAATATCTGCACAAAAATGGTCAGATTCACAGGTAGCTGAATGTTTAAGTTTGTGTGTTTTATTTCTGTTGAGTCATTGAGCATTACACTGATTTGTCCTTGTCTCTGTGTAGGGATGTGAAGGCTGGAAATATTCTTTTAGGAGAGGACGGCTCTGTTCAGATTGCAGGTAAAGTTTCACTGTCAATGCATTTTTTTTTTGCAGGCAGTGTTATTGACAATTGTGTGGCTTATTGGAAGGGTTTAAATATAGCGAATGATTAAATTTTTTTTTCAAAAAATTGCTAAATATTATTATTTGAGTGTACTTTATTTGCCAAAAATATCAAGGTTAACATTTCATTGTTTGGAGGAGAAATAAATTCATAAGTTGCGTTAGTAGTGTGTCACATTTTGCGCTTTCTTTTTAATAATTTAAAAATACTATTTAAATAATTTTTGTTAGTTAGCTTACGGTTATTTAAAAACAAAATGAAACCCTTAATTTACTGTTTAAAAAATGCAAGTCAACTACTATGAGCACTTTGAGTCAAATAACCTCTACAAATCAATTTAATAACCACAGTATTATTCTTTTTTATTTTAATTTATTATAAAAAGTAAGATGGAAATAACAAACAACAAATACAATGGAAGTGAACCCCCCATCTATTTAACATTATAAAATCAAGTGAGTGAATGATTCCCTCTTTTGTTTGATGCATAACTTTTTGTATTGCTTTTTGTGCTTTTGTGCCATTCACCTTATTTAACAATTCAACATTTAACAAACACCTTTTTCCTTTAATATTCTTTTGATAAATACAGAAACACAGAAGCATCAACAAAAATAAAAAGTATTATGTAGGACTGCACGATATTGAAAACAAATTTACATTCCAATATTAAGTTTTTCAGCGATATACAATGCGATATAAAATATATTTCACCAGATGGATTAATAAACTCTTTTTCTAAAGATTTCACTTTTTCAGAATGCTTGGGGTGAATTTATAGTGTATTGCATCTGCATGAATTATTTAAAATGAACTTTTAGCTAGATTGTTAGTGGGTAGAAAAAAACATACAAATTAGAGAATTTTTTTGATATATATATATTTCTCTGATAATTCTTAATGCCAATTGGACACACACATTTAATACTCAAATTTAAAATGACACTTGGCAGTCTTTACTATAAAAATGTAATTTAATTAGTTTTTGTTAATGGGTCACAACCCCCCCCCCCCCCTTTTTTTTTTAAATTGAAGTCTACCTTAGAATTTTTTCCAAAAATGCTTCATGATGGGCGTGGAGCACCACGAGCAGAGGGAGGAGAGGGCGTGGCCGGCAGAGCAGGAAAAAAAACAAGGGCTTTTGTCATTTGGCTCACTAGCTCAAAATATAAAAAAAATCTGATACAAAATGTGAGGAGAAGCAAGATTTTAGTAAATCTTGTAAAAGTAGAGTAAAATGCAAAGAAACAAACAGTAAGTAATTTAATGTTGTTACATATACGATAGGCTATTTGTAATTTCATATAATATATAACCACAATTTGTTATATCATCATAATAATAATCATGTTTATTTAACACCATAAATAAGAGGACTTCTCCTGAAACCCTGGATCTTAATGCAGACAACATGGATAGCAGAACAGCATGTCTCTTCCCCTATCTATTTCAACCAATAGCCCTGCTGGTAATCTGGATGATTTTAAACATGTGCGAACATGGCAGCACGGCGATTTGTCTGAATGGTAACTAGGGATGTGCACAATTATTCGATTAATCGAACCCATCAGCGACGATCGAGCATGAAAACGATGATCGATTGGCTCTAAAATTAAATTACTTTCAATCTTTCTGATTATACTGATATTTGGGCGGTAGTTTGATATTTGATTGGTTATGGCTGAAGGGAGTTGCGGTCTAGAGACCTGAGCACAGATCAAGTACAGGGGTCATGCACCAGAAGCGCCGCGTTGAATGTGCGCGTCTGGTGTGTGATACTTTCAGCCAGTGGCTGTACGCACTGTGCGTACCTACAATGAGAGGGCGGGAATTAATGCCGCTTTTTTATTTATTTATGACATCATTTAAATTGATTATTAAACAGTATACACTACAGCTGCTTGTCACTGGCCCACCACATTCTTACGAACATATATTTTTTATTAAAGTTATTATTTATTGACTTGAATATAATTAATCATGATAATATAATTACTAACCCGTCGTCTAAAATCGTAAAATAATAAAATAGCCTATTATTTTATTCGTGGCTAGAGCTTGATTAATTTGATTGACATAGGAAATGAGACCTTTACTTCGCCTGACTGACTGAATGTGAGTTTATTGCACGCTGTATTTTGGTAGCACAAAAAATCGCTCTGATCCGGGAGGGAGAGAACTAATTGCTAAATATAATAGTCCTTTATATGCTTTATATCCTGCAATGAGTTGTTTCATATTCGTATTTATTTAACTTGATGCATTAGTTATTTCATTTTCGAATGCTGAAAGAAATAACAGCCGTCGTTTAAATCATTAATTTACCATTAAAATGTAGTATATTTTATATCATGATCAAGTTTTGATATAAAACCGCTGTGTAATTTAATTGATTGTTAAAAATGTGGCACGGAATGAAACTGTTTTGCATAAAAAACGCTCCAGCACGATAGTGAAAAAGCGGCTTTTAAAGAGACAAACTATATACAAAATTCAATTTAAAAATATATATTTTCCAAGAAATAATTTTTAGTTTGGGCCCAACTGTGCGGGAGGATGATTTTCGGTCAGTGAAAAGTAAGGATTTAATTAATGCTTTACTACTGTGTCACAGTCTTCTGTCATATATTTGCAATTTTTTAATATGTCATAATTTTAAAGATTCTTGCGTCAGATTTTTTTCTTGATGCTGATGTGCTTTTATTACATTTAGATTTCAACAAAATATTACAATTAAAAAGAAAACGAATTATGTCATAAGGAATGCACTTAAGTGTAGCCTTTGACAGTAAGCATCCATTTCTTTACATGATTGGGGAAGGGGGCGGGCTGGTGCTGAATTTGTAAGTACCTTGGAATAAAATCTTGCAGGCGCCCCTGCTTTCAGCTGTCATGTGCGCCGTGTCTTGATACTCTTTTCGGCGAGGACTACGGCATGAGTGATGTTTCACCGGATGACACCAAAATCGAAAGCTACTTCAGGGAGCCATGCGTCTCTCTAAACCTTTATTGTGGTGCAAAGTAAATGAGTCTCGATTTGCAAGGCTAAGCACCCTTGCCCAGTGGTACCTGGCTGTTCCTGCAACTTCTTTGGCTGCTGAGCGCGTTTTTCCACCGCCGGTCTAATTGTAAATAAACTTCGCACTCTGCTTTCACCGACTGATCTTTTTAAATAAAAATATGTAGTCCTTCCTTATGTTAAGTTTTATAGCCATGCATGGTAAAATATTCAGGCTGTTTTTGTTTTAAGTTTAAGCAGCATTGGGCCTAGTTAAATTAGGTCGGCTTTATTTTATTTACCTCCACTGACTGATCATTTTGAAAGAAATGTTATTTTACTTAATCTTTAAGTTTTATAGCTGTGGTAAAAAATATTGAGGCTATTTTTATTTTAAGTTTACGCAGCCAAATTATGCTAGTTTCTAATTTTTGTTAGGCTATGTGCTACTTAACAGCTGTTTGGTTAGGTTTTGGTAAAACGTTGTTTTTGCGAACCTTTTACAAAAAAAACCCCTTTTTGATCCACATTTGTTGTGATGCTGCTGAAGTAAAATATTGTTTTGGTAAAAATGTCAGTTGAATAAAATAACTGAAATGCAGAGTATCGTGTGTTTTTATTATTGTTGTCAACAATATAGAAAAGGAAGGTTATTTAAAAATGGATCTAAATATTTTTAGTAATAATAAGGGGACATATTAAAGGGGATAATACTGTAAAATAACTTTGGTTTCTTTTTTTTTGCGCGCCTTCAGTTGCTGTTGTTTTAAAGTCATCACTCTACTAGAAGATACGCACTATGTCACTGATTATTTTTTTTTATCCCTTCCCAAAAATAATTTTAAACCCGGAAGATGACATTAGCTGACAAAAGCTCCAAATGATCCATTTTCCCCCCACAATTTAAGCTAACAATGATGCCTTGATGCTCGATACACACAAATCTGTTAAAATCTTTAAAAAAGTACTCCAGGGTGTCTTGAACTTTTAAAGCAACAAAGGCTATTGTTTGTTGTGCCTGAATGCTTTCAAACTCATTCAATACGTTTAACAGAAAAAAACAAAAAGCACATGCAATAATAAACTTTAAATCCCCAATAGTTAAACTTTGCTTTTAATCTACAAGCTTCTAGTTAACAATAATGGCTCGTTTCCACTGACTGGTACGGTACGGGTCACCTTTATCAGGCTTGCGTTTCCACTGCTAAAAGGGTACCAATGGTACTCTTTTGGTGGGCCTGGTGTACGACAGAAAATTGCAGTCAATGTCATTTTCGCTCAAGAAAATGTTTAAAATAAAGCTGTACAGGTCGCTCGCTTGTATAATAAGCACTTCTCACAAAACAGATGCTTTACACACATAAATACTTCTCTATAAATGTTTATTACTAACTTTTCTATGAACATGAGTTGATTATAACTGCAGATTAATGACCTACTGTACCGTCTGCAATTATATAAAATAAATAAATAAATGCAACATAAACACATACAGACCCTTACAGTCTCCGATATGTTACCAATTACAGAAAAACTACACACAGCATACATTTAGTCCTTATTTAGGTTCAAAACAACACAAAGTAGAGCCAGTCAGTGCAAACCTCTCATGATTAAATGTGTCTTTAATCTTCAGCAGCATGTGTAGCCTCTTGTTAGAGAGTAATTCCATCATTGCGAGTTCATAATAGTCCATAAGGTTATGACAATAGTTAAACATGGCAGTTTGTTCACATTTGCTGAAAAAAATAATGTGCTCCTTTTTTTCCGGCTTCTCCTTTTGTTTTTTTCGTGCTTCATTCTCACATTTGTCAGTTTCTGACAGGATCAAGTTTCAAAAGCACGTCAACAATCAAGCACACGTTATTATCATCAGCTCAAGAAATTTGTTATTTCAGATATAGACGCGCGGCGAGCGCAAGCAAGAAGCGAAACCGCTCTGCGCTCGCGCTTCAGACTGGCTCGTAAAAAACTACAGGGCACAGGGTAAAATCTAATGTTTAAAACGGGTAAAGACGATTGTATGTAATGTTTAGTATCTGTGTTTAATGTTTTGCACTACAGTGGTGACTTTAGTCAAGCGATAGCTAAATTTGTCCTTTTTTCTTCCTAAAGACTTTGGTGTTAGTGCCTTTTTAGCGACTGGTGGAGACATGACTCGAAACAAAGTGAGGAAGACATTTGTAGGAACTCCGTGCTGGATGGCTCCTGAGGTCATGGAGCAGGTTGGTGATGTCCTACTCTTTCCTTTATCTGTTGCAGCATGAATTTTGGAAACGGAACACCTTTGTTATGAGATGCTATAATATGTTTGTTTACTCGCAGGTTAGGGGTTATGATTTCAAAGCTGATTTATGGAGCTTTGGGATTACGGCGATTGAGCTGGCAACCGGAGCTGCTCCATATCACAAATATCCTCCGATGAAGGTGAGCGGTTGTGTTCAATTAACAGAGAGTCAGTCGGCCAGTTGAGGCACTTGAGTAAACATGAAAATTTTTTTTTTTCACTTTCAGTTCTTTTGTCACAAAGTCGATAGGTTTTCGGATAAATGCCTAAAACAAGATTGGAGATCAGTTAAAATCATGTTTTTTTATATCACTGGTGTTGGTAAAACAGGGCATCCGCTGGGTCTTAAAAGTTTAGAAATGTCTTAATTTTGCAAAACTAATTTTTAGGCCTTTAAGTCCTAAAATTACTTAAATATTGTGTTGGAGGTCTTAAATAATTTTAAAAACCTCTTAATTTTCGTATGTCCATGTAAAGCTACCATTCGGGTGAACATCCATTCAATCACTAACATTCCATCTCAATAAAAGTTTTACCAGAAGTTTATTTATTCACTGTTTTAGTTTATTTATTACAAATAATGATAATAATAAATATGGTTTAATTATCTTTCTAACAATAACATATATTTTATATTTTAATTGTATATATATTTTAATGTTTTAACTAGGCCATTAGAAAAAATCCTTGGCATTTAGCCTCGTTTCTGGCTGTAATTTAGTTCATAATGGTATTAAAAAGTCTTAAATTTGACTTGATGAAACCTGTAGAAACTCTGTTAAAGGTATTAATTTATATAAATTGAAATGTATAAGAAATAAATTGGCTTAATTGAAACTAATTATGCCAATTAGGTCTGTCGCCATCATCATTTTTTATGCATTAAACAGTGAAATTGCCTGTTTTGTTCAGCATAAGCCTAATGAGTTTATTTACATTAGAAACAGTTAAATAGGCCATTATTTTTTGAATTGTTTAAAAATGATATTTTACACTATTTAACATTTTTGGTATTTTAAATATTTCTTGTTTGTTCAACGAAAATTGTCCACATTGCAAATTAGAAAACTTGAATATTAACTAAAATCGAATACATTTCATATAAATAAAAACGTGATATGTTTTATACATCAAAATAAATGGATATTTTTATATTTAGTTAAATCAATATAATTATCATAGCTAAATAAGCCTATAATTCTTTCTTTAATGTTTTGAATATGTTTTAAGTTAAAATATTTATATAAAAAATGGTGGTAGCATTTGAAGTTATGTGTCTGTGGTGTTTTATGTATTTTTTTTCTATTAGCTTCTAATCATTGCTAATTTTTAGGCTTTAAAAAACAGAAATGCTGTATTCTGTATACCGTAAGAAGCATAAAATCTGAGAATCAAGGTATTTCTGACTTCTAAGTTAGCCTTTAAAATGTGTCATTTCTGCAGCACAACAATAACTGAATGTACAGTTGAAGTCAGAATTATTAGCCCCATTTGATTTTTTTTTTCAATTTTTTAAATATTCCCCAAATAATGTTTAACAGAGCAAGGAAATTTTCACAGTATGTCTGAGAATATTTTTTCTTCTGGAGAAAGTTTTATTTGTTTTATTTCGGCTAGAATAAAAGCAGTTTTTCATTTTTTAAAAAACATTTTAAGATTAATATTATTAGCCCTTTTAAAGTAATTTTTTTTTTGATAGTCTACAGAACAAACCATCATTATACAAAATTTGCCAAATTACCCTATCCTGCCTAGTTAACCTAATTAACCTACTTAAGCCTTTAAATGTCACTTTAAGCTGTACAGAAGTGTCTTGAAAAATATCTAGTAAAATATTATTTACTGTCATCATGGCAAAGATAAAATAAATCAGTTATTAGAAATTAGTTATTAAAACTATTATGTTTAGAAATGTGTTGAAAAAATCTTCTCTCTATTCAACAGAATTTGAAGAAAAAAATAAACCCGGGGGCTAATAATTCAGGGGGTTTAATAATTCTGACTTCAACAACTGCAGTTTTTCCACAGATCTGGTTTTGTTTTATTTGTTTACTTTACTGCTTTTTTGGTGTAGGTTCTCATGTTAACCCTGCAGAACGACCCTCCGTGTTTAGAAACTGGAGTTACAGACAAAGAGATGGTTAAAAAGTATGGGAAATCTTTCCGGAAGATGATCTCTTTGTGCCTTCAAAAGGATCCAGAAAAACGGTTGTGCATTTATTTTCTGAAGTTTTGTTTAGAGTCGGAATCTTTACTCCAAAATGTCAAAACTCCAATATTGTCTTATTAATATTACAAATTTTTAACAGGCCTACAGCTGCTGAACTCTTGAAACACAAGTTCTTCACAAAAGCCAAGGTGAGAAGCTGTATCCTCAAGTTATAAAATGACAGAGAATAGCTAGTAGTGACGCATTATATTTCCATCTTTAGGATCATATTGCTGCATACAGATTGCTGCTTCCAGCGGGACTATTTTTATTTAGTTTGGCTGCGTTTGTTGTCACCTAAACGTTGCCAGATCACTGGTCCAGTATGCTTGGTTTACTGTAACAAATACTGTGGATTAGATTTTCTAAAGGCCATTTCCTGCTCATGGGATACAGGCCATTTTGTAACAAACGCTGTGCTGCCTCAGCAGACTGTCTTTCCTATGGGCTCAGTGGCTGTAAACAGGCCTGTACAGGACTGCAGTGATTCATTACGGCCCACAGAGGATGCTGTCTCTTCTAATTCTCATATTTCTTTTTTTTTTTTTAAATGTCTTGACCTTAGGTTTGCGTTTTATTTTCAAAATATTTAACATGCAAAATAGTCTATAATGATTAGATTTATGACCCATTCTCTGTTTATAAATATGAAATTAATCAGTTGTCCACTGGCTTGCTATGAATTAAAAGCTGTAATTCTCATAAATGCTTTACAGAACACTGAGTACTTGAAAGAAAAATTGCTGGAGAGGGCACCTACAATTGGAGAGAGATCAAGGAAGGTGTGTGACAGATTTACTTGATATTTTGTTTGATTTAGGAATTGCTTTTGTTGTGCTTCAAGCTGTTTTTTTGTGTGTTTAAAGGTGCGGAGGGTTCCGGGATCCAGCGGTCGGCTTCACAAGACTGAGGACGGAGAGTGGGAATGGAGTGACGATGAGCTGGATGTGGAGAGTGAGGAAGGAAAGGCAGCAGTGGCCGCTTTACGGGTAGGAACTTGACTTCTATGCTACTTATGTTTCCATCCACCCATTTATATGCGCATTTTGGAATATCACATTAAAAAGATGCAAGGTGTGCATGAATTTTTAAAAAATGTGAGAATTGACATAAACACAACTGCTAAGGATAAACCTTTTATATAATAAGAAAGAATATGCATATACTGTTATGGAGCAGCCGTGGCCTAATGGTGAGTTGATTCCCTTAATCAAGGCACCAAACCCCAAACTGCTTCCTGGGCAACCCACTGCTCCAAGTGTGTGTTCATGGGTGTAAGTCGCTTTAGAGAAAAGTGTATAATGATGGAAAATATACTGAATATATGCCAGCCTTTAATCAAAGTCATGTGATTTTGTTTTGAGATCATGTGATAACAAAAATGGCATTAATGGATAAACTAGTGGGCCAACCGCATTGTAAAACATCTGAAATGTTGTGGTCATTCTAAAATGCCTCAGCCAAAGTCTGTCATCAAAGTGCTTCAATACTCTTACCTCCAGAATTTTCTTGAGCGGTTGTGCTACCAAAGAGCGTCTCATGCCTCCAAAAAGCCACCACACATTCATCTTCTTCTGAGGTGCAAGTAATTTGTTACATGAGGAAAAAAAATGTAAATATGGATTTTCCTATCCATCAATTCTTATTTTTCTTTTTGATGTTTGCCACCAGTTTATCAGGAAGGGATGATTTTGTTCTCTTTGACTCATAGCATGGAAATGGTGCTTTATTCGCTAATGTTTTATGCGATATTCCACTTTTGCGTATACACTTAATTAGCGTCTTTGGATGGAAACATGGTTATTGTTACCAAAATGTTGTTATGGATTTGGATGAATCCTTTTTTAATTGTTTGAATAATCTTTTCTTAGTCACCAAGAGTAAAGGAGGAGGCGGTGCAGAATGCAGAGGTGAGAGTTCACTACTTCTTCATAATTTATGAATTCTCACAAAAATATGTAGTAGAAAATCGAACCTCTGCTTCTTTGCAGATATTTCCAGCTGAATCGTCTGGTTTCCTGCAGCCAGCAGCTGTAGGTCAGCCTGAAGTGCCACACGCTGCAGATGACACGGCCACAATATCAGCCTCTCAGGTTAGAATCTACATTTCACTCTCTCGTGGGGCAACACAATAGGCAGTCAATGACCTAACAAGTGCAACTGATTCATAAATTGACTTCTTAGATCTTCAAATTTGTGTTTCTACAGGCTGTTGGTGGACCAACTGCGACGGGGCAGGACTCAGCCAAAATTCCCATTAGCCTGGTCCTGAGATTAAGGTATTGGCATTTTAGAACTTTTTGTATAGGCACAGCAGTGTAAAACAATCAGAGAGATTAGGTTTCTACTGCGTTGATTATAAGCATCAAATCTAACCATATTTAAAGTGAAACTGAAAAGTCCTATGCAGATACTTGTTCCTCTCTCATTTATGCACGTTTTGCTTGCTTGATGACTATGCTCGCTCTTTAAACTCTTTCTCGCCATTGATGATATTTTGGTCATTGATGCCAACTTGTATCGCTGTTATAAAGTATTAGACTGTTTCATATTTTTAGCAATACTATTCAATCACCAGGTTCAAAAACGAGTGATAGAAGCAAGTTTGACCTACAATCTAGATGTAACCATTGACAAATATAAGATTTTTTTTTGTCCGAGCTTTCTTTTTATTTGAACTGATTCAGTGATGACAATGTTGTCAAACAACATTTAGAAATATTTTCCTCAATGAATCATGAATTCAAGAGATTAGACCAGAACAGCTAATTTATCCAATGAACAGCGCTTGTGTGTTATAAAATCATTCATTTAAATGGAGCTTTTTTTTTTTTTTAAATAAAATAAAATTTTATTTAAATTAATTAGTTGTCAATTCTGCAGAATTCTGAAAATACTTAATTAATTCTTTGTTCAGATATTTATAAAAAAATCGAGATATGTTATATTCTTATAAAAGTTGTGTTGGTTGCAATAAAATTTACAACACATTTCTGAATAATAATTTAAAGGGCACCTAGGTTACCACTTTTTACAGATTTAATATACGTCTTTTGTCTCTCCAGAATGTGTCTGTAAAGTTTCAGCTCAAAACACCCATCAGATTTTTTATTATACCTTTCATAAGTTTCTATTTTATAACTCTGAGCAGCAAGTAGCATTTTTTTGTGTACTGCGCCTTTAAGGCTAGTCCTTCACACCTACCGTTTCCACGTGCCTGTCAGTGTGCCTTAATCTCCTCTCTCGGCTGTGACAGACAACAAGAAGGAAGCAGATCTCATGTAATGCTTGTGAGAAATACTGCAGTAAGAACTTTACCAATGAGTATTTGACACATTTGTTGTGGAGTTGCAACGATGAGTCACACAGACAGTGCGCGCGTTTAGCTTTGCACTCTTTTTGCACGCAAATGTGACAGAATACAGGTTAATATCCACCGCTGTATGGATATCTAATATGTTAATGTACAAAATAACCCTGATTTAACATCCACACACCAGGATTGAAGTGTCGTCTTTTATAATTGTTCTGACACGTGGCTGTGCTGATGAAGTAAATCTGAAGTAAATCGCTGTAATTCATTACAAACATGCACTGTTTTAAAAACATGTTAAACTTGTAAAACTCACTCTTGATCACATTTGATGATGATTGATGATCCTAGCAAACTGAACAGACCTTTTATTCCCTGTTGCTTTGTGCGCGTCCTGTCTTGTTCATAGGATTATAAACGTTACTACGGAGACATGTTAATATGCAGCTGTCAATCAATTCGGTAGGTGGGGGAACCGCACTCCTACGCCAAGTTGTGGTCGGTCTCAAAACCGCTCCAATTGGTCCATCCTTTTTATGTTGTTAAATTGGGGAAAAAAGCACTGGGTGTGTTTATATCACCCCAATATGACGTTCTATACACTATACCTACACATATGTCTGTCCATACATCTTGAAAAGTACGTTTTTCACCATAGGTGCCCTTTAAAGAAAACCTTGAATTTCCAGTAAATCTGTTTGTACAGTCTCAGTAACTTGATATTAAGATGGTTAAGATGCTTATTTTGGCAACGCAAATATTTCAGTTTATCGCTGTAAAAAAGGCAGGTTATTAGTGATGTGTATTGTTTTTTCTCATTAATTTAAATACAGAATATAATACAAAGCATTAAAAGTATTTAAAAAAAAGTATGCTGTAGCTCCTTACTGATGTATTGAAGTAATAAAATGACTAAAACTGAAATCATAATAATGCAAGATAAAAAAACTAAAGAATAAAAACTACAAAAACACAACAAAAAAACTTAAATCAAGTTAAAATATTATATTAAAAGATCACTGCTGCCTTATGATATCTTGAGTTTTGTATTTTGTCCTTCAACAGGAATACAAAGAAAGAGCTGAACGATATCAGATTTGAGTTCATGCCAGGGAGAGGTTTGTGCATTTTACTTATTGTCCGACTGTCTGTGCTTCTTCCTAAAGTCTTCATTTCACAAAGATTGAGCAATTTTGAAATGCATGACATAAATTCTTCCTTTGCTAATGCTCTGTCCATCTAGACACAGCAGATGGAGTGTCTCAGGAGCTTGTGTCTGCTGGACTTGTGGATGGGAGAGATCTAGTCATTGGTAAGTTTGGGTTAATTAAATTTACCAGCTAAAATACCAATGCATATATATATATATATATATATATACATTTCATAATAAAATAGTGTGAGTTTAAAATAAAAATTGCTGCTTCATAGTAAAATACAAAATTGTTAACTCAAATCCACTTCTTTAGTTGCTGCCAATTTACAGAAAATTGTTGATGATCCACAAACCCACAAAAATGTCACTTTCAAGCTGGTAAGTTTGTTTATTATAGTTGGTGACCTGGGATTGTTTTCACAAAACATCTTATCTTACCTCCTTAATAGCTTTAAATGTTTTTAGCTAATAGATTTCTCTTAAAATCAATTCACAGCTGATGAGACTAAACTTTCTAATCAATAGAGATTAGTTTTAAGGCAAGTGTCAGGGCGGGTTTGACCTTTGCAGAACAGTTCTACAGAACATTGGAACATACAGACACTAGGGCAGTGCGATTTAATCAAAATCAGATAGCATTTTGAAACATTGCGATTAGGTAATCGCAAGAGGCTGTGATATTATTTAACTTCCCCCACCCAGAGCATATGTGTGACTGCCGTCTGTGTGTGTGTCTTACTAGCCAATTGAGTGAGCACACTTTCATTCCGGCCAATCAGAATTGCACAACCGAACTATGCAAAACGCCCACAATAAAAAAAAAAACGAACAAACAGGAAAGCGCAGATGTGCGGGACGATGGCAATTGCCGCTTCAGAAGCATTAATAGACTAATTAATATAGAAAAAGAACAGCACATCGGCAATATGGGAATGTCTTGGTTTCAAAGTCACAGACACTAAACAAAACCAGGTAATTTGTAAAAGCTGTCGCAGAATGCTTGCCAGCATGAGGAAACACAACAACCAGCACCTAAAAAAGCACCACAGGTGGCTCTATGAGTGTCTTGCTAAAAAGGTAATTAAAAGTATTGCCAGTGACAATCTAGTAGCAAGCAACAGCAAAGTACAATTTCAGAGTTATTAGCTAATAGAAGTTAATATCTTTTAAGCTCCTTTTTAAACTAACACTGTTCTTAAAATTCTTCTGCTTAAATGCATTTTAAAAAGCTTTGATACAGAATACTGAGCTGAAGCTTGACTACAAAATAAAATCGCAAATCAAATCAAAATGAGCAATTACTGTCAAAAAAAAATCGCAATTAGATATTTTCCCCAAATCGCACAGCCCTAACAGACACCATTAACGCTTCATCCGACAACACATGAGAACAATACACAGGGTTCATATGGTCATGGAAAACCTGGAAAAGTCATGGAATTTTGACATGGTGTTTTCCAGGCCTTGAAAAATTTAGGAAAATCAGAAAAACCCACCAAGTTTTGGAAAAGTGATGGAAAACGGATATCTGTATTCTTGAATATAGGTTAGTTGTCTTTAATTATTTTCTGTCCTTGACCAATCACATACTCTCACATTATTAGTGTGGTGTAAGCATTATCTAAATAAATTTTGCATAGATATAAATATAAATTGGTCATCACGGTGGCGCAGTGGGTAGCACAATCACCTCACAGTAAGAAGGTCGCTGGTTTGAGCCTCGCCTGGGTCAGTTGACATTTCAGTGTGGAGCTCTCCGGGTGCTGCTGAGTGTTTCCCCCACAGTCCAAAGACATTGGTGAATTGGGTAAGCTAAAATTGTCCGTAGTCTATGTGTGTGAATGAGTGTGTATTGATGTTTCCTATTGATGGGTTGCGGCTGGAAGGGCATCCGCTGTGTAAAACATATGCTGTAAAAATAGGTGGTTCATTCCACTGTGGCGACTCCAGATTAATAAAGGGACTAAGCCGAAAATAAAATGAATGAATGAATAAATATAAATTGACACTAAATAGATTGTTGCTTGTTTTACGATATGCTGTAATAAATTTTAACGTGTATTGTTTTTTTTTTACCACGAATATGTAGACATTGCATGAAACATTAGGTCATGAAAATGTACTTGAAAGTCTTGGAAAAATCATGAAAAAGTCTTGGAATTTTAGTAGTTAAAATGTGTATGAACCCTAAAAACAAACAATGACTAAACATACAAAATTAAGAGAAGCTGTGTTTATTGCTTTTGATGTTTTAGACCTCAAATAAAATTCTTCCAGTGGTATGAATTAATGTAAATGTTTTTTTTAGAAAACGATTAAATAAATATTTTTTTAATGCTTTTAAAATATATTTTTAAATGGTTTTGCAAAGAAATATTGGCATTTAAAGAACATATATTTAGCAAAAACATATTTTTGAAGATTTTTTGTTTATATATAAAAATATAATTGATTAACGTATGTTGGACCATATAGGAATCATTAAAAGCTTTGTGGTCAAATGCTTTTGAATGTAGGCAGAAATAAAAAAAACTACAGAAAAAGCCATTTTAGGATAGTTTGTGTTTTGGTCTTAGTGACTTAGAAGTCCTCTTCACTATTTATAATGTTTCACAGATTTAGAAGCTAGTTTTAGCACTTTGTGAGTACTTGTACAGCAAAAATTCTAAATGAGAGTCCTAAATTTAGCACTCTCAAACCAATTTTTTTTAAAGATTTTCTCCTAAATCTGCAAGTTAGGAGCTACTTTTTGCCTCAATATGTTTTGTGAATACAGTCCCATTTTTTTTTCATCACTGAGGTGTTTCATATTTGGCATCATATTTATCTTTCTTTCCTTCAGGCATCAGGAGTGGACAGCTCTGAAATTCCAGACGACGTTAAACTCATGGGATTTGCTCAGCTGAGTATAAGTTAAAACCTAGTATTACCAGCAAACGGAAAGAAAAGAAAAAAAACCCCAGACTTGTTTGCACACCAGTGCATTGTAAATGCTTTCATTGGCCTAAAGAAACCACTACTGCCAAAGAGACAGAAGGAACCTGACACCACATAGGATTAACAAATGTTGAATAGGACTGCATTCGAGTTCTTCATAGGAGCGCACCTCAGATGTTTACAGTATTCATGTATGTTTCGTTTTCTGTTGCTTTAAACATTTGCACAATCTGAACCAACTCCTAATACTGGTAGATGTCAAAAGAATGCCTTACTTTCAATAGAACTACTGAATTTACAACTGTAGGTAGACGGTAGCTGTGAAAATGAATGAGTGACCGACTGTGTGTGTTTTCAGCTGTGTTACCTCAATGGAGGCTGGAGGGCAGGATTGCCATTCAATAGCATTTAAGGGTGCATGTCATCGGCAGCCTATGAAATCAGCTGTTCAGTGCACTGTTCTGCAAAGTGCTCCGTCATCAACACCGTATGGTTTTCCACGTAAGAAATGGGAGCCACGTCACACGCACCTCACAGTTACACGTTTGGGCTGCTCTCTCACTATTGGGATTACATTCCCATCATTTTGCATGGGCTAATGCCAGACTGCATGAATGATGTTTTGACTTAAGAAATGCTGATCATTTTGCTCTCGGTTAATTTTGTCGATTGGATTGTTCGTGAAAACAGAAGGTGGGAGAAGAAACGATTTTATTTAATTAATCAAGTATATATCTCGTATGCCGT
>CAIGQZ010001336.1:27439712-27453765 GCA_903798205.1 Danio tinwini | reverse complement strand
AGTGCTTGGGAGGTAGCAAAAGGTTAGTGTTACTGTTTTTGATCAAATAAATTGATCTTGGTTAAATAGTTTCAATATAAAATATTTCAGTCTTCAGACCAGCATGAGAATGGTTTGTTGACCCAAAGCATTACATTTTACAGCTATTAAGTGGTCATAGAGGATTTATTCAGTTTTTGCATTAGTTTGAATGTTTATCTACCTGTTACAGATCTTGGTGTGCAAGGGATTACCTATTTTCAGATTTGGCAGTTAAATTTCTCAGTATTCATTTTTCTATATTCTGCTATAGAGTGCATTAGTTCCGGCTAAATTTTAGCTGTTTTTCACATTTATTTCAAATCTATTAAAACCCATAGTTTTTTTTATTGTCTTAAAGTGTCATAAGTTATGAACTAAACAAACCAGCTATGAGGATGAATCACAGCAATATTACAAACTTTGAATTATTTGAAGAGTATTTAAAAGTCCAAAATACAAAGTTAGAAGACAAAAAACAAAACTACTCTTCCATGAAGCACAAATAACACAAATTAAATTGGGCAGGTAAATATAAATCCATCCATACAAAGTTGTTGGTTGTATCTGTAGAAATAACCTTTAAAGTTTATTGCAAAATATGCATATAAGTATTTGAAGAGTATAAAGAGATTGACTGTGTAATGCTTCTTGGAAGTGGGCAGAGTTAAAGCTATCTTTTGACTTACTCTAATTGGTGGAATGTTGTGCACGTCATTATGGGTAATCTAGTTTGTTTAGAAATAAGTTGGTTTGATGTATACCAATGGTCTCAAACTCAATTCCTGGAGGGCCGCAGCTCTGCGTAGTTTAGCTTCAAACACCTCCAACTCACACCTGCTTAATAGTCTATAGTAGTTTTGAATACCTTGATTAGGATCAACAGTGTTTGCTGTTTAGCCGTTTTGCAAAATGAAGGAAACTGGGCTGTAGCTGGTTAAAATGGGTCTATAAAATCACTAGCTGCCCTAAACCAGACATTGGCCAGTCTAACAGATTCGACTGCACTGTAAAAAAAACAAATGCTGGGTTCTGCACAATTCCTTCATGTTGTCTCAACACAAATCGATTAAGCTAGCCTAATTGTTTTTACAAATTTAAGTGTATTAAACTTAAAACAATTAAGTTGTCTCAAAAGAACTCTAATTGTGGTGATTCTGCTAATTCTAAATAAGTAATTTGAGCAAGTGCAAAAAATCATTTTTTGAGTGTAGGGTTGGAGCAAAACTGCAGAGCTGAGACCTGTGAAGTATACAATTGATTAACAACCTCTGAGCTAACAATCGGTCTGTCTTCAAAGGTTTAGCACTTTTTTTTAATAAGCAAATCTTTTTAGTTATTTAATTCTCCTGTAATCCAGCTATTGCACTCTAAGTATAATATTTTAAATTAGGGCTATAAAATTACTCCTAAAGCTGATCCATCTAATGTCTTCATCTGATCCATTTTTGAACATGGAACGGATGTACACTTCATTTCCTGAGATATTCCATCTTGTTTCAATTTAGCAACATTTGAGCCTAAAAATAGAGCATCTGATTATTTCAGTTGTTGTTAGGTGTGTTTCTAAACGTTTCAAACGTTTCCCCATGTTTTAGCTCAATTTTAGCTTATTTTCAATCAGAAACTGGTATAGTAATATTAGCACAGCCTAAATGATACATTTCTCAACCTAGAAATTTCAATGAAATCAAAATGTCTTCATCTGATCCATTTTTGAAGATGAGACTGATCTAAACTTAATTACCTGAGATATTCTTGATTCAATTTAGCGACATTTGAGCCTAAAAAAATAGATCATCTGATTATTTCAGTTTTAGTTAGGTGTGTTTTTCAGGCACAGCCTAATTTATACATTTCTCAACCTGGAAATTTCAATAAAATCAAAACAAACCGTACACCTGTAATTACATTCATTCGAAGAGCTAAAACTGCTAAATTGTATAGATTTATGTGATGCAATATGACTTGCTGACCTTGCAAGTGCTGATAATGAAGTTAACAGGTGAAATGACTCACTGACCAGCAAGAAATACAAGAAAAGTGACTTGAGAACCCGTCCGGTGTCCAAATGATCTTGGCAATAGGATCCTTTGAGTTTGAAGTTCTGCGTCTGTAATATATGAGTCTTGCTTAATATCATTCGTCCCAGCTGTAGACTTATGTCAGATTCCATGTATATATCAGAAGAAAATGTGTTCACCTGCAGCTGGTATTTTATTCCGTTAAAAATAAAACAAAATAAATAGCGTGATCATATTGCCAGTAGTCTTGGCGGTAACAGATTTTTTATTTTTTTTTAACCGTTTTGCTGGACTTTTACTATTTTGTCGTCTTTATCATACGAAGGATACACTCCATCTCGCTTAATTCTAAACATTTTTTACAATTATTTTTTTATCTCCTCAGCTTCCAACCAACAGTCATTGGAAAGTGTTTTTAAAACCGATAAATTGTAGACACAGTGATTCACATGCTGTCACTTGTGTGTATGTGCAAATGACTGTTGAATTACTTTATTCTTGGTGTAAATTCAACAATGAATGTGGGTGAGGCATCAACAAATAATTCAACGAGAAAAAAAGTTGTGTAAATAATCAAGTTGGTGTCGTTTATATATAATATAAACAGTATACATACGGTTCACAGTTGGCCTTTCTTTGGAGTGGACGTGGTGGTTTGTCTTATGTCTTTTTGTTTGTTGGCTTCTCTGTTCAGTCAAAAAAAAAAAAGTCAAAACGCAACACTTGGCGCAAAGGGTGTCATTACTGAAAATGTATCCCATAAAATATTACATTAGCATGACTTGAAAGTAGTATTTTTTTGTGTACTTATTTCTTGGTCAACAGTGGAGGGCTATTATTTTCAAACATTTCAGTTTCTGCCTTGCTGTCTTCGTTTTCTTGATGTTGTTGAAGTGGTTGGTTGGATTATTTGAAGGAATGCTTGTGGTATGTATGTTTTATGTGTGTTTTTTTGTGGTTAAATGGGCTCATAACACTGGCATACCATCTTGCTATCCTTAATATGATTTCTTTTTCCCTTTTCTTAAGATACCTTAAGTGGACTGTACAGGCAAAGCCTAACCACAAGAATTAGATTTTTTTTTGACCATCAAAAAGACTTTCGGCACTTTCCAGATTCTCAAAAACGTCTTCAAATATTTCTTGTAAAACACTTGTATCATTCTCGTTCTCACCTTGGTGATATAAAAGTATTTTTTTCACGTGTGTGTAAGTGGTTGACCCTCTACTGGAAATCATTGGAAGTACTTCAACAGAAAATCTTCATAAAGAACATTCTTTGTTCCTCATTTGTGTAAGACCTTCAGATTGATGCATCACAGTTTGTTACATGTTTCTCTCTGGTGATGTTTCTGTGTTGCATGGAAGCTTGTTTCAGTATTGGAATAAAAAAAAAACAGTGAGTCAATTCTGAATATAAAATTCTGGGTTTCTGAGAAACACTATTGTTGTACAAATTTGACAGACTTTTCTGAAAGCATTTTAGTTTATTATTTTATTTTTATTGCCATTATTTAGTTTGCTTTGTTTTTTTATGATCCTGCACTTCAGATTGTTGAGATTTTGGGAGGAAATTCTAAAGATAAAATCAGAATTATGAGACCCTATTAAAAGTCCCTACCTGTGGGAAATAAAATAGAAACAAAACTGCAGGATGCAAGTAAAAAATTAATATTTTTTCACAAAAATCTGAATTTGTCTTGCAATTATAATTCTTTTGTTGTAATTTGGACTTTTCCCTCAGAATTCTTTGCACATTTCTCGAAAGTTTGTCTCTTTACCCCCTCAAACCTATGAGTTTTTGCAATTTTGACTTTTGTTTCAGAATTGCGAGTTTATTGTTGAATGGTTCTTTAAATTTTAGTTTTAGTAAGTATAGACAATTGCAAGCCTGTAAACTTACAATTTCAAGATGTAACATTCCAGTTCTGATGACGTTCAAATTCCAAAATGTAAATTGTGAGATGTAAGTGCAGCATTTTGAGGAACATTTAAAACAGAGGTTTAAACTTCCTATGTTGTTTGATTTCAGAATTTATATTTATATATTGCATTTATATCTTGCAATTGTGACTTCTCTCCTCAATTCTGAGCTTGTAAGAAGTCTGATCTCAATCAAATTGAGAGATACTTTTTTTTTATTCCCTGGTGGAACAAGCATCCATAGTGTTGAAGTGAGTTGTATAAGATCATTCCACCCTTCTCTTTTGTCTGCAATCTGAAGGGCTGATCACACAAGCACATGTATGCAGGTCTTTCATAGAGCGATTGGCTACATTTTGTGGAATATTTATGGGTTTAAATTCAAAGCTTTTTTTTTTTTAATGTGTGTCTTTTTATTTTATTGAACTGCAAGGAATGAACAGCAACGAAGGTATTACTGTCGCACTCAGTATGGCATTTGTGAAGGACAATGGTAGAACACTGTATAGTATTTCACTTCTTGGGATTTTCAGTGCATGTGTACCCAGTTATTTTTAATAATAATCAATAAAGAAGGAAATGATGAAAATTTCCCCTGCAAGCTTGTCTATGAATTATATAATGATGTTAAAGTGCTTCATCATCCCTAACAGCCTTTTGTGGCAACTCTCCAGTTTATTGCTCTGTTATTATATTGTTGAGTTACACATTACACTTTTTGTCAGCACTTTTTTATTAGTTTTTATACTCTAGATCAAAGGTGGGTCAAGTTTTTTGATTTTCAAAGAATGAGCTCGACATTTTATTTATATATTTGTGCATACATAAAATAGTGGTGTTAGTGTTGTGAGTTTTTTTTGTATGTAATTATAACTAAACAATGTATAATATTCCCAAATGACCATTCAGAACAAAGTTGATAACTGTAACCATCAGGTAAAAGTAAAGACATTTTTGAAAATCATTCTAAATTTAAAAGTGAAACAACGCACACACAACAATATGACAGAAAGTTCCACTTTAAAAAAATTGAAGGCTATTTAGAATCTAATCACACTTTATGTAGTGCGATCATTTAAAGAGCCCCTATTATGCATTATAAAAGGTCATATTTTGGTTTTGGGGGTCTCCAACAACAGGCTGATATGCATGCAAGGTCAAAAAACACTTTCAATGTCTTATAATATGCATTTATTTTTACCTAATTATCCCAATGACTCCCATATGATTCATTCAGCGATTTTAATTCATTTGTTTCCACACCTCTCCTTAGTGCAACGCTTATCTACACTGATTGGTTCGATGACCCAGTCTGTTGTGATTGGTCAACTGCATTCAGCGTGAGACAGAGAGAAATGCGCATCATGGCTTATCAACAAGTTTGAAGTAGTCAGAGTGCAGTGCAGAAGTGCATTAATGCAATGCAGTTAAACATCAGCATGTTCCTCTATTCTTAACCACAACCCCAAGTAATAACAACAATACTGTACATTCAGTATTAATCCACACAGTGGCAACAAGTTGAACTATTTTGAAAATTGACCGCACCGTGCGTATTTAGGAATGGCTGAATGTGGCCATAGCAACAAACAGCAGGAGAACGCAAACACAAAACACATTTAAAGTGATAAAGGAAGAAACATAAGTTGCGTTTTCAATGTGGCTTTGGACGCAATGTGTGATATGTGATTACAAGCCGCGCGGAGCGATTACAACTTGTAACACACAAATAAACACATATTTTGCAAACTACAGAAAACAAAGCAACAAATTTAAATACACTATGTTGTTTAGGAAGGAGAAACCATTACAGGATATGGAGGAAGAAGAAACTGGTCCATATAAACTGCGTAACAGTTACTGACAAAGTCCCATACATTAGTAGTCTTTGCTGATCTTTCCTTAAATAACAAATGGCTGGCGAATCCCACGCTGCAGCATAGATTATTGTATCAATCATTAGAAAAACGACAGGGACAACCACAGCACACGGTTGGCTATTCTGTGGCGTTGTTGTAAAAATGAACTTGAACTTTTTATTCCCCACAGCCGCATATCCGGCCATCTCTCAGTGATAGTAATCTTTGTGTCACGATCCATTTCATGATCCCTCGCACTCCGCTACTGTCTGAATGGAAAGGGTCGTTCACGTTTTGCCGGATCTGGCAGTTCATATTTGGTTGTCTTTTGTGTCAACGTTGATATGAGCAGGCAAAAGATTTAGGCAAACAACAAATTATTTAAACAAGACTTTGAGTCAAATCTTTTATAAAAAAAATCTGTATTTTTAAACAAGGTGCATTTTCCGATTTAACCAACTGTTTTGCACACTGCATAGAAGATATTTTTTAAAAACTCATAATAGAGGCTCTTTAAAGTGACAAACAATAAAATGTAAATTTTTTGACTAACAATTTTAACATTGCTCTAAAAGTAACCTTTCAACATTGTCAATTAACGAGATATTAGTAGATGTTTAGCAGAGTGGAGGTTTGGTAGAATAAGCTGACGTAGTTGCAGTTGGTGGCATGGTGGCTCAGTGGTTAGCATTGTTGGCTCACAGCAAGAAGGTCACTGGTTTGAGTCCTGCCTGGGCCAGTTGGCATTTCTGTGTGGAGTTCATGTGCATGTTCTCCCTCTGTGTTAGGGATGGGTTTTTTTCCGGGTGCTCTGTTTTTTCCCACAGTCCAAAGACATGCACTATAGGTGAATTGGATTAACTAAATTGGCCGTAGTGTGTGGGTGCATATGTGAATGTGAGTGTGTATGGGTGTTTCCCAGTACTGGGTTGCGGCTGGAAAGGCATCTGCTGCGTAAAACATATACTGAAAAAGTTGGTGGTTCATTCTGCTGTGGCGACCCCTGATAAATAAGGGACTAAGCCAAAGGAAAATGAATAAGTTGCATAGTTACTTAGATACTAAGATTTACTCTAAACAACAATATAGTTATCTTTACAGTTATCACCACTGCTGTGAACAGTTGCCAGTTGCATAAACATCGGCATCATAATAAGTCCAATTGAAAGATCTATCTTTTTATTTCTAACAAAAAGTAAGCTTAAAGTTAAAAAGGTATAGTCTTAAAGGATAAAATGATGACTACTTTGTAGTTCTTAACACTGATGTTTTGCTGTCTTACCAACATATGTTGTATTCTTACACTCTTAAAAATAATTATTCTTTATTGCCATCAGTGGTATCAACATTAACATCAAGGTTTTTGGGGAACTTGTGTACCACATTTGGTACACCATAGTACTGGGTTGGATCCTCTTTTGCCTTCAGAGTTGTGTTAAAGTGATAGTTCACACAAAAATGAAAGTTCTGTCATCAAGTTCTGTAAACTTTAAGGTGCTGTATGTAAGTTTTTGACTTTTCTAAAACATAAAAGTACCATAATATGTTTGAGGATAATTAAGAAACAAACCAAGTAAACATTCTTGTTTATCTGAAAAACAATGCTGAAGTAAAATATTCTGCTTTGAAAATGTCTGTTACATGCCGGAACATCTGTCTTTGTTTTTTTGTTTGTTTTTTTAACCCATCCAATGTCAGTTTAGCCAATTATATTTCAGCACCCTGGGTTGCCTTGGTGGAAAACCACGCATTTTATTCATTCACTCAGAAAGGCTCTCAAAACATGCGTAGCAGTAGCAGACTCTGAAATGAGATGCAGATTTACATGAGTTCCACATGAGGTTATTAAATAGCAAATAATATAAATATTACAACTGTAAACTTTAGGTGAGCAGGTTACATTGTAACCCCGTGTCCTAACAACACGCTACGTGACGAGATTTGCAGAGATTAGCAATTGGGCTGTTTGCCTTTATGAATTTATAATCTAATTAATACATATTAAACCTCTTTAACATTATTAAATGTAGATGCTGAATCACTGATATTTGTTGGTTTGTCACAGTTCTAAAGTTCAACTTCAAATGGTTTATATTATTTTCAATATCTGAGGTAAACTACCTGCCCCTGCTTTCAGTAATATGGCAAGTTTTCTGTTGTTCAGCTGCAAGAAACAGAAGCCGTTTCTAATATATCAATTCAAGGTGTTGGTTGAGAAACACAATTTCACAAAAGTCTTTAGGCTTGATTGTCAGACTCACTCCTGTTGGTCTTCAATTTGGCAACCTGTGCTTGCATTTGTTTTGTCCAGCAATGCAATACCTATTTCAACCACTGGGTGTCAAACTTACATACTGTACCTTTAACAAACCCCAAAAATGCTGGGCTTTTGAACAAACCATTTGCTTCATCAGTTCCCTTCTTCCTTCATCAATTACTCATCCTAAACTTCTTTCAGACCTGTTTGAGTTTCTTCTGTTGAACAGAAAGGAAGTCATACTGGAGAATGATGGAAAGAAACAGTAATTGACTGTTTCCCTCCATCTATTTTTTCATGCACATTTTGGAATTTTCACTACAGCAAATTCAATTTTTTCTTTTTGATATTTGCTAACAGTTTATCAGAAAGTAAAGATTATGTTCTCTTTGACTAATTGGATGCAAACTGTGCATTTGTTTGCAAATGTTTTATGCGATATTTCAGTTTTGCACATAATTTATGTTGTTTGACGGAAGCTTTTGTTCAGCTATGAATGACACTGGGTGTTTCCAACGTTCTCCAGTGTATCTTCCTTTGTGTTCAACAGAAGAAAGTAAGTCAAGCAGGTTTGGAACAAGGATTAGCAAACGATGACAGAATTTACATTTTTGGGTAAACTATTCCTTTAAATGGTTGTGGCATAGATTCAACAAATGCAGGAATCATTCCTCAGAGAATTTGATTCACACTGACATAATAGTGTCACACAGTGCTGCAGATTTTTCTTCTGCACATCCATGATTCATGTATAACTCCTGTTCCAAAAATTGTTCTGATTGAGATTAAGGCCCAATCCCAATTCTATTTTTGTACCTCTACCCCTTCCCCTTCCCCTTGGCCCTTACAACCGAGTGTTAAGGGGAAGGGCTTCAAAACTTACCCCTAAGAATTGGGACAGCACTTCAACACCTGCACACGTCATCAGATGTCATCGCAATCTCTTACTTCAAATGAGATCAAACGATCTCGACTGCTGAAGTTATTCTAGTTGTGTTGTTTTTTTGGTATTTATGTTCAGGAAACCACTGAAGGCATATAATTTGTTATCATAACAATCTAATGTGGTAATAAGATCGTAACTGTACTGTGTATTTTGGCCATATTCATCTGTAAACACACGAAAACAACACTAACATTATAGCAGACACTGTAAAAAGCTCATTCCCAGCCACTAGACTTTTCTGACAGGGTCTTCGAGTGTCATCGAGTGTCAGAATGTTGTGGGACTGCTGTACAGGAGTTATGATTAGGGATTATAGATTGCGAAATTTAGCTGGTTTTTTTTGTGTTTTTTTCAAAGCATGACGGGAAAACATGAACGCGGTTATAAATGTATTCAAACGTGGTTGTTTGTTGTAAAAATTCATAATAATGACAAAAAATACAAATTTGTGGATCTCCTTACTTCCGGGTTCAGCAATACTGCCGTTGTGGCAGGTGTATTCTGGGAAATTTTCTCACCCCTTGGTTTCAAGTGTGCTCCTGAAAAATCTTCGTTCGAAGGGGTGTATACCCCTTCCCCTTAGCCCTACGCCTTCAAGCTAAAGAGAATTGGGACACCACTACCCCTTGACGTGAACGCGCAAAATGAGGGGTAGGGGGAAGGGGAAGGGCTAAGGGTATAGAATTGGGCCTAAGTGTTTGTGAGTAGGCTGTTATGTTCATGAAGCTTTTCTCAGTTTGAGATGATCTGAGCTCAGTGACTGTTGTCCTACTAAAAGCTGGGACTCTAAATGCTCATACAGCAATCAACGTTTAGCAACAATATCAGGGTAGGCTGTGGTGTAAAAAAACAGTACAAAGTGGTACTTTTTGGTATCTCCCCCACATCATTACCAGCAGCCTGAACAACTGATGCGTGAGAATGTGTATCCATGCTTTCATGCTCTTTTTACCAAATTCTGATCTTACCATCCAAATACAGAAATCAAGACTCATCAGACTGGAAAACCTGTTTTCAATCTTCTAGCGGTGTGCTCTTCTGCTGCTGCTGCTGCTGTAGCTCATCTGCTTCAATGTTAGATGTGTTGTGAAAAGCAGTTTCTGAAATACTCAGACCAGCCTGTTCAACACCAACAACCATGTCAGGTTCATAGAGACTTAAATCATTTTTCTTCCACATTCTGACACTCGGTTTGATCTTCAGCAGGTCATCTTGTCTACATCTACGTTTCCAAATGCCATGCCAATGACTGATCGGATACTTGTGTTAACGAGGAGTTAAACCTACAACCTATTAAAATGACCTGTGTGTGTATTTATGTGTGGGTCTGTTCATATGTCTGTCTGGCCTTTATCTACGTGTTGCATCATTTTTATCTAATCATCTTTGAGTGCAGATCCATTGGCAATATGACCATTGTTCTGGGTATATATGACATTCCGGTACATATTCACATGATTGTGGTTAATCATTAAACATTTGCTTTGTTTTCTAGTATAACTACTCAAGTTCCCTTCTGTTGTTACTTAGCACCATCATGGCCAATTTTGGAGAGATTTTAGAAGCTATTGGAGATTTTGGACTCTTTCAGAAGCTTCTGTTGTTTGCCTTGTGCTTTCCAAACCTCATATTGCCTTTTCAGTTATCCAGCCTTGTGTTCAACCACGCAGACACCAACCATCACTGCAACACTGACTGGATCCTTAAGGTTGGTCCCAATCTGACGAAAGATGAGCAGCTCAACCTGACTCTGCCCAGGCTCTCGGATGGCTCTTTTAATCCTTGTCAAATGTACATGCCGGTGGATTGGAATTTGTCTGCTATACGGGAATATGGGCTAAATCAAACCACCACTTGTACAGATGGATGGGTGCATAATGATACTATTTATGAGGCAACCATTGTCACTGATGTAAGTACAGTCCTAACAATGCTGTGATATAGCCATCATGAAAAACATACAGTCAAGCCTGAAATTATTAATTTCATATGAGGTATGAATCATTTCATACCTGGACTGTAGTCACCTGCATATGTACCACAATGCATTTAAAGGAACACTCCAATTATTATTATTATTATTATTATTATTATTATTATTATTTGGAAATAGGCTCACTTTAGAACTAAACATTTTTGAATTCATTCAGCCAATCACTGGGTTTGGTGGAGGTACTTTTAGCTTAGCATAAAAAAGTTTTCATTTTAGTACCAGTGTAGCTACAGAAGCGTTAAGTATAAAAATATTTTTTTTTTGAGTGAGATGCTAATGGTCTAATCCAAATCAATGATTTATGCTAAGCTAAGCTAAAATGGTTCCTGCCAGTCCCAGAAATTGGCTGAATAGATTTAAAAATGGGAAAACTCAATTGTTTAAGTCTAGGGGACTTTTAAAAGGAGCCTATTTAAAAAAAAATGGAGTGTTCCTTTAAACTGCCACAATGTACAAATGACCTCACTATGCACTGATTTAGGTAATAATGTTGGTGTTTACATTTGAGAAAGCATCCATGTGCCCAATGTTTTTGTGATGTTTTGCAGTTTGACCTTGTTTGTGAAAATGTTAATATATTTCGGGGCGCTCAAACGGTTTTCTTCGCTGGAGTGCTGGTTGGAGCTATACTTTTTGGACCCTTTTCAGAATCGTAAGTGTTAAAAAAATGTGTGCACAGATGATAGCTTTTTAGAAAAATAAAATGCTGTCATCATTTACTCACCCTCAGGTTGTCCTAAACTTGTATGATCAACACAATCTCACTGGGGTTCAGCAATTTTAAATTTACTAGCCGATTTGTGTGATCACATTTGTACATTTTAGTATGATTTGCACATCATCCAATGGTGATTTAGCGATGGGGTTTGGGGACCAGTCTTCTTTTAAAAATCATATGTTTTGATTGAATTAGCCACTTTTTTTTGCCAATAGGCTAAATAGTTAGATTTTCTTGTGGGAGCTGACTGGTATAACTGATTAAGATATCTTGGTAAAATAACTTCAATGGAAATCAGTGGGGGCCTGAAACTGCTTGGGTTACTCACAATACTCAAAATATTTTCAGCAGAAAAAAGAAATACACAATCTGAGTGTGAGTAAATAATTACAGAATTAATATTTTTCTGTGTACTGTCCCTTTAGGTTTTGCGGAATATTCAGGCTTTATATTTTACTGTTACCCAGTTAATTGCTGTAACAAGTATTTACATTTGGAACATATGACTATAAATAATATCAGATTTGGTTTAAGTTTAGTTGTTTGTAATTATGTTAAATGTTCAGTTATATAACTATACATGTAACCGAGTACACTGTATAAGTGTACCTAGATTTTTTCAGTTTACAGTCATATTCTCCTCTCTGCCATTGACTTCTGTGTTGTAAAGTGAGATCAAGACACATTTACAGTTTCACAGATTTTTGTTTTAATATAGGTGTTATGTTCAGTAAAAGATTTAAATACTGTAATGTAAATTGTTGATGATATTTTACATATGTAAATATAATATATTCCATCAAGTTCCATTCATTTTTTGGTGGAGTATTGATAATTAGCGAACGTCCACTATCTGACCCTGATGACCCTGGTCAATTGAAAGTGATGCTTTCTTTCACAGTTTGACCCTGATACATTTTTGCATTGTCATCCTGGAATCTGAACATAGGATACATCATCTCAGAAATATTTTGTTGGAAATAAAAAACTACACATTATTACATCATGATGATAAATATCTAATCACAGACTTTAATAATATAGCATATAATAACTAAGTATTTAATAAATAAAGGGTTAGTTTACTCAAAACCAAAAATTAATTATTTACTCATCCTCCAAACCTGTTTGAGTTTCTTTCTAGACACACTAAAGGAAGCTGGAAACTGTAGTAAGCCTATTTTAATCTTTAAAAAAGGCAACAACAACACATACTTTCACATTACTTTCTCTTTAAAAGATCTAACACATTTATTATTTATTTAATATTATTTATTTTAAATAATAGTCAAGATTGTAATATACTTTCAGTACAAACTCTACGCAACAATGTTTTTAATGCATATATTTTTCAAGATATTCCAACTTAAGGTGACATTAAAATGACAGTAAAATTAGGTACATCATATATTCAGCACATAGAAAAACAAAATCAATAGTCTCTTTTTAGTGAAATGACCCCCCCCCCCCCCTCCCCTCTATCTTTTTGTATGAACTGAAGGTTTGGCCGTAAACGAGCTACACAGATTCCTATGGTGCTGATGCTCATATTCACAGTGGTGGCTGGTCTCTCTCCGAACTTTTATGTGTACCTCGCATCCCAGTTAATTAATGGTGTTGGACTTGGAGGATTTCGGATCAACAGCATTATCCTTGGTATAACACAAAATAGATTTTTTTTTTCATCATTAACATTGGCCTTATTACTGTAAAATATGAAATATAAGGGCCACAGAACCAGTTATCAGTTACCAGTTATCATATTTTTAATATGATCTGAAAGCTGGTTAAATAAACTTTTCAATGATGCATGATTTGTTAAGGCTATTTGAAATCTGGAATTTTTGAGGGTTCAAAAAAAACCTGGGAACAACATACCTAATGTCCTGACTGACCAATCAGAATCAAGTATTCCAGACCGCCATGTAATAAGGGACTGAACACACATAGAATGGCTTTGTTTTCGTTATTGTCATGGTTTTGTCATTCATCTTCTCTGCAGCCTCAGAGTGGATTGGAGTCGCTCAGAGATCATACGCAGCATGTCTCAGTCAGGTCCTGGCCGCTTTAGGACAGGTCATGTTTCTTGCTGTTGTGTATTTTGTCAGGGACTGGAGGTTGGACCAGTTCATAATGGCTGGTCCGATTGGAACTGTGGTCATCTACATATGGTATGTTTGTCAATGTTTTATTGTTTTCATTTTGTTCATTTAACGTTGTCATTTTACGATTGAACTCATAAGTATACACTTACAATCAGATAGAAAAATACTTTTAACAGCTCTCTCTCTCTCTCTCTCTCTCTCTCTCTCTCT
>CAIGQZ010001336.1:27402166-27439612 GCA_903798205.1 Danio tinwini | reverse complement strand
ATATGTTATAAGCACATCAAGAAACTATATTCGTAGTATCAGATGAAGGTTAAGTGTCCAAGATTCATGTATAGACGTTGCATATATAGATCTTCCACACCGTCAAAATGTCCAGTTTAGCATGGTTGATCTGTGCTGATGACAGTTCCAGATACAGTATTTCCAATAGTGAATGCAACTAGTGCTTAACAAAGAGATCATGAGGAGGTTTCCACCTCTGTACCAACATTTTCTTTTTTTTAGCAGAATTTACTAACCAAAATTTACAGACCTTTGCATTTAAGGGAAAGTGAGACTTATCATTCAAAAATAACAACACAGGATCTTTTGGGAAACACATTTTTATAACTTTAAATAAAATGTCCAGTACAGAATCCCAAAGTTTATGCACTTCCGGACATTCCCACATCATATGTAAAAAGGTATCTGGACGCTGTGGTTCACAGAACTTACAATTAGGATGTGGAGATAAACCTATGATATGTCGAATATGTGTAGTTAAATATGCCCTGTGAATAGTGGAAGTGAATAAAAGTGATTAGGGTTTGTGGAAGCGTAGAATGTATTATCCCACACAGTTTTCCAATCGATAGTTGGGCTGGGCAGAGACAGACCAAATAGCAATAACCTTTCTTTTGAGAAAGTATGGATATTAATATTAGAAAGACAGCAGTACACTCTCAGAAATAAAGGTACAGCAGCTGTCACTGAGGTGGTACCTTTTCAAAAAGTACACATTTGTACTTAAAGGGTCCACAGTGGTACCTCAAAACTATATATTAGTACCTAAAAATGTTAAGGGGAACACTTATTAATATGGACATTTTAGGTACAAATTTGTACCTTTTGAATAGGTACCACCCCAGTGACAGCTCCTGTACCTTTATTTCTGAGAGTGTAGAGATGGGAGACAGTTCCTTTTCTTGGAGCATTATATATCCTTTTCACAATCGGATGGGTATGAAGATCCATACCCTATGGTGTCTTAAGAGCCTTTAGTGCTGCCCTTATTTTAAAATATATGAATAAATTGTTGGGGGATATATTAAATTTGTTAACCAGCTCTTGAAAAATTAGGATTGATTTTTCTACATTTATGTCTTATGAGTTACATAACTTGATATCCACACCAATACAGGTTTCTACCAGAGTCTGCCAGATGGCTTCTTGACCGAGGACGAACTAAAGATGCAAAAAAACTGATTCAGAAGGCAGCGGCGGTCAACAAACGTGAAGTTCCTGAATCATTAGTGGAGGAGGTTGAGATATGTTTTTATTAATTAACCTTTTTATGTTGTCGGTCTGTAGATTGTTGCATTTATGAAAGTTAATGCTCCACATTCTGCTAGTTCCCTCAAGGTTTTCCTAAGGATTTTTATAAAAGGGTTTTGAAATTACTGAGTGAAAGAAACTCTGTGGTAAACAGAATTTGACTAAAGGACTATGCTTTACTCTACAATAAATTACACACACAACCAAGGTTTAATTTATTTGGATAAACAAACATTCATTTTGGTTTGCAAAGTAACTAGCCACTTTTTTATTGTTCAGAATAATTTAGAGGGAATTACATGCTTGTGATACTAGTGTCAAATAAAAATATTAAATGTATCATTATTTTCATGATGGATAAAAATATAGCTCAAAGCTAAACATAATTCTTACTCAGTTTTCCCCATGAAAATAAATGATTTGTAGTTCAATCTTATTTAAAATGATTTTCATCAGAAATTTCCCAAATTGGAAGAGTCATTTTTCTGTAAGATTTTAATGTGCATATGTTTAACACTAATAGTTTAAACCTCAACACAGATTTATTGCACGGTGAAGACTATGCAGAGTTACTTTACCTGAAATTTCTCCTGAATGCCATTAGATTTCCCTGAAAAAAAACCTTAAACACTGTTTCATGTAAAGTATTCATGTAAAGTTTTAATATTTTTGCCTGATTCCCCCCCATAATATTTTTTACTTTGGTGAATTAGGGTCAAATTGGGGTCGGTGCAGTCACAACATAAATATCATATACAAATTTATTCATTACATGTGTCCTAAATAACATAGAGAACAACATTTGTTGTGATGTCTTAGGTCCTAAAAGAAAAGCCTGTTGAAAAAGGAGGTATAAAAATTCTTTTTGGATCCCGTGTGCTCAGGAAATATTTCTTAGCCATTACCTTTGCATGGTAAGCTAACTTTTTAACAATTTATCACTTTTTTTTTATCTTTTTTTTTTGTTTTGTTTTACTTGTGTTTTCTCTAGTTATTTTTGAACATGAGTGTGTTGTCAATTCTCAGGTGTGCTTTAAATCTAGCCTACTACAGTCTGTCTCTGAACGTGGGAAAGTTTGGCCTTGATATTTTTCTCACTCAGTTGATATTCGGCCTGTCTGAGATCCCCGTCCACTTCCTCTGCATGTGGTCTCTGGAGGTGGTTGGGAGGAAGCCGTCTCTGATCGTCTTTCTCGTGTTGGGAGGGTCTCTTTGTCTCCTGACTGTCGCAGTTCCTCAAAGTAAAAACATATCCTTATTCAGACACTCTATCCATATTTTTTTCCAATGTCCCATGATGCTTGGCATCAGTTATAAGAGTAATCTCTATTAAATTGTAAACAATCAGGGAAGTGTTTATAAAAACTATTCTTCTCACTATTCAACCATTGAATATTTAAATAAAACTTAACAAATTCCTAGTAGTAGAGTGTGAATAACCCATACTCCAAACAAATCTTTCTACAGAAATATTTTGGGTATTAAATATTACTGCACTGATATCCTTGTGATACTAGTGTCACATAAAGATATCAAATGTGGCATTATTTTCATCACGGATAAAAAGCAAACTCTCCATGAAAATAAATTGTATGTAGTTCAATCTTATTTAAAATGATTTTCATTTGAAATTTTCCAAACTGGAAGAGCAACTCCCACATTAAAAAAATATAGTAGATTATAGTAAATAATGTAGGGATTTTGAACCATATAGTTATTATATTATAGTAATACATTCATTAATCTGTTGTGGTATTCTACAGTAGCTATACAGTACACTACCTGACAAAAGTCTTGTTGTTGATCCTTTGGAAAAGTGTCAGAAGGTTGTCATCTGTTGAACTGCATCTCAATCATCACAAATACTGCAGAAGACCTGTTGGAACCCGCATGGACCCCAAATTCTCACAGAAATTAGTCAAGTTTGGTGAAGGAAAAATCATGGTTTAGGGTTACATTTAGTATGGGGCGTGAGGAATCAAGACATTTGTGCTGCCAATTACATTACAAACCACATGAGAGGGCAACTTCTTCAGCAGGATAGCGCTCCTTCTTATCCTTCTTAGCCTCCACATTAAAGTTCCTGAAAGCAAAGAAAGTCAAGGTGCTCCAGAATTGGCCAGCCCAGTCACCAGACATGACCATTATTGAGCATGTCTGGGGTAGGATGAAGGAGGAGGCATTGAAGATGAATCCAAAGAATCTTGATGAACTCTGGGAGCCCTGCAAGAACGCTTTCTTTGCCATTCTAGAGTTTAAGTCGTTGGCGTTCATATAAGCCACTTCTGTTCTGATACCAAATGATCATCTAGAAGTCAAGTTATTATTTGTTGTTCCTAAAACTTGGATAGGCAACAAGACTTTTTTCAGGTAGTGTATGGTAATACAACAACTATATTAATATAAACAAATCACCCAATACTGTAAGTTTTCTACAAATGTATGGTATATTATACCGTACCACAGTAAAAATTTAATTATACTACAGTATTTATTACAGTTTTGTCAGTTCACTATAGATAATATAGTTAACTAGCAAATCTGATAATATTACAATAAAAATATAATACTCTTTACTAAACTATAGTACAAAACACTATAGTATTTACTACGAACTACTATTGTATTTTTCATGTTGGCCCATAATTTGATATGCAGTCGTCATGTGTTGGAAAATGTGAATGAAACACAACCTATCATCACTTATAAATCACCATATCTATTTATCTATATCTACTTATCACCATATGATGCTCTTTTTAAGATAGCTCCATCACTATCGCTGTTCTTGCCACATGTGGAAGGTTCCTCATGAACGCAGCAGGCAGTGTTTGCAACGTTTATTTTCAAGAACTGTTCCCCACATCTATTCGGTAGGCATTGATGTGTGTTTCTTCTACTTTTTAAAATGAACTTTACAACAGTTGTGTAATAATCCTCTTGCTGGTTTCCAGTCAGACAGCAACAGGTCTGGGCTCCACCGCTGCACGAGCCGCGAGTATGCTGTCTCCTGTGGTAAACATGTTAGAGATGTTCCACTTCTCTATCCCCGTAGTGGTGATCTCCAGCCTGGCATTAGCAAGTGGGGTAACGGCCTTCCTGCTGCCTGAGACCAGACGCACCGAACTGCCCGCTTCCACTGAGGAGGCAGAGGGCAAGAGGTACATCTGCTGTTTTTACTGAATACATTTCCATGCAACTGCTGAATAAAGGAACACTCCATTTTTTTGGGGGAAATAGGCTCATTTTACAGGTCCTTCAGGGTTAAACATTTGAGCTTACCATTTTAGAATCCATGGACCCTTTTCACATTTCTCAATAACAAATGTCATCATAGCTGGGTAAACTTAGAGCGCAGTGAATCAGTGAGTACAACTAATAATTTTTTTACAATCCTATTTGCTAAAATAGTAAAAGAAAAACTCCACTTTGGTGTTTTAGAGAAAAGAAAAAATTGTGTGAGATTGATGACCACAGCCAGAGGAGAGAATAACATCAAATTTACTCTCAGCCCCATAGACACTGCATTTGAAACACCTCACATAAGCTGTAATTCCTTTTTTGTAATTTGACGCAAAGATAATACATTCAGAAACGCATATAAATGTTCTTACGTTTTTAAAAAATCTAAATAATATAAACTTTCAAGGATTTAAGATTATGATGACTGTTAAATGCATCATAACAGTCTTGTAAAAAGGGTCCATTCACTTTTAGCTTAGCTTAGCTTAGCATAAATCAATGAATCAGATTAGACCATTACCTGCCTTGATTAGTCCCCAGCTAGGTAACTAGGTAACAGGGCTGTGTAATATCATTGCACCTGTTCCGGCCATGGTATGGCAGCAAAGTTCCTTCATTATTACGCCAAAATGAGAGAATAATTCCTAGCCATATCAAGAAAATAGCAACTTTTCATTTTCTGTCTGTCTTAGTAAACAATGTAAGTACAGAAGTCAGTCAAGCTTTTAACAGGACAATTATGTCCAAAATATTATAATTTTTTTTGCATGAGATGCTTTTGGTCTAATTCAGGGGTGTCAAACTCAGTTCCTAAAGGGCCACAGCCCTACACACTTTAGTTCCAATCGTGCTTCAACACACTTGCTTGTATGGTTCAAACAAGCATGAAGGACTCAATTAGTACGATCAGGTGTGTTTAATTAGAGTTTGAATTAAACTATGCAGGGCTGTGGCCCACTAGAAACTGAGTTTGACACCCCTGGTCTAATCCAATTCAATGATCTATGCTAAGCTAAGCTAAAAGTTATCTTGCCAGACCTGGAGATCGGTAAACAATTGTTTACACTAGGTGACTTTTCTAAAAAAGTGGAGTGTTCCTTTAAGGTAACTTTTGCTGTTCTTTTAAGGTTTAAGTATTTTTCTTTTAAGTTGCACAACTTGAGTAACACATTAAAGGCCTACTCACATCAAAGACCATAACAATAAAAATGTAGTTCTAAAAATAAAAGATTAAACCCAACTATAACAATAAAACAGGAACATCATGTAAGGAACACTTTTAGGGACTATAAATGATTACACTTTGGCTATTCATTTATATGACAACAGCATTATAGGGACATGAAACAAGATAATAAAAATCTCATTATGTCTTTCTAAATTGCAAAAACACAGTTTTGTGTAAACAGTGACATCATGCGTATGTATATTATTTAGTGTGTATATTTAGCTTTATCTTATGCACTAATATTGTTATCGTTCTTGATGTCTTTTGTTAACTATTTCAAAAAGCAAACATTTAGTTATCTTTTACCAAGTAAAAATAACACACTATCCCCTCTATTTTCCCACAGGAAACCGAAACTGACTAGTCCTGCAACTAGGAACTGTGCAGATACCAAAGTAACCAAGTTATAACATCTTCTTGAAAAAAATGGCTGTTATTTGTTATCCATATAAGATTTTACAGTGAAGAGTGCTGCAGTTTGTTTGCATTCATCAACACATGTAACATTTGTAGATTTGGTGTATTGTTAATATGTAAAATAATATGCAATAAACATGATGTGAATTATTGTTTTCTTTATTATGACCCACAATTAGTCTTTTATAATCATGATTGCCTTGTAATTTTTCTTGCATTTCATTAACATGATTATATAAAACGTACATAGATTATAATATAGATACATCTGTGTAATTTTCCTTTTCAAAACTAGTCACATTTGTCATAAAAAAGTTTGATTAGTTTGATGTGACACTGCAACGAAAACCCAGTTATAAGTGTCAATTTTTGGAAGGTAAGATTTATACATCACATGAAAGCAAAAAAACATAGACCTAAAATAGGTTTAAAAAAATTAAACCTACACTTTGTACTTTGTGACAGGACAAAGGTTGGTCGAGATACAGCAATTTGAAATTTGCAATCTGAGGGTTCAGAATAATGAAAATCTTGAGAAAATCCCCTTTAAAATGGTCTAAATGAAGTGCTTAGCAATGCACATAACATATAAAAAATTGAGCTGTGATATATTTTCAGTAGCAATTTTTTATAATGTCTTCATGAAACAGGATCTTTATTCTTTTTATTCTAATGGTGTTTGACATAAAATCTTAAATATAATTTAGACCCATGCAATGTATTTTTGTCTATTTCCAAAAACATACCCTTGCATCTTAAGTCCAGGGTCAAATATAGTCTGATTTAACTGAACATCTTTTGTATAATCAGAATGTTATATAAAATTTGAAGTAATAGCACATAAAACTTAGATATTCATATCTAAAAAATGTATAGCTGGACACTTTAACTTGAATATACATTGATTAATGAATCAAATGACAGTAATAAAATTTGTAAATTGCACAGAATAGTACAACAAAGGCAAATCAAAATTCCTGTAATTTAACTGTAAGTTTTTAGTATTTCTCATTACCCCAAAAAGTCAGACATCCAGTCATTTTCAGGCTTTTGCGGCAGCGCAGTGTTTGTGTGATCCTGTGCTGCTTCTGGAGATGTGGAAGGAATGGATGAGAATATGTCATCTGGAAACAAGCTGCTCGAGTTTGTCTCTGCACCCTCAATCCTAGTGAAATCATCAAAAAGGTTCACAGCTTTTTGCACAGTTTCCACACTGAATGCATTTGTGCTTGCAGTGTCGGTAACATTTGTTAAAATGTCATTAGCGAATGGATCGGCACTGAACACGGCTGTGGATGAATCTGGATCAGAGCTGAAGAAATCAAAAGCTTTCGGTTGAGACGACTGGATTACACCTTGGTCAGAAAGATTTTGATCAAGCATATTTGATGCTGACAGGTTGTTTTTACTATTAAAAATATTAGTCACCTCACTTTGAATGAGGGTTTCCTCATCAGGGTCAGAGCTTTTCTGTTCGAGGGCATTTGAAGATGCTAAAAGTGTTGATGGTTCACCTTCAGAAGTTATCAAGTCAAAAAGTCCACTGGGGGCTAGTTGAGCATCTATAGTTCCCTCAAAAGAGTTTTGACTTTGACTCTTTTTGTTTGTCATTATATCAAAGATATCACTAGTGGACGTTTGATCTGAGATAGTGAGCATGTTTTCTCCTCCAAAAATGTCCATCGCTTGGACTGGTGCATTGTTTATACCAAATGGATCATCATCAGCTTCTATTTTACTGCCTTCACTGTTTGTAAAATCATAAGAGTTTACCTCAGAGTTTGGCTCTGATGCACCAAATATATCTAGGGTATTTTCATTTACAGAAGGTTGTAGTATTGAATCTTCATTTTGACCTCCAAATGGATCTGCTTGATTAAAAGAGCTCCCTATATCAACTGATAGTGTTTCAACATTCACTATGTCTGCAGATGTGCCGATGTTTGTACAATCAAGTGGGTCTGAATCTGCAAAAGCCATGATATCTGTGTTAGGGCTAGTAACTTGAGATGTAAATGGATCTGATGCATCAAGAAAATCAGGCTGATCTTCATTTTCAGGCAATGAAGAGTTGAGGTTCTTCTCAAGAACTGTTGATGAGTTATCTGGAGAGAAAATATCTAGATGGATGTTCTCCTGTGAGGAACCAATCTCCACAAAAACACCAGAAGCAGACTCCAGTTGTTCAGTAGGACCAAGGTTGAATGATGATGCTGTCTCTTCTGCAGAGCTTCCTTTAGGCAATAAAATGGGATTTTCAAAGCTCTCAGTTGGATTCAATTCACCAGGAGCATCATTTAATACATTTTTTGAGGGTTTTATGGTTTCTTCAGGTGTGCTTTGAGAGGTGGTTTCAATTAGAGAAACAGAAACGTGATCTTCTAATCCTGATCTTTGATTGTCTTTCCTCCCAATTTCCTCTGGCTCCTTCTCACATGTTTTGGTTTCTGGTGCTTTCTTAATTTCTGATTCTGTTTCAGTGGCTGAGAATAGTCTGCTCAGAAGATTTCTAGGTTTGACATCAGTTCTTTTACTTTCTGTTTTTGCCTCACTTTTGGTCTCTTTCTTACTTGAACCAACTGGGAAGAGTTTAGAAAGAGGGCTTTTACCTTTAGACCAAGATCCTCTATTCCCTTTATCTGTGGCCTTTTTGTCAGCAACCTTTTTGTTGGTTTTATCATCAGGTTTTGGAGGCCTATTCAACAAATCAAGGTTTTTAGATTCATGTTGAATCTCTAAGGGTTCTACATTATTAGCGGATACATTGGCATTAGTCTCAATAACCACCTCATTCTTCATTTCTGAAATCTGTGTGCATGATTCACCACTTGATTCGAACTCTGTCAAATCGTTTACCTGCAGTTCATCAGGATTTGGGATTGTTTTCATCTCACTAAAATTTGCGTCATCAGACACAGACACATTTTCCTGCATGTCTGCAGCCTGAAGAAAGGAATCTTGAATTTGTCCATCTGTGGATTTAGGATGTTTGACAGAATCACTGCTGCATGAATTTAGCATTGTGTCAATTAAAGATTCCTCAGGTGATTCCTCCATTTCTGTTTCTGATTTAAACATTGTCATATCTGCTGTCATTACCATAGCAGGTTCAACAACAACCTCAGTAGACCTTTCAACTTCTTCTGTATTGATTTCTGCGTTGTTTTGCGCATCTGTATTTACAGTTGAGGCAAACCGAACAGCCTTTTTTATTTTTGTTGGGTTATTAAGTTTTCCATCTTCAGCCAATCCATGTCCTTTCACAGAATCGTGTCTTCTTGATACTGTCTCTTCTTTTGAAACTTTGTTTTGCACTCCAGATATATTTGCCGCCTTATGTGCTGGTTTTGTATAAACAGGCTCATAATGTAGTGTTTTAGCTCCACTTTTTATTGTATCAGTCTTCTCATAAACTCGAGGTGACATCTGAACCGATTTATCCACCTCATCCAGCCTAGAATCAAACCTTTTCTTTTCAAGAGTATTTCTGGGGTTTCTTGCAGAAGAAAAATCATGATTCGACCAATCTGATACCCATTTTGAGGCTGAAGAAGAACTTTGCGAAAGAGGGCTGTGTCTGGTCTTGTTTTCTGGTGGCCAACTTATTCTAAGCTTGGTGCTGTTTTCCCCAAGCTTGCTGAATTGATCATCTCTGTGTCTCTGATGTGGTGATGAATTGCCATCAACACATGTAGGCTCTGTTTTACGAGCTGAGCTGAACTTGTTAGTAAGTTCTGGTTCATCTGGTTTAACAAGCCAGCGGTCTTTGTGTTGTCGGTGGCCGAAACCCTCATCATAGTTGCCCTTTTTCTTAAACAGTTGCTGGTAATGTGATGAGCAGTAGAATTCTCCATAAAGAGCAGAGCAATTGTGAATGCTGTAATGAATAATAATATACTAGTGAGGATTCAACGTTAAAGTATGTATTGATATTTTTAAATCCCAGGGAATCAAGTGTAATAATTATTTTTTTTGTTTAATATTCAATATTAATTATTTGATTTTATTGATTGCAGTTGATTAGATATTTTAATAAAACATTTTTTGTGTTGTCATTAGCTTGCTGGAAAAAAAATAGAAACCCTCATAGAATTTGTAGTGGTTTAATGGGGACTGTAATGGTGCCTGTGGCTTTCTATTGGTAACTTGTGACCTTCTATTGGTAGCATGTTAAAATTATTAAATCAAAATTCAATATGTCCAAAATCACTCAAGAAACCATAATATAGTTAATATAGTTAATGTAATTTGTATTGGAAACCATTGGAATCCAACAAACTTTTTTCCAGCAAGTTTTGATTCACAGGTGTGGTAAAATTGTTCAGTATTTCAATATTTCATTACTGATTTGTATTATAATAGCTTGAAAATGTATTTCGGAATTTCACAATGGATGATTGCAACCTCTCTCACCTTAGCTTTTTATTACAGTATTTGCAGCAGAAACAGTTCATATGTAGGATTAGCTTATCTGCCACCATTTTCTCCATTGGGTAAACAGGCATCAGGCAGGCAGAGCACATCTCTTTAGCAGGTGACAGAAACTATGATGACAATGTAAACATACATGGAATATGAGTTTATATATGATAAACACAACATGATGATCCTTCTATAGCTATGAAATTGTTATAACATGCTGTTTTTAAAATGCAATATATAATGTCGAACGAAAAAAATTATTATGACAAATACCACTTTGTATTTTTTTTATTTTAGATAATATACAGTTTTTGAAACAAACATAAATATTTAACATCAACACAAATGCAACAGTACAAAAAACATGCTCCCACTGAAGGCATCATGATTAAAATTAAGATCAATAATTAAAATATATATTCAAATAGAGATATGGAAATAAACAAGACATCATCCAAAAAATTACAAAAACAATGCTGCCAGGTTAATGCTTTTCAGTGTTGGGATGACCGAAAGTAACAAATACTTTTCTGTCTTTGCCTTTACTTAGAGTATTTGAGGAGAAGCTCTGGCCAGATCTTTGCAAAACAGGTGAAGTCATTCCTTCATATCTCCCAGGGCTGGTGACTACATCATAAGAGGGAGACAATTCAGTTTCGGACTGCCTGGTAACAAATGTAGATCTTTTGGAAGAGTAGAAAGTATTCCCAAAGCAATCAGTCTCCTCATATTTCTCACTCACAGTTTTAGTGCCAAAGATTCTACTTGGGACCTCAGGAACTCGCTGTACTTCAAGAACACTGACTTTCCTTCTTGGACTTGGAGGACTGCAAACATGGCTGGCTGAGCTTTTCTGAGAAGAGCTGCTACCTGCATAAGGTTGGTCATTTGTTTTGGGCTTATCAGAAGGTGACTCTGTTGGCTTTCTTGCAGCAGAATGAATGGAAATAAATGAAGGTGAAGAGGGGACGTTTGAGGACTGCTTGCTCATTTGAACTTGAGGTATATGTGGTACTTCTTTAGGCAGAGTCCTGTTATCAGAACTCTGCATCTGACTGGATTGTGCAGACTTTGTTTTGCTGGACTCAATGCTAATTTTTCTAATGTTTTTAGTATTCGGAGAGACGTTGTCAGAATTCAGTGATTCACTAAACAGGCCTGACAACCCTGCAATGTCTGCTTCAGATTTTAAATTTGACACAGAGTACAGAGCCTTTTTAATGGCCTCCTCAATGTCTAAGAGTTTAGCTAATGTCTGTTCTTTCAAATTGACAATGTCCATGCTTGCTTTTTCTAGGTCCTCAAATGCAGCCTCAACTGAGGATATGCTCTCTAGATCATCTCTTAAGCCCTCTGTCTCCTTAGCAGCTCTCGGACGATGTCTGCGTTTTGTGTTTTCTTTTGGATTGGTAATCCAAGCTGGCACATTTTCAAATAAAGTCTTGAGAGATCTGACATCCACCTCACAAGTCTCCCCCTCTATTTCTTGAACCTTTGACAAAATGACCTTCAGTTCTTCTCGTCTCATAAGGTTTTCGAAGATCCCCATGGCTGCTTTTACGTTACCCCTCATGATCTCATCTCTGTGGATGGAGAGCCTCTGGCGGCGCTCATCTTCTGTCTCCCTCTTTGCTTTCTTTTTTCTCAAAACAACCTTGTTTTCAGAATCATTGTGCTTTGAAGGAACTGTATGTTTGTCAGGTGTTGAAGAGGTGTCTCTGCTGGTGAAGTGTAACTCATCTTTATTGGAGGTTTTAACCTGTTCTTGGATGTTTTCATTTTGCACAACTTTAATTTTCTTTGCAAAAGGTGTGATTGTGTCTGTAGTTGTCTTCTTTTCTCCAAAATTCTGAAGTACAGCCTTAAAGCCCTTGTTTAAATCATCATTTTCCTTTGAATAACACATCCTGATCTCTTCTGCAGCGTTTATTCTCTGTACCACATTTTTCTCCATTCCGGTTGTATCGCCAGGAAAGGAACCATTTTCAAAAGAATCTGTTTTATTGACTGATGGAGTGTCTGGAATTTGCATGTGGGAATTCTGGACCCATTGCTCAGTGTACTGCATCTTCTGAAAATCTGTAGGATCAGTGAAGTTTGCCTTTTGAACTTGTTCATGAATTTTGCATTCCTTGTCTTTAATTTTGTTGGAAGTTTTTGCAATTTCTTTTTTATGTGTAAACATTTTATTGCTGGGAGTCACTTTCAACGGTATTGCTGGAGTCTGTTGTGTATCATTAATGCTCACAGTTGAGTTTGCACACATATTTGATGTTTCTTCAAATAGTGGCGGGGAGCTAATGTGCAGTGGCTTTGGTGGAATTACTGGTTTCTGATCCTTAAACTGATGACCAGTTTTTGGAGGGATGGGTGGTGGGTGTTCATCTTTTCCTGTACAAGCTCTAGAGATCTCTGAATTGTCTGCGTTGGAGCTAACAGATTCTGAATTCAGTGCCACGCTGGTTGGATGCTCACTTCTGGTCACTGAAACCGAAGAAGACATTTGAGTGTGAGATGAAGGAAAATTATCAAAACTCTGCTTGCATTCTTTAGTTCCTGAGTCATTTGTAATTTTGCTTTGCGTGTAAGGCTGTCCAGATTGTCTATATAACATTGCTGCTTTGTAATCCCCTCTAGAAATATTAATGCTAGACTTTTCGAGAGACTGGAGTGTCTCTTGCATATTACCTCTAGCAATCTCTTCTCTGTCTACACTTCTCTGCTCTGTTGCAGCACTTCTTAAAGATTGAATAGTAGCCTTCACATCACCTTTAACAACATCTGGCACTGACTCTGAAATATCAGAGCAGTTATCTACCATTCTTGAGGCATCTTCTGTGTTAATATCTATCATTTTTCCTCCCCCTCCCACTTCATTCATACAACACACTCTTTTTATGGATTCCTGATCCTTTTCTATTTCACTAACCTTTCGAAATGTTGTAGTAATCCTCTGGTTACTGAAGGTGGATGTTGTAGAGTGCTCCACTGTTGTGCTGCTTTGGCACTGAGATGTTTCATTCAGATTATATAGCTTTCCAGGTGTGATTGGTTCTCGTTCTACTTTCATACTTTGATTCTTTGCCCTCTCAAGGGATCTTTTGGCAGCCTTAATATCCCCTGGGATGATTTCCTCCTTAACTAATTTACTTTCATTTTCTTCTGAGCACATTTCTGCTGCCTCTACATTCAGATCATAAATGGTGCCTGGTTTTATGACTTCACGCTCCACCTGCATGCTTTGTTGTTTAGCTCGCTCCAAGGATTCGAGTGTTGCCTTAATGTCCCCAGAAACAATTTCCTCCTTCTGGACCATGATTTGCTGTTTAACTGCCTCACCAAGTTGCTGTTTGGCTGACAAAATGTCACCTCTGACTATCTCCTCTCTTGGCACACAGTTTCCAACGCTCAGGTCTGTGCAGACATCAGAGAAAACCTTTTTGACATTTTTCACATCTCCTGGAACAACATCCAAGATTGTTCTTTCAACCTGTTCCCTTTGTTGACTTAAGTGTCGCATTGCTTCCTTTACATCACCTTGAACAATTTCAATTTGGTCTCTACAAGAGGTGACCAGTTCTTCTTCAGAAAGTTCTCGCTGTAGACTCTTAAGGTCGCCTTTTTCGATGCAGCTTTTATATAAATTAACATTCCCCCTTTCAATTTCTTCCATTCTGCACGACTGCTTAGTCTGCTGGCTGTGAACTGTGGCAAGGAGATTGCCAATGGTGGACTTGACATCTCCTCGCGTGATGGTTTGCGACTCAGTTAAGCTGCTTTCACAGTAAAGAGAATATACTGTCATCTCTGGCTGCCCACCTTCAGATTCTTGCATGACCAAACCTGTCTTGATTTCTTTTTGTTGAACCAGCAAGTTCTCAATAATTTTAACTGCTTCTTGAGTCTTGCACTCTGCCTCAGGGTTGGTTGCAGATTCTGGCTGTTGAAATGGGATTTCAAGTACTGTACTGTGCATCTTGCCTTGTTCGTCTTCTTTAAGGAGGACAACTTTAGGTTTAATATTGGGTTTGAACAGTAACTGCAGCATTAGGTTCCTAATGTTTCCTTCAACAACTTCTTCCTTTAGAACTTTGGGCCCCTCATTTTTCACAATCTGATATTTTGCCATGTTTACATACTTGTAATCATTTGCTTGGATGATGATTCCACTGGAATGAATAAAGGAATTATGACAAAGTCTGTAAAGTATGTCTGTCACACTTTCAACAGTGATTTTGTCCAGTGGTGTGGTCTCAAATAACCAGGTTGTACTTTTGACATCAGCTTTAGGTATTTCTTCCCTTGATGAAACCAACTCTTCAGTAGGCTTATTGTCCTTTATTTTATCTAAGGACTGTGATTCAAATAACCAAGTACAGCGTTTCACATCTCCCTTAGTGTTATCTTCTCTATGTACAGCTGTCAAGTTGTTCTGCTCATCTGGTTCACCTTTTAGAGTATCAATAGGTTGATTCTCAAAAAGCCAGGTTGAGGTCCGTACATCACCTTGTTGAACATCTGTAACACTTACCATTCGCACAAACTTCTTTTGGGATGCTTGCTCTGTCTCAAAAAGCTGCCTGCTTTGTTGTACACTTTTTTCACTGTCTATATCATCAACAACACGCACAGAGGGCCCTTCGTGAGGCGTAAAGGAGTCAAGGGGCTGAGTCTCAAACTTCCAGCGTGCAGATTTCACATCTCCCTTGTGCACGTCCTCCTGTGTAACTGCACGAATGACATAGATTTCCTTGTCTGCTTGAATAGTATCCAGTGGCTTGGTTTCAAACATCCATCTTGCACCCCTGACATCTCCTCTCATGACTTCCTCCTTCTTTACGGTGGTAACTTCATGAAACTGCCCATCCTTGTCTCTTATAGCATACAATGGCTGGGATTCAAAAAGCATTGTGTTGGATTTCACATTAACGCTACTGCTCAAAGGCTTTTCTATACTCATTGACTGATGCTCAAGTAGTTCATCTTTATCTTTAATCTTATCCAGAGAGAGGGTTTCAAAAATAAACTTCTTGCCTCCAACATCCCCACCCTCAACATCGCATGACACTATTCTCTCCTCCTTCTCATTAATGTCACTGATAGGCTGATTCTCGAACAACCAAGTGAATTTGTGGACTGATCCTGACAGAATTTCATTTTTCTGCTCCTCAGAAAACTCACTTCCTAGTGATTTAGATTCAAAGATTTCCTTGACACGTGAAACATCTCCAGACTGCATATCCACCTGGCTGACACACCTTACGTTTTGGCCTGAATCGACTTGATCTGTGATTCTGTCTAAAGGCTCAGTTTCAAACAGGTGTTTCACTGTCTTCACGTTCACATCACTCTTTACGTCTTCCTGCACAGTGCTGCACAATTTCAAACCGAGGTTCTCCTTGTCTTTGATGTTATCCAGTGGTTGTGTTTCAAAAAGCCAGGTGTGTGACTTAACATCAGCTTTTGGTACTGGTTCTACATCCTGCTTCCCTTCTGATTTTTCATACAACATGTCCAGTGGTTGTGTCTCAAACAGCCATTTGCATGTTTTCACATTACTCTTTTTAAATTCTTTCTGCCATATCGAGTCTACATCTGTCTTACTGTTTAAACTTATGCAATCTAAAGGCTGTGTTTCAAACAACCATTTGGCTGTCCTCGTGTCATCTGTCATGTCTTCTTGCCTTGTAATACCCTTGATGAGCTCTACTTTTCCGCTACCTTCTTCAAATTGATCTAAGGGTTTAGTCTCAAACATCCATTTGTAATTCTGTACATTGCCTTTAATGCATTCTTCTCTACTGACAGTGGTAACCTCGTGGAAATTTCCAGCACAGTCTTTAATTGCATACAGTGGTGTTGTTTCGAACAGTGAGCAGTGGCCTTTAACATCCCCAGATGTAATGTCATGAATTTGACTTTGTGATTTCTCAGAAACATTGCTAAGAGGTAATGTCTCAAAAAGGCTTTTGAAAGTTTTCACATCTCCTTTCTCATCATTTTGAACTTTGTTTCCACTGTCACCTGCTGTTTTACCAGCACTAGACTTCTCAAACTGCAGCTTTTTGTCTTGAACTTCTCCTTTTTCATCACTTGATACCATAACCTTCTGGAGACGTCCCACCTCGTAGCTATCTTTCAGAGTGTCCATGGGCTGAGTCTCAAAAAGCCATAGGGTGGATCCAACATTTCCTCCAACAATTGCCTCCTTGTCTGAAACGTCACCCTCAGAATCTCCTTTAAGGGATGACAGTGGCTGGTTTTCAAACAGCTGTAGTTTGTTATGAACATCTGCTGCTCCGGACAAATCCTCCACTGCTGTTCCTTGAAACTTTTGCTCTTCCCCAACACCTTCATGAATCGCATCAAGCGGCTGGGTCTCAAACATCCACTTTTTCATATCAACACCGCCTTTCTGGGCTTCTTCAAGAGATATCCCCCGAATTATCTGAACACGAGCTCCTTCATTAATGTGATCTAAGGGTTGAGTTTCAAAAAGCCAACGTGCAGTTTTAAAGTCACTGCTCTGGATTTCTTCTCTACAGATTGATTTGATTTCATGGATTTTACCATTGCCATCCCTAAGCGCACAACAGGGATCTGCTTGAAAAAGTTTGACTGTTTTCTTCACATCTCCTTTGTTCTCCTGGAGTTCTGATTTGAGTGTTAGGAAATGTTGGTCTTCAACAGAGCAGCAGCGACCTAAAGCATCCAGTGGTTTGGTTTCAAACAGACGACGTGCGCCGGTCACATCTCCCTTCTGAACAGGTTCCTTTAAGACGACCTCTACTATTTCCTCATCCTCCATCTTTGACTTGCTGATTGAATCTAGAGGCTGTGTCTCAAACAACCAGGTGGCTGTGCGAACATCTCCTCTGACTACACCTGTTCTCTCGGCACCTGCTGCGTGCTGACTGTCAAATGTTGAATGCTCAAACAAAGAGGATTTGCCCTTCACGTCCCCACCTTGAGGATTTTCTTCACAGAGTAGTTTTTTGGTTTCATGTGGGTCTCCAATATTGTCAAGAGTCCAGTTCTCAAAGATCCAGCGCATGGATTGGACTTCTCCCTGATATGTTGCATCTGCTGCTTGGGGATTTATTGCATCTATTAGTTCATTATCTACAACGTCATCAACAGTCATCTTCAGTTCAGGGTGGATGTGTTTAAAAAGGCGCTTCAGTTCACTTTTTTGTCGTTGTTGGTAGATCTCTGAGAAGGTTTCTTTTGGAGGTGGTACAGGGAGGAAGTTCTGGCTTAGATCTTTTTGAAGTGACTCCAGAACCTGAGGTCTTGGAAGAGGAGGTGGAGGTGGAGGGAAATCATCATCTCCACAGGCTGCTTCTGTAGCTTTTGTCTGTTTGGCTACTTCTGCCATCTTGGGGGTAAAGAAGTATGAAGGCTCAAGTTACTCTTGACAATGCAATGGATAAATACATTGAAACATTGTTAAAATGTTAGTATGATTAAGCCGAAAAGCCATACTTTACCTTTTTCTGTGTTTAGCTGGGGATAGTTGAGTTAGTTCACTGCACACCTATTCAGGTTTGACTTCATTTAGGATGGTTTTCAGCTTCGTTAGTTCAAAAATTCAATCACCACATCAAAAGATTCACATTTTGCAGATATTTTTGGAGCTTGAGAGAACAGGACAATATTTGATTTGTTCTATAAATACAAGAATATGTAATGTGTAACTACATATTCTGTAAAATGCACATTTAATGCTAAAGAGTTGTTGATTGTTGAGGAAAGGCGAGGTTATGGGTGGGGGTTAGATTTTGGATTTATGGTAAGGGTTAAGGTTATTCTTAGGGTTTAAGTTTACAATGTAACCACAAATGCTAAAGGTGTGGTGTGTTGTCAGACTAATGACACCAACAGGAATGAGCAAAACTGATAATAAATTACAGACATTGCCTCCAATATGGGACTTTTTATTACACTTCTGACCAAAAGCCTGTATATAGATAAATATAGGTTATTTAGGTTGAGTAGAATCTACTTGTATTTCAGAGAAATCAGTTCAGAGAAATGTAATTTCTGTAGGTTTTCTATGGTATTTTGTGCTCTAGTACATTCAAAACAGGTTAAATACAACCCCTTTAAATACAATTACAAAATTGGACTGCATGTACATAATAAGAAAGTTGTTTCAAAGGGTATGTACATAGATGAAACAAAACCAAATGCTAGCTGTAAGGGCAACTTACTGCAGCATTGTCATAACAGTATTTAAAATGATTAGGTTGACAGAAATAGGAGGATGTTGAGAAAAAATAATGTTTTAGCTTCAATACTTTATGTGATGGATATTGTGATTTACCACATATTTGCAGAGGTTTTTTATTAAATTCCATAACACTTTTCCACCAGTCCTTACTCCTTAATTGCGTCTAATACCCCGGTTTGTCACGGGGGCATGAATGAAATGTTCATGAGAGAATGTGGAACTGACGAACTCCAGTTAAAGTCACCTAAAATTACATGAAACTCCTGCATGAAAGCACTTCACGTAAACACCCTAATTATATTATTGTCTATCAAGGCAAATAACTAGATAACTACAGATGCCTATATAAGAGTAGTCAGTAGTGTCTTCAAAGTTAGTGAAAGATGCAGAAGGGCATCTTGCTGATTTGATTCAGAAGGGCACTTTTTTGTCAGACGGCTCTCCAGTTTTACTTTCATTTAGCGTTATTTATTTTTTAAAAGCATTCATTTTATTTGTATGTTTTACTTGAGCGCATTAACTCTACATGTGCCTGATAGTTAGATGTGGAGATAACATTAATTAGATTCACTCTAGTGAACACATAAAAATCCTCATCATAATTTACTCGGGTGCTTAATGGGTGCTGGCGCCCCCCTGGTGGCCGTTTGAAAACCACAGTTTGAAAACCCCTGGTCTATAATAGCATTTTTTTTTTGGTTTCACCAAATTGATTCTGAATGCTAATCCAGGTTACTTTCATTTATTTATTTTGTAAAGACTTTGTGTTTGTTGTATATTGTTGCTAGTTTTCATACTCAAGCTGTAAAAGAACATGTTTTAGGGTTAAATATATCAACGTTTATGACGTTGAAGCAACTTTAGTTTTTGCTTTTTTGTTTCTGAATATATTATTCAGCTGGTTTATCACCTTGTGATATTTTCATTTTTGTGCTGCTGGTCTGACTTAAATACAGTAGTGTTTTAAAAAAATACTTTTTGTTTAAGTCTGTTTTGTGTTTTAGTTGTGAGAATGCAAATTAATTAAAACTGTGAAGTTAATCAACAATATTTTCCATAGAGCACTGAAGTGAAGTTATACGGGCATTAATGGGAGAATTAAAATGTTCTTTGGAAAAGTAACTCAAAAATTACTTTTAACAGTAATGCATTACATTTTGGTGTAAGTAATTGAGTTACTTTTTGAATGAGTTAACTATTAACTGTAACTAGTTATTATTTTTCAGTAACTATAGCACAACACTGTTATTAACATACAGCTCTGGAAAAGATTAAAGCCACCACTTCAAAGTTATTATCAGTTATTTAGATTTGCAATTAGTAGATACTAGCTATAAATTTATATAATTTTTATTTTAAATATTCGTTTGTTTTGTTCTTTCCCAATATTTAAGGCCTGAAATCATAGAATATTGTATATTATACATAATTGGGCTCTTTATTTTCCAGAGTTCCCTGTTTGTATAAAAATATAATAATAAAGCATTGCTAAATGCTCCTTTGGTTTTTATTTTCTATAATCTTTTAAACCAAGAGAATCACACAAGAGTCTTTTTAGTCACACACCACTGTATTAGTCATTAGCCACACAACAGAGTCACATCATGATTTCAACATTTAAAGTCAGCCAGACATACCTTGCTTTGTTTTTTCGTCTTTCCGCTTGAGTTAAAGCGCTCGTGGACCACGCTGCCCTATGGAAAATACATAATTATTTCTTTACATTTTTCATAGAAAACACTTAAACACTTTATATGCATAGATTTGTTTTTGCACAACGCAACTCTTATTCAGTGACTGAGGACAATATTAGCTAATGACAGGTTTGTACTGTAAAACGAGCATGTGTCAGACTTCACAGCATTGCATGGATGTGTATGATCCAGTCTGAGCACTTGACCTTACAGATGCCTGTGCTGTGAGTGATTTAACAGATGCATGAACACTCACTTGCTGCTCGATGGATCCTGAAGAGTCTGCAGCTGCGACCTTTGAGAGGTAAAGGGCAGATCTGTCTTTCACACTGGTGATGGGAGAAGATGTGTACTTCTGTTTGTATTCCGGATAGGAGGCAGATTCTCTCCAGTCTTTCTTTAAATGTCTCTTCTCATCTAATTCACAAAAGAAACACACATTGTTACACAAAAAATCTAAAATTATTCATGAGCTACACAAATCGCTGTAATTCACTTATTAGAGTCATGCAAATAAATCATTTATTGCTTGATTTTTATTGATTATTGGTTGTTATAATCAATCATATGTTTCATATTAAAAGTGTTTTGCTTTTCAAAATAAAATATAAGACCTTTGTTAGTAATTTGTATTTATTTTGATCTTAACTTTTAAACTATACATTTGTTAACTGGATTTTTTAATTCAGCTTTAACTTTTGTGTGCATTAAAGGGATAGTTCACCCTAAAATTTTTATTTCTTTATTTTGTTGGGCACAATTCTGAAGAATGACCAAACCGGTAGCCATTGGCATCCATAGTAGGAAAAAAAATACTATTGAAGTCAATGGGTACTGATTTTCAACATTCTTTAAAATATCTTCTTTTGTGTTCACAAAAGGAAACAAGTGGAGGATGAGCAAATGATGACAATTTCTGTGTATCCCTTTAATACACATCAAACATTTTAATTTTAAGATTAAAAAGATTCACACATTGTAAAATAGTACTTTTTAAGGTTACCCCTAATACCTAAAATTAATTATTGGGTTATATTTTACAATAAAATAAAACAATTGTATTTAAATATAAACTATTAGAGGCAAAAAACAAACTAAAACATGTGGCACATTATCTAAGCATACTTTAATACTTTTTAAAAAATATTTAAACCCACAGATCTTTAAACATTTTTATGTTGGATAATAGTCCAGAAGTAGACTAGAAATAAGACTAGAGTAACCTGACCCTATTCCTTGGCCATAGAGTGTCTCTGATAGTGCTGTAAATATACATCAGAGCTGGTGTTTGCATGCTTTTATCTGTGGGCTATTATTAAACCTCAAGGACCTATGGAAACTTTCAGCTGCACGCAGGCTTATGATATTACGCATAGATGCATTTTTTTTAGTTACATTAGCCAACTTACCTCTAAGATTTATTAATCCAGTTTGACTATATTTCTTATCACAAAACCTACTGAAAATCTGCGGCCTGCACCATTGTAAAATGTCAAAAAGGAACAACCGGCAATGTCAGCTGAATTGTGACCCTTTTTTGAGTTCCTCATTCTCAGAAGACAAAACACCCTGTGACAAAGCTTTTTGAGTCAGGATTCTGATCTTAGCCAATTTTAGCATAGTCGTTTGCTAGCATAATTTGTGGTTTTGTTTTTTTAATTGTCATCTTTTAATGCTTACGATACTAGTAAGTCAAGGAAGCTAATTTTATAAGGTGTCAAAGGCTGCACTGCTAAAACAGCTGACAACTGAGGTTTGTTGGTTAGATTGTTCTGATCATACAAGTAAAAACCTCTTATTTGTATCTCCTGTTTTAGCTTCGCTTGTTGGAAACTGATGTAAATCTTAGCAAATTTTCTGAATGCAGTTACAGTAAATCTCAGCTTTCGTCTCATTAACACTATACTTATCAAATTTTCTGTAATTAATCCCACCTAGCATTCAAATTTGTAATATATTTTGATACACATGGAAAGTCTCTATTTAACCTTTTCTTTCATATTAAAAATTATATTTATAGCTATTCAAAATAATAAAATCTAACAGATTATTTTTATTTAAAGGTGTAACAGTTATATAAATGAAAGGCATTTTAACATATATTTCTGTATTTGGACCAATTCAGCTGTGATCATAAACAAAAGAGAAATAATGTGCATGATCACATACTTTCAGTGTAATCAAAGGATGCTAATAATGCTGCATTAGTTGTGTTAAATACCCAACAAAAACAGAAAAATTAGTACATTGCTTTTGACCATATAGGCAGTGTGCTTATAAGTCAGTCAGTTTTTCACCATAAAAAAATTATTTTAACATTATTTTAAATTATTTAAAAACAGCCCTAAAGTTGTTTTAATTGGCTGTGTATGATTTTGTTGAACCAATCTGTTTGCATTAATTTAACTACAGTGCTTCATACGGAAGGTAATTCCTGCCAATTTTAAATAAATCAAATAAACATTGGAAATTAAAATGAAAACCAGATTAACAATTTCATTATAAAACACTGTTCGCAAAATATCGGCCAAAATTGACATGAAATGAAATGATTTAATTTTCATTTTCACTGTGACAACATGTCATCCCTGTCTGTTCCTCTTGTTGTACCAATACAGCAGCTGCTTCATGTAAAAGCTGGCTAACAGTTTTTGCCATTTTACTTCTGTAATATATACATTAGTAAGTTAACTCACGCTGTCCCATCCATCAAAACCATGCTTCTGCCCTCGGGTCTGAAAACATTCAACGTCACTTAAATATGCCCCTCCCACTGATTAGCATAGGCTTTGCATACAGGCTGAAGTTAAAAATGAAAACTGAAATTAAAATGTCAATAAAAGGAAAACTTAAATTTGCTGTTTAATTTGAATTGAGTCACTATTATAGCTTGAGCATTAATAACAAGCTTTGTAAAAAATTGTGTTTGCATTTTACTTTTCAGTTTGGCTTTTCATTTTAATATTTTAATAGTCTTCATGTGGAAATGCAGTGAAAATGAAATGTTAAATCGGCAACTTCATTTTATTTATCAATTTGACAGGGATGATATGTTGTCACAGTGCAAATGAAAATGAAAATTAAATAATTTCATTTCATTTTTAATTTTGGTAGATATTTTGCGATATTTTGAGTTTTGTAATGAAATTATTAATCTGGTTTTCATTTTAATTTCTAATGTTTATATGATTTATTTAAAATTGGCAGAAATTACATTCCATAGCTTCATGCTGCAGAAATGATCTGTAAATTAACCATTTTTCATATTTGGTGACTTACGTGATTTTTTTTTTTTTTTTTTTGTTTTGTTTTACCTTGATCTTTACTCCAACAACTTCTGATGTTGAAAAGTTTGAAATGGTGACTTTTATTCTTAATGTTTGAAGTGAAATATTGCCTGGGTTGGTGTTGTGAAGTATAATACAAAAACAGCCAGTACTTTTTTGTTATTTTATGGACTTAATTCTCTATATACAGCATTATGTACAATATATTGTTTCAAACTACTAAAATGTCAATAAAAGTCCCTTTGTTAGACTACATCATTGAACGTTTAACAAGAAAAGTTGACAAAGCAGAAATAAAGATCATAACGCGAAGGTATAAATAAAGGTCATAACGTTATTTAAACAGTGAAGACCAATGAATCATGAAATATGTAACCTGTGAATTAGCATATATTTTTAATGGATGAGATTGTAGTTCTTTCTCTCATTAAAACTTTTGCGTATACACTCTTCACCCTTAAATCATTTGGTCTGAAGTTTGTGATGTTGCAATTCACATGGTTGGTTTAAAAAAAGACTTTAAAAAAACTCCCTGTAGCAAAAATTGATGGAAAAAAAATCCCAGCTGAAAAAGTAGACTAATATACTATAACTAATGATGAAATGTGATGTAACAAATGTTTGATGTGGAAAAAGCAGACTTTGCATTGCATATGAAACACCAGCAGAGCTGCTGTAGGCCTAAGCACATCAGAAGGCTTTCCTCTGAGGTCAGTCGTATGAGCAGCACAGGTCTGTCAGCTGTAACTAATGACTATACGCCAGCATACCTCTGTTTTTCACACTGTAAGCTCCCATGAGACAAAGGCACGGGCCCAGCGCTGGCGCCACTCACGAGTCTGGGCTTAAAACGTTTGCATAGCTGGATGAGCACACAGAATAACAGGCCCACACAATGCTGAAGTCCAGCTAGACATTACTGTGCCACACAGAGAGATTTCATCAAGCTGTTTACAAGCATGACTACTGGTGCTTGCAGATTTGCAGTAAAAATGTATCATCTTGTCAAATTATTAAAACAACAAATGATTCCTTTTAATCAAACTTTGAAAATTTTATTTAAATAAAAACACTGTATAAGGTTTCACATGTTCACTGTACACTAAAAAAAGGACTTTTGTTGCTTTTTCAAAATACGTATTTAAAATTAGTTGAAAACATAATTCTTTACACTTTTTTGAGACATCTTTATTGTTTTATTTTCAATTCACTTAAATTTGTAAAGATTTATAAAATTTACTTAATTCCTTTGTGTTATCGCAACACCAATCAATTGTGTGAAACAGTATTTTTTTTACAGTGTATATGGTTTAAAATTCACACACTAAAAAAAGATGAGTTCCGCACATTTCCTTCATGTTGCCCCAACACAAATTGATAAGGTTAAATTGAGTGTTTTATAAATTTAAGTGTATTAAACATAAAACAATTAAGTTGTCCCTAAAAATCTCACGAATTGTGTTGTTTCAGCTGATTTGATGTTTGATGTTGTTGATGTTAATTCATGTATTTAGTAACTCATTTAACAAGCACAGTGTTTGATTTTATTAATGTGAAATTAAATGTTGAACTTTGATAAATGCTTTACATGAATTGTTTAAGGTTTTTTTTCATGTTAGTAAATACATTACGTGTCTTTCATTGTAAAGTGTTACCCAACATATTTATTCACAGTGTTAAGGGCATTGTAATGATCCAAATAATCTTTTTAAACTTTAAAGAAACTGTAATTGAATGAACTGGTTCTACAGTATGCTAAAGATTCTTCAGTGAACCATCAAAGCTAATAAAGAACCTTTATTTTAAAGGTGCAGCAGGTGATTGTCTTCAGAAACATTTTTTTGTTGTGCTGGTTGAAAGTCTCTTCACATTCCAATAGTATTGATTAAAGTAAATGATCTAAATGTATTTAAATGTATTTTTATTTTCTAGATAAGGCATAAAACTAAAAAATGTTCATCCAATTAAATATTGTCAGACCAACAATTAACTCAATTATGACAGGTATCTCAAACTGTCTGTCAACCCATTTAAATTTAAATTTCTGTGCAGACTCTTTTAACAGACAGATACATCACTCGCACGCACACACGAAGCACGGATCTACCGATGACAGAGAGTCATCATCAGGCAAACTCTGCATCAACCTGAACTTCCCTTTGGAAGACCAAAATTGCCTTGTGTCCATAAAAGAAGGGTTGTTTCTGAAAGAGCTTCTGCCAAAAATGCAGAATCAAAACTTTTCTAGACCCTGAATTAATATCGGAATTACCTTTGCATGCTGGAGGGCAATGACGTTATGCAGTTCAAAACAATGATCTGAAGGGTGACACCACGGCTGAAGTATTTATTTTAGACAGGTACAGTTAAAGTCAGAATTATTAGCCATTTGATTTTTTTTTCTTTTTTTAAATATTTACCAAATGATAAACATGTTTTCTTTTGGAGAAAGTCTTATTTGTTTTATTTTGGCTAGAATAAAAGCAGTTTTTCATTTTTCAAAAACCATTTTAAGGTCAAAATTATTAGCACCTTTAAGCTACTTTTTTTTCGATAGTCTACAAAACAAACCATCTTTATACAATAACTTGCCTTATTACCCTAACCCGTCTCATTAACTTAATTAACCTAGTTAAGCCTTTAAATGTCACTTTAAGCTGTAAAGAAGTGTCTTGAAAAATATCTAGTCAAATATTATTTACTGTCATCATGGCAAAGATAAAATAAATCAGTTATTGGAGATGAGTTATTAAAACTATTATGTAAAAAGGGGTTAATAATTCTAACTTCAACTGTATGAATGTTAAAGTTTCTTCATGGAACCACCAATTTCAGGATATCCTAATATTAATTTACATCGTGATTCTTTTCAAGATATATTTCAGAAGTGTATGTTAAAGTCGATCAGATGAATGGAGTTTCACAGAGAAGGGCCCTCATTCATGCCATTCAGGAGCAGGAATGGAGGTCACAGCTATTAGCGTCCCAGAATGCGAGTGCTTTTGTCCTGCTGACAGCTGTCCAAATTATTGTGATATGCGCTTGGTATTTATTCTCTTCAGCTGCCTGCCTGAGTTTCCTGCGAGCACTCAATGGTCTGGTTAAAACCACAACAACTTAAAACTGCTGCTTAAAATAGGGTAGTATTGACAGAACCACGTTAAGCTGATAGCCTGTCACGATATCAGTCACTGCACATTGAACAAGGCGATTTCAGATTTTCTATAAACTTATATTCAAAAGCTTTGGGGTAGGGACTGTTTGTAGTTTTTGATGAAATCAATACTTTTTATTAAGCAAGAATTCATTGAATTGATTTTTAAATCTTTTTTAAATACAAGCTGTTATTGGGACATGTTTTTTTTTTAATAAATAATTAAATATAAAATTCAACATCACCAATAATAAGAAATGTCTCTTGTGCAGCAAATAGGTGTGTTAGAATGATCATCTAGCAGAGAATGATGCTGAAAATGCAGCTTTGACATAACTGGAATAAATTAGTTTGTAAAATATGTATAAAAAAGAAAACTAAGTAACATGTAATAATACTATTCCATTAGCTAATTTTTGTTAATGTGTTTACTAACATGGGCAAACAATGAACAAAACATTTATTACATATAATGAGATTTTTATTGTTAGTTCATGTTAACTCACAGAGCATTAACTAACAAGCACAACATTGGATTTGAATAATGCATTAGTAAATGCTGAACTATGATTAATAAATGCTGTATATGATTCTTCAAACTTAGTTCATGTTATTAAATACATTAACTAATAATAACTAATAGAACATTAATTTAAAATGTTACCAACAATGAATATTTTTATTGTAATAAACTTTTACAATATTACAGCACTGTCTGTAAAAATACAACTGAATGTAATGTTTCTATGAAGGAATTTTACATTCTGATCTTTTTTTATCACTTTATTTACATCTTTTTAATTATGCATTGCATTATGGTGTAATTTAATATCATTTTAAAGGTAATGTCTGTAAATTTAAAGGAAAACGTGCAAAAAAAAAAAGAAAAAAAAAACCTGGATAAAAAATAAACAACATGGCAACCATAATGTTCTGGTACACTGTATATATAATGATAAGCCAAAAAATCATGACAATAAATGTTTGATGTTACTTTAGCTAGCTACATAAAAACATACTACACTTTTTTTAGTTATACAAATTTTTACTTAATATATTTAGTTAGTTTGACTGACAAAATTTGAAATTATTAGAAAAAATTATTTAATTCAACAACAAAGTTTGAATTACAATAAGTTAATTCATGCTTACAATAAAATGTTTTAGTTTCTGTCCTTAACTGGCAGCTTTTCAATCCACACCGGTTTACTCACAAAATGTATGTCTGGTTTGACAGCAGCTCTTTCTGTCTGTGCAGTCTCAGTCTGATGTGCGTGTGCTGGTGCTGGTCTGTCTGTGCTGGTAGTCCAGTCTCACTCTGTCCCTTTCTAATGGGTGACAGCTGATTTTTATCACAGCGGAGCAGGGATGAGGCCAGCCTGCTATTTTGGAAGCGCTATGGGCGGTATTTGACTGGCTTGAGTCAATGAGCGCTACTGGAAGTAACTGGGATTCAGGAAACCCCTTCAGCACGTCACCCACAATTCACTAATTAACCAACATTTACTTCCTGAAGTGATCAGATGTTTAAAATGTACTGAAGTGTCAATTACCGGGATGATTTTTTCTGGCTTTTTGGTTGATTGTTCATAAGGAGTGTTATGTAGCATCTCTATTTTTAACACTTTATATTAAAATCCTAAAACTGAGCACTGGAAATAAGAACGTAATGTGCAGTGACGTTTGAGGAGGTTTACTGTGGTTACTAAAACAGCTCAAAATAATGACTGACGTACTTGTAAGTATTAATACCTCTGAAATGTTGAAACAGAACATGTGCAAACCATTTGTTTATAGTCTTTAAAGGGATAGTTCACCCAAAAATAAAATTTGTAATCATTTACTGACCCTTAAATAGTTTAAAATATTTATTTTCTGTACTCGTTTTAAAAATTGTTGGAATGGTTTCTGGTTTCTAACATTCTTAAAAATGTTTCTTTTGGATTAAAAACAGAAAGAAACTCAAACAGGTTTGGAACAAGTGCAAGGAGAATAAATTATTACTGAATTTTAATTTTTGGGTGAACTGTACACTCTCAGAAATAGTTTGTACTAAATAAGTTTGTACCTAAAAGGTACATATTGATACCTCAAGGGTACATATTGGTACCTAAAAAGTACAAAAATATTCCTCTTAAAATTTGTAGGTACTAATATATACTTTAAGGTACCAATATGGACCCTTCAAGTACAAATGTGTACCTTTTGAAAAGGTACCACCACAGTGACAGCTCTTGTACCTGTATTTCTGAAAGTGTATATATGAGGCTACTGATACTATTCTGTCAAAGTTACATGAGCTTTATACAGTTTTTATGTGCTGTATAATTTATATAAACAAAACATGGATACATTTTGACAAATATTGCATGAAGTGGTTGTAATAATTGTGCAGATACTCAACTCAAAGATCATTTAAAGGTAATTTTAGTGATAATATTTAAGGGTGATTTTAATAGCAAGACTGATCTTATTTTTGTTTTACTGTTAAGTATTTTACTGTAAGGTTTCTAACTGTAAACAAAATGTGTAATACATCATCTATTGTATTTTTATATTAAGTATGGTTAAAGATTTTATTTAATTTTATTTTATATATTTTTTAAAAGAGTTAAAGACTTTTTTGTAACCTAACTGTTGGGTTTGCTCATGTTTGATTGAGTGTTTGGGTTAACATTTTGTGTACACTTTTTTTTTTTTTTTTATAAAAGTAAGAAACATCCTTAAATTTAGAATGAAAAGCCATACACTAACATTAACTGTACATAAGTGGCTTTCACGTTTTAAGTTTTATATGAATTAATTAACATGTTTATTTGTATTTGTTTATTATTAACATTCTTCTTATATCTTGTGTTTTTTTCAAAATGGTTTAACTCAGAAATACTATATAATAGGCCACTGTAAAACCTAAAGAATAGCTGGATACACAGATGTTATGTTGTAAGAAAAGATGTGGATTCAGCCTGATACATTTATCTCTCCATATCTTTTTGTCTCTCGTAATCTGAAGTAGCAAAGAATGTGAGCTCAATAATGGTGTAATAGCAGTCAGTGTATGCAGTCTGTCATGTCTCATGTATGCATTGCACACATACCTACAGTCTCAACATTCAGTCCTGCGCTCAACCCTCACTGAAAACTTGTGAAACTGGACTCACTGTTTGCAGACAGGCTTTCGTGTGAGTTAAAACTATTCGGTAAGGATTATCTGAGGAATATTTTTAACACAGACAGATGCTGCTGGAGGACTTGAGATACCAAAGCTTTGTCTCAGATGACCTTTGACCTTACAGTTACTGACTGACATCACAGCTGAGATTTTGCTCACACATTTGCACTGGTTATACAAATAATGACATGTTTTTATCAACTTACCATTGAGTTCAGTGGAGGATCTGCATCTGCTGATGTTTCCAGAAACCCCACTGACTGTTCTCCTCCTCATCGGCTCTGAGGATTTTGCCTGTGAAATAATATTATAAATAATAATATTATTTAGTATTATATTATATAATTTTATATTATCTTAAATATATAGATTTTTAGGATGTAATATAAATTATATCACTATAGATTGTATTACTACTACTACTAATATTATTGACAATGTTGAGGTATTGTTTTATAGTTTTATTAAAATGTGTGAATTCCTATTACATGGACTCTGCTTGACTAAATTTGTATTCTGTATTTATTTTATTTATGTATAATTCAATATTTCTGTGCTCATTTTAGATTTTTCATAAATATTACAATTAACAATAATCAGTTTAGACCTTTAACAATATTTAACACCACTGATTTTAAACAAAACATCATTATTGTTATTATTATCATTATTTGGTCACCTTTTATTTTAAGGTTCTTGCTATTAAAAACCATTAACTAAGCTTAATAAACTAATAATGTGCTACATATTAATAGTGAGTAAGGGAGTAGTTGGGTTTAATTTTTGTTTAGGATTATGGAATTGTGATTATATGTAGAATAGGATCATACTTTATTAGTACTAATACACAGAAGATGTTTATAAGACAGCAAGGTTAATAATAGGCAGGTAACAAGCCAGAAGTTAATAGTGGGAATTGTTACTTAAACTTGAGTGTTAGCCATTATTTTAATACATAATAATGACTAAGGCATTATTTATAATTATTTTTGTAAGTTTTGCATTGAAATTGTGTAAATTCATATTAAAAGAGCTGTTTAACAATGACACCTATGAAATGAGACCTATTATTATCTTTTTTAAATGTAAAAAGTCTCTGATGTGTGTGAGTGTGTATGTAATGTTTCAGCTCAAAATGCCACACAAAAAATATTTTGTAAGTCTTTAAACCTGCCCCTTTTAGGATTTAATCCAAATTGTGCACTTTTGACGACTTTCGCTTTAAATTCAAATGGGAGTTTTCAAAAGAGGGCGGAGCTCCACATGCCTATGTGTCAGAATAGCGGCAGATTCAAAAACAACACTGATGTTTGAAGTTGTGGCAAGTTATTCCATAAAGTATACCTGACTTAAACCAGCCTTTTCGGTCAACTTAAAAAAAATAATTTGGCACAACTTAAACCACTGAAGTTTAATAAACTCAAAAGTTCTTTGCAGCTGGTTGCTTTAAAATTTTAAGTTAACTCCACTTTTAATTTTTTTACAGTGTATTCATATTTTGAATTAGCATCTGTTTACAATATACACTCTCAGAAATAAAGGTACAGGAGCTGTCACTGGGGCAGTACCTTTTGAAAAGGTACATATTAGTACCTGAAGGGTCCATAATGGTACCTTAAAGGTACTTTTTACGTACATTTGGGGACTAATTTGCACCTTTGAGGTACCACTATAGACTCTTTGGGCACAAATATGTATCTTTTGAAAAGGTAGTGCCCCAGTGACAGCTTCTGTACCTTTATTTCTGAGAGTGTACAATGCAATACTTTCTCCTACGCACTTGTACACAGCACCTTATAACTTATATATTGATGACAAATCTGTACTATACAATTCAACATCCAGAGCTTTTTGACTAATTGCATCTCTGTTTAATGTCGGTCGTATTTTCGCAGATTTATTTTTGTGTACATAATTGATTCTGATTCTACAAAAATTTATTTCATGTTTTTGTCAGAACTTTAGCAAGTGCCTTTTTATTTTCATAAAACTTTGTTATTTTTATATATTACTACATACTTAATTTGATTATATTCCATTTTTATTCTGCTATAACTTCATTCAATATATTTATGGTTTAACATTTTTCAACTATGCACCAAAGAAATATGCCTTCTAGTATTTATCTATTTTTTATATATAATTGTACTTCATTTATATTTAGCAGTCTAATAGGTTTTATAAGTTGCTCTTGACTTAAGTCTCATACCATATTTGTTGTATGACATTTAACATCCATTTTCTGCCTCATCTCAGGATGAATCATCAGTATTTAAAATAACGTTCAACACATAATTCAGTGACTACATCAGTAGAAAAGCACACACGCTCTAATCCTCCTGAGTCATGTCTGTCCTCCAAAATAAACTATGACGTGACGTTTACACACACCTGGTGAGCCTTGTGCTTACTGGCGCTGGTGACTGCAGTGGCACCAGAATAGCTCTTCTCTCTCCACGTGGAGCTGTTTTTGGCCTGCGCTGTGAGGTGCAGACGAGGGCTGCTCTTTGACTCAAACATGCCCGTTGGTGTGTTTGTGCACATCAGGTCTGGCGGCGGCAGCATGTCCATCGAAATGCTCCTGGATAAAGTGGCGTTGGCCCTGCTGAGGGACTCGTATCTCCTCCAGAGGTTTTCCACTTTACTCTCCTCATAGTTTGATCTTTTCAGGCCTGACGGCTGTGAGATTCAGAAATACTCAGTGTAAACAAAAGTTGACTGAAAGTGTTGCTGTTCCACTTAATTCTTGATCATATAATGTGGTTTTACCTTGGACCAGGAGTCTTCTCTGCCAGCATCGGTGAGATCCACACAGCTTTCATACCTAGCGAAAACAGTTTGTTTAAGGACTTAAAACTCAATGGGATAGAGCCAGTGCTGTAAATGCAAACTTGTGAATAATGGTGGAGGTCATGTTCACCTTTGGACAAGCTGAGAAACAGGTGTTTTTCTGTCCCAAATCCACGAACTGTGACCTGCAGAGAGAGTCTTGAGGGACTGACTTCTTCTCAAGGTGAAGCTCATCTACATGGAAAACACATCAGTAAGTAAAACCATCCTTCCATGTCTATCTGTCTGTATGTTTTCTGTTTGCCATAACTTGTATCTTAATGTTAACACATTATTTATCTACAAAATAAACAAGAAAAACTAATAACATTTCAGATGAAATGAAGTACCTTTAAAGCAAAGCGAGATGCATGCTTCAATGACCAAAACAAAATGCCAGAACACAAACTACTGTAAATAGAAGTGTTAAATAGAAGTGAAATATTGTTTTGAATATTGTTTTATTCTTATCTGTACTTATTATGACCATAAGTACAAGAGTAGCCTATTTTAAACAGTTTTTTTTTCTTTAATGACAATCATTTGACCACAGTGAGCCAGGACAAGCTTTCCAAACTTGCTATTCTCAGCACTGAAAGCCAGCGCACACGTCAGGTGGGCATTTATGTGTCTGATTGTTTGTCTACTGTCTACTTCTACTGTTTAAAAAAATTATTTAGTTTTTTTTTCAGTTGCTAACATCCTTTGGTCTAAATTACAGTATAGTCACATTTTCAAAACTCTAAACTCTGATAGCACAACATTTGTCTGCTGTGATCATATACCATTAACACCTCTCATGTTGTTTTCGCCACAACTTCTGCTTTTCCCAACCTCTTGTATTTCACACCCATCTCCTGCCACCCTCCAGTTTTGTTATTTCTCTAGGACAACTATGTTTTCACATAATATTCAGTCAAAATTTGGCATCACACAGACATTTCCCAAAACTAAAATCATTGATCTTTTGTATCATTATTAAACACAGCTTGGCAGAACAGAAAATCTGATGTTCCCAACTTTAAACATGGGATAAAACAATAATTGTACACTACATTTGTGTTGTTTCTGTAACAGCAGCAGATAAGATTGATTTTTTAATTACTCATAATTGAGAAATGTCTTTCTACTCCTCTTTCCCCAATCTCATTTACATTTTTTTTTTGCTTTGACGGATGAAAGTCTGTGCTCATCCATTTCATGATATAATGTCCCTCCTAGATGCATTGGAGGCTGCAGGGACTGAGACAATACTGCCAGGTGTGAATCAGGTGTGAAGTGTTTTTTAATATAAGGTGCTAAGGTGCAAGTCAACGAAAATGTGGCCAAATTGAGAAGATCACTGCAGAGCTGTTCTTCTTTCTCTCTCATTTTTGTTTTTCTTTTTACCAGAAGGGCTGTTTATGTGTAAATTATTTTTTTTATATTGCTTTATTTGCAGAGTTAATTTGCAAAAACACAATCCTCTTTTAGTATTTTTCAGAAATATATATATATTTTGCAATATTGCACTTCAATTCTCAGTATATATACAGGATTTCGGATTGATTTCTGATTCTGATATATACACTTTTTTTCAATAACAAATATGATCGCTGACAGCTATATTTGACAGTTTGTCTGCTATGACTGACTGTATGCTCAGAAAATTAGAGCTAAAGTTTTGGCCAAATGACTCAGTTTTAAACTGGGTTTGCTGTGTTTTGAAAGAGTTAGTAAATGTGTAAAAAAAAAAGTACCCAGAATTTAAGTTGCAGAGTTTGTATTTATTTAACAATATCTGGTTTTGCCAGAAAATTAAGTCTTTGGTTAAAGGTGTGATGTGGATATGTTGCTGTGTTTAGAAAAGGAGTTTAGAAAAAGCATTCATTCATTCATTTTCGTTCGGCTTAGTCCCTTTATTAATCTGGGGTCACCACAGCAAAATGAACCACCAACTTATCCAGCATATTTTTTACACAGCGGATGCCCTCCCAGCCGCAACACAGCTGGGAAACATCCATACACACTCATTCACACACATACAGTACGGCTAATTTAGTTGGCTTTATGCACAGCTAGTGTTTTTCAGCCAATGATGAACTTCCGGTGAAAGCTTTATGTGACTATTTTCAATTTAATAAGGTTCATTTTACAACATCAGTGTTGTTGTGTAATTACAATACATTCAGTAAAATAGACTTAAGCATTCATTTAGTTGTTCAAGTGTAAAAAGAGACGAAAGACTGTTTGAGTGCAGCCGTCATTAGCAGCAGGCTAGCGCAGAAATTCCATTGAAAATACTGGGGTAAAATTCATTTCCATATTTTAAAAACTTGGCGTAGAAAAATATGATTTAATGCAATGCTTCTTGTTTGGTCTGATTATATTATATTATTATATAAAGTCCCACTTTATATCGTATCTCAGTCAGGCAGTGATGATCGCTGTTTTTAAAAGAAATCAGATCTTAAACGTGGCTATTTTGTATGGGATGACAATTAACCAGAAGCTCTGGGACTGGCTGACTGAAATTAAATGTCCGTGTGCATATACCCCATTCACCAGCACATGTCTTTGAACTGTGGGGTAAACAGGAGCAGCTGGAGGAAACCCCCGTCAACACAGGGAGAACATGCAAACTCCACACAGAAATGCCAACTGACTCTTAGAAAAAGCACTTTAAGCATTTAAAGAAATCAGTGAAGGCTACTCAAAAAAAAATAAAAAATAATATTTTAATACTCTAAAAGTATATATCTATTATAAAATACAACTCAATACACTGTAAAAATGCAGGGTTCCACATAATTCATTCATGTTGTCCCAACACAAATCAATTAAGTTAACTTAACACTTTTAACAAATTTATGTGCACTGAAAAAAATTATGTCTGCAAAGTTGTTGTAAACAATTTATATGGGTTGAATTTAAACAAACAAATTAAATCAAGTTTTGTTCAACTTAATTTGTTTGATTAAATTCAGCTTAAATACACTTTTTCATCCACTCAACTCAAATAAATTTTGCAAATTCAAGGAATCATCTTTGAATTTTTTTTTTCAGTGTGGACTGAACATAAAAAATTAAGTTGTCCCACACTAAAATCTCAAGAATTGTGTTGTGTCAGCTCATTTTAAATAAGTAGCTTGATCAAATAAAAAAATATTTTTTTGAGTGTACTCAAAAAATAATTGTGCTGTTTGATCAAACTGCTTATTTAAAATAAGTTAAAACAACACAATTCTTGAGATTTTAGGGTGGGACAACTTAATTGTTTTATGTTCAATCCACTTAAATTTGTTAAGTTAACTTAATTTGTGTTGGGAACCCTGCATTTTTTACAGTAAGATATACATATGCAGTATAATTACAAGTATTTCCCGAGAGTATACTTGGAAGAGGTGCCTAAAAATTTGACTTATTTATTCCTATTTCTAACTTTAAAAGAAGAATACTAACAGACCGTTTGAATACACTTTTCTGCAGTGCCATATAAACTAAACCTGAAAATAATAGTTTATCCAGTCTAACACAGCACCAGTAAACCAGTGTTTAAATTACTTTGGTCATGTGATTCACCTGCCTGTCAGCCCTTCTCTCATCTGACTCAGTTAATGTTTATCATTCATAAGCTTTGCTGCATTACTCATTGAAAGCTTTGGTGTAATGTGCACTTTTTACATAATATGTATGTGTAAATGTGGAGATATTTAAAATAATTATGTACATGTATACAGAATAAAAGCGAACATGAAATAGCAGAGAATATCAATCAGAATCAGAACACATAAATGCTGATAAAAGCAGTTCAGTTCGTAAGACTAAATCATCAGAAGGTGAAATTTGAGCCTGAGCCTTAGCATGTATGTATGCTAGTGCTTAATAAAAACAAACTGACCATCTGTCATTTGTATTCTTCTTTATCTAGAGTTACCTTAAGCTGTGAGTCTTGTGCTCCTCATGTCCTTCTGTCCCGCTGTGCAGTGTGAAGCAAAGCATCTCTCACGGGACAGTCCTGTCACACAGAGCAAAGTCCCTCATTTACAGCCTGACCTCAGGTGTCCGGAAAACTCGCATCAAGACAAGAGTTGAACATAAAAAGGGAAGTGGTGATCATTACAATTACAATAGTAATGATACTTGTGTTCTGCTCAGTATTGCATTCCGAAAAAAGTAAATGGCTATTGTATAACTTTTCCCCTGTCAGTTTATTCGTATTCAAGTTTCTTTTTTCATCAGCAAGAGCATTTGACGTTAGTCAAGACAAAACACTTGAGGAACGTAAAGTTTGGCAAAGCAATGTTGCTGTTATTATTATTACACACAGTTGAAGACAAAAATATTAGCCCACCTGCTAATTTTTAACTCTTGTGATCTTTAAAAGCGCTAGGACATTTTTCAAAGTATTTATTTTCTGGAGAAAGTCGTATTTCTTTTAGTTTGACTATAATAATAATAATAATAATAATAATAATAATAATAATAATAATAATAATAATAATAATAATAATAA
>CAIGQZ010001336.1:27387267-27398856 GCA_903798205.1 Danio tinwini | reverse complement strand
TTTATTTATTTATTTATTTATTTATTTATTTATTTATTTATTTATTTATTTATTTATTTATCTATCTATTTTTCTTGTCAAGCATAATACATTTTTAACACGACCAATTCCCCATTATTTGTTAATTTGTTCCCCTTTTTTGTGTCTTATCTGTCTACAGTGTCAGTGTACAAAGTGTCTACAAAGAACTCTGTGAACTGAATGAAGTGAGAAGTGTGTACTGTACTTTCAAACCGGATTGTAGCACTACTGCAAACTTTTTATAGACAGCAATACTTTTAGACAGAAGAAACCCAGAAGAATCTTTATAGGACAATACATTCCTGAAGCAGAGAAATGTGTTTGCAGTGCAGTGAAATTTTCACTGCATACTATCATAGTTTTATTAGTGTTAATTAATTTGTTATTTTTATATTTTTCCTATTTCATTCTTCTATTAGTTAAAGTTTTAGTAATTTTGGTATATTACTTTGTCATGTTTGATATTAAAAATCGAATTAAATAAAATAGAGACATTTATTCATTCATTCATTCTCTTTCTTTTCAGCTTAGTCCCTTTATTAATCAAGGGTCGCCACAGTGGAATGAACCGGCAACTTATCCTGCATATGTTTTACAAAGCGGATGCCCTTCCAGCTGCAACCCAGTACTAGGAAACACCCATACACACTCATTCACACACATACACTAGGGCCAATTTAATTTACCCAATTCACCTATACCACATGTCTTTGCACTGTGGGGGAAACCGGTGAACCCAGTGGAAACCCATGCTAACGCGAGGAAAACATGCAAACTCCACACAGAAATGCTAACTGGCCCAGCTGAGGCTCGAACCAGCAATCTTCTTACTGTGAGGTGACAGTGCTAACCACCGAGCCACTGTGGTGCAGAAATTGAGATATATTTAAATATATTAAAAGATATATAATTATATAATAAGATATATTTAAATATTTAGGTTTTTTAAATATTCATTTTATATATTTATTTCATGGTTTTAGTTTTATAGGATCACCCTGGGTAAAGGGCAATTTTGGTATTACAGAGTAACTGTTTTTTATCCACCTGTCATTTTTTAGATTTTGGGCTTTTTGGGTTTATAAAGAAAACAACCAACCACAATCAATGTAAGCTTGCTCTACATAATCTTTTCGTATCGTGTAGAGCTGCAGAGTGAATAGGACACACCTGGTGTGCCATTGCAACACTCACAAAAAGTGCAAACAAAGAGTCCTGAAGAGCTCAGCTTGTCTATTCATATAGACAGACATGCACAAGTTAAATTGCTGCTTTTGAAATGCCCAAACACAAAGGCACTGCCATCAACTTTGCATCTTAGATTTGCATCATGCATTAAAACCTGCATCTCGATCCCACCTGTATTTATCAGTCATTTGATTAGAGCTCTTTAACTCTCCATCACCTCAAGTCATAAACAAATAATAGCTAGGGAAATGTGCAAATCAAAAACACACGCTGAATTATTTGTTAACAAGTCCAAAACGGAGATGTGACATGTACTTTACTGGACTGAATTCAGTGGAGGGTGAAAAATCAGGCCAGAGTGTTTTGTGCCGACAGCTTTGTTAAGTTTGTCATATGTAGGCCATTTCTTGACAGAAACTGGGCCACAAGTGCTAGTGGCAGCAACCTGAGAGCGAATAGGGGGGAATTTAGGTTATTTAGATTACACAACAGCCCATTGGCTCAGTGAGAGATTCACTTGTGTGTTGGAAAATATACAACAACAAAAAAGGCAGCATCTGTTGACAATAAAACAAGAAATGGGAGAAAAATAAGTTAGAGACAGATGGTTGTGAAATGTGAATGATTACATAGCAGGAAAATGATTGCAATGATGATGATGATAACAAAATAAATAAATGATAGTTTTTTTTTTTTTAGAAGCAAGAGATTGAAGTAAGTCTACGTCTCATAACAAATATATTCTGGCTATAATAAAATTAATTGTTGGGTTCTGATGTCAAACTGAGGTTAGTTTTTGACAACAACTTAAAGTTGGTTTCTGATGTCACATCATGTCACCTGTTGTTGCTTTCTGTTTTCCTGTAATACATGGTTTATTTTTTATAGTTTAATGACCAATACTGCAAAATAAATTGCATATTAAAATATACAATAATACATGGTTTCATTTTGGATTTTGGTTTACAAGTTTATAGTCATCTAACTAGTATTGCAAAATAAATGGCATATTATTGAGCATCAACTAGTTCCATAATATTGTATTTTGTGTGGTATAATATACTGTCAATTGACAACAATTGAAAAATACATAGTGTATTATAGAGCATATAATCAGTTGACGCTACACTGTAAGAAGTGTATGATCAGTTAGTCATGACAGCATATTTTTTATGACATTGTAACTTATTAAACTAAGTTAATCATATTCTAACTTAATTTTATAAGTTACGCAAGCTGTTTTAAGTCATTTTAACATAATATAAGTTCAATGGACTCATAAGGTTAATTTGATTCAGCTTAAAATTTAAGGCAACCAGGCTTTTTTTTTTACAGTGTATGATTTAAGTCAAATGCAATTATATGAATAAATGACTGTTTAACAGGAAATTGACTGAACAGCCTAGTTAAGCAAGTAAAGCATAGTTTTAATAAACAACACTCTTGCCATTTTGGTTAAATAAATAGCCACTAGTCTGTTGAAATTCTTGATTTTGATTGGCTGGAAGGTGTGCAATAAAATAATTTCATTCATAGGTAGTTACAGTCTTGATTACAGTTTGAAATAAATGAGCTTCCCTCAAACAACAATAACTTCATTTAGATGTGTAATCTTAAGGACAATGACATGTGCTTCCCCAGGAGCCAATGTTGATCAACCAATTCACAAATATGTTCAAAATCATTTGCAAATAGGTAGCTAATGAGCTTCTATGAGCTATTAGATGTGTCAGTGTCATTTCCCTCTCTCACTTGCGCTCCCTCTCTGTCTGCCTCTGACTAATTCAAAGTGGTGGCTAGGAGCTTTAAAGACGTGGTTGTCCTAGCCAGTTTCATTAGTTTGCCTTTTTAAATGCTTCAGTTGAACCACAATTCAAAAGCAATATCTGATTTTTATGAACTTTTTTTAAATATGAAGTCATTTCAACGACCACTGTAGTTTTTTTTTTTCAAATGGAAGCGTACAAATAATTTCGTCCACGTCTGTAACTCAAAGGGAAGTGCGTTTTTAAAATGGAGGTAAATGGCTACTGGTTTAAAAAATTCTTCAAAATATATTTTTTCTTTTGTACTGAGTAGAAAAAAATGGTAACATAACATTTTTCACTATTAATTACTTACTTATTAACATGGCTATTATTAACACATTGGGTGTTTATTAAATTTAAAAAGTACACATTCCACATGATCATATTTTATTGTACATCCTTACCCAATACCTAAATCTAAACACTACATTAACGACTACTAATTAGCTACACACTTGAAGATTATTGAGGCAAAAGTCATAGTTAATAGTTTGTTAAAAGCAGTGGTGGAAAGAGTACTGAATATCATACTCAAGTAAAAGTACCATTACTTGCCTAAAAATGTAGTGCAAGTAGAGTAAAAGTATCTGCTGTGATTATTACTTAAAGTATGAGTAAAAAGTAGCACTTTTAAAAGTACTCAAGAGTAGTGAGTATTATGCTGTAAAAAGCTGATGCATTTACATTTAATTTGTGGATGTGTGTAAACGTAACATTCTGTAGTGCATCTAGTTATTGCCCAGCAGGCACACAACGTCATAGGATGTTAATATTAGGTTAGATTTTGGTTGGGATGTCAGATGACCAAAATTCAATGTCTAGCCAGGACAATGTTAAGGACAATGTTATTTTGTCCAGGACAATGTTATTTTGATGTCCAATAATGACGTCAAATGACGTTAATATTTGGTTGATTTTAGGTTGTTAGAAAGTAACCAAAATCCAATGTCGAGTCAACATCTTAAACCAGCGTCATATTGACATCAAATACAGACATTTATTCATTAGGTATGGCAACCAAAATCCAACATCTAATAGACATTATAGTGGTAACATCCACACAACGTCAAGCTATTACATCCTTAGATGTTGATATTTGTTTGGTTTTAGGTTGGACGTTGGGCATAGACGTTGGTCTGACATTGAGTTCTGATGTCAACCCGATTTTCATGTCTAAACAAAATGCAGCGTCCCCATGACGTTGTGGTACAACGTCAATCTGACATCACACATGTCTTGAGGTAGTTCATTATGATGCAAATTACCTCCTATGTGCAATTTGATTGGACATGAATCACAGGACTGATTTTTCTAACCCCCATAGACAAGAAAAAATAGTAGTGACTGCAGGTTGAAGGAAAGTAGTGGAGTAAAAGTGCCAATACTGCACTAAAAATGTACTCAAGTGAGAGTAAAAGTACACATTTTTAAAACTACTCAGTAAATTACAATTCCTGAGAAAAACTACTCAATTGCAGTGACTTGAGTATTTGTAATTAGTGACTTTACACCACTGGTTAAAAGTCAGAATTTAACATTAAATAAAGTGTCACACTTTTTCTGTCACTAGTATTAGCTGCAGTACCAACCAGACTTACTAGAGGGCACTCCAGCTATATGAACACTCCACCAGCCATTCACCAGGACTACTCCTCCCATTATGCTTTGCATCTCATAGCTGAAACAGTTTACTAACCTGGACCTGGAATACACACATGATTTAAGCACCACATTCACTCACTTTTATGGTAGGATATTGTACTGTGTATTTCTGTTGTGGACTTTGTCAGTGTTTCTTGCTTTTGATTCTTGGACTGTCTCTGATTGTTTGCCTCCTGCCCTGATATTTGTCTAACTATTGGATTGCTCTAGTGGACTACCCCTTATGATACTGTTTTGCACCTATTTTGACCACTGCCTGCTGACCATTCTCTTTAGAAGGTGCACTTGGAACTTCACCTCCTTTGCCAAGTCTCAACATAACACTCTGCATACTACAAATTTTAGTCTGTGCTTTGCATTATTAAATGAGATACATTGTGCAAAACCTGCCTTCATTTGTGGTCAATGTCTCCAAAGTGTTTTTGCTAAATCTCAAAATACTTCACACAAAACATTGAACCCTTGAGCATATGGAGGTGTTTTATGTTTGAAAGCTCATTCCCCAGTGTTTTGTTGACATGTTTTAACCTGCTTTTTAAGCGTCAATCTGTGCTTCTATTGTACGTCTGTCTCACCACAGGCTCTGAAGGAGGGGTTGATAGGTGAAATGTGGCTTCATTACCAAGCAGATGGGAAATTATTGAGGTGATACAGTCAGTGTTAAGTGTGTGTCTGTGTATGTGTGTGTGTGAAGAGGAGAGTGGAAGAAAGACACAGAGATGTTACCATCTGCCTCATGATGCCCGGCTGGTCTCCTGTGATGGATGTTTCTCAGTGTCATTGCCATGGAGAGGTTTCTGGTTTCCAGGCAGTGTTCCTTCAGTGATTGGCTGAGCGGCTAGAGCCACAGTCCTATGTTTTCTCCTCTGCCTTTTGCCTGACCCCTGTCACTGCTTTTCTTTTCTTTTCTTCATCAGCACAAGCTGGAAGAGGCTTAATTAGAAAGAAAATGAAGGAGATCCATTAAATAGACTTGGAGAAAGCATCAAGATGAATGTAGAAAAGACACACTATGTCACAAAAGATGTATCTGTAACAGTGTAAGGTTTTGAAAAGAAATATGTGTTTTCACTACAGCTGCTGTATGTTTTATATGAGGATGTTAAAAATAAATTTCAGGTGGGGGAAGTTGTCATAAATATTTAAAAGTGATACATTTTATGTTGACTGTTGTCTTGTTTTGCGGTTTAATTTGCTCTGTGTTTTGTCAAAAAAAAAAACAACAACATTCTGTTCACATTCTGTAAAAAAGCCATTTACTGGTAAGTTTCGAATTGTGTTCAAAGTATTTTCAAGCATCTAAACAATAAAAGTGTAACATAGATTTATTTTTCCCCATACATTAGAATGTGTCCCGGTTATTATTTTTTAACTGAGTAAAACAAAAAGACTGATTTGTTTTAACTATGGTTTACAGAAGACGCCCACTAGATGTAATTTGGTGTACCAATCGTTAACAAATATATAACAAATATCATTTTGTCAGGCAAATTTTGAGGAAGATTCATTTGATGGCATAATAAAACACTCTATTAAAGGATCACAGTGCAGTCTAACAATACTATTCATTTATTCATTTTCTTTTCGGCTTAGTCCTTTTATTAATCAGGGGTTGCCACAGCGGAATGAACCGTCAACTTATCCAGCACGTTTTACACAGCGGATGCCCTCCCAGCCGCAACCCAACACTGGGAAACACCCACCCACACTCTTGCACACACCCTCACATACACTACGGCCAATTTAGCTTATTCAATTCACCTAAAGCACATGTCTTTGGACTGTGGGGAAAACCGGAGCACCCGAAGGAAACCCATGCGAACACGGGGAGAACATACAAACTCCACACATAAATGCCAACTGACTTAGCAACTTTCTTGCTGTGAGGTGATTGTGCTACCCATTGTGCCACCATGCTGCCTTAAAAATACTAATTAAAATGTAATTTAAAATCTTTATACTTAATCATATACATTTTCATAATTCATTACTCTTGAAAAGTGACAGTAAAACATGTGATAACAAGCCCAGTCTCATATATTTTATGTCTGCATATGCCATAATTTATTATATTATGGATAATATGGCTTCATGGAACCACTGATTAGAAAAACCTTTATAATATTGTGTGAACTGAAACAAACTGTAGTGATTAAACGTGATGTCCATGCCAGGAAATGTATACCTATAACTGTTATTTAGATACTGATGCTATGTTGATGGATGCTTTTCTGTGACTCTTTCATAGTTGGATAACTAAACACTGGAATGTTTACTTCATAAAAATGCAAGACAAATAATGAAATAGTAATAAATGATTCTAACTGTAGTCTGTGTATAGCCTATTTTTGTGATGTGAGCTTTTTGCAAAGTAAAATAAAACATATTCTTTGAGTTGCCTTTATGCCAAATAATTTTGTTGGTAAAATGCATTTAAACTTGCTTTTCTCCCCTCCTTGTTATGATTGTATAATTAAACTTATCGTTAAAATTCAATATTGTGCAAATGCCCACCAGACTTCTGCACACTGCTGATAGACAAAATAAACCTAATATGAAAATGGGCTTTAAAGTGCTCACTGGGGAAAATAAATCAGACTTGGGCATCATAACCATTTTCATACTGCAGAAGCAATATCTTACAATATCTTGTCGTGGCAGCAGCATCATGGCATGAATCATATGACTGTATCACACAATTCCACTCAAGGACATCCAGTACATCCAAGTGCCTGGCGTCATTCAGTGCAGTTTTTCGTCACTGTCAAGTTTGTTTTGTTTTGCCAGCTCCGCCGTGAATGTTCTGTGACCGTCAGTGAGTCTGTGCACGCGCTGAGCGTCATGACTGCTGTTTTTGTCCTCATATTACTGTGTACGTCAGGCGGTGTGGGGGGAGTATTCCACTGACGAGCACAACTCAACAACAGCTGATCTCACTGTACTCTACGTGCATCGACGACTAGAAAGGGTCTTAACTTTTCAAGCGTCCTATGGTGGTCTCTTCCACTCATGATATACAGATACACAATTGCTGGGTGAGTGTTTGTTTCTGTTCTTGTGTTGTAGGTCTCACTAGCAGCGCGTATTTTGCATACGCTTCCAAAGGCGAACTCAGTAGTACAAGTGTTCAGCTGTTTGAGCACGAATTGTTGCTGTACATATATAGTTTGTTGGTGTGGTCACTAACGTTCCTGAATAAATGAAGCGTGACCGCGAGAAAGTGCTACGGAAGTTCTCCAGCTGCAGAATTAAAGTGCCCGTGCACGAAAGAAAAGTTGGGTTTATAACGATAGATAGTTGCAGACAGCTGCTCTAGTCTGCTGTAGGTTGTTTCTGCAGGAAACGGAGCTGTTATGTTTAGTTGTTATGAATTGAACACAATATTGCAATAAGATGCTTGAATGTCGTGTAACTGAACAAAATTGAGGGTTATAAATGAAGAATAATGTTTGTCTTGACAGAAAATATAAGCACCTGCATGTCATGACCTAAGAGATTACCCTCAGAGATGAAAATTGTGGTTCATTTGCTCAATTTCAGAACATCCAAGATGTAATTAGCTTTTATTCTGCATTAGAAAATTCAAGTTTTAGCTGAAACTGTGGACTAAACCACAACTAAACTGGTAAATGGAAAGCATACAGGTAAAACAAAATTATTACCCAGCTCCTGAAGATACCATGAGGTCTTATTAGAACAGTCGGTCTGTGCAATCTTATTAAATATTCTACTGAAGTAAAAACATCTCCTAGATCTTGGATGGACACAGGGTGGGTAAATTATTGGACACATTGTTGGGTGATCTATATCTCTGAGACTGAAGTTTGACTACTTTTATACTTTTAAAAGTGATAATAACAGCTCAATAATCTGTCATTATCATTCAGAACTGCACTTCTTATGATTCATTATAAACTGTCCAAGTTGTATTCACTCTATTTACAAATATCAACAATATATTTTAGTTTGCTTCGTGGTAAAGGTGAGAAAAAGTGTGACTGTTTGTGTATGCTGTAGGCCAAAGTGATAACCTATTTTTCCACCTGACAGCTGTCTGCATTTCCCTTTCACAGTCTGCAGACTCCACCTCCTCCTCCTTCTGTTTACATGTAGAGAGACATTCTAACACTCACACCTTCATCTGCATAATTGTAGCCTGGCCAAACAGAAAAGAAGAAATCACTGATTCTGCTCAGTTTTCATAGAAATTTGCATTGCTTTAAGTTTGTCTATTATTCTACCTTTGGCTTAAAAGTTCTAGCAATCATTCCAAAACTGTTTTAAAAGATTGTTATCACTTTGTTGCAGCTAGAGGAAGCAGTAAAATCACTTATCACCACACCACACCAGTTGATGCTCCATTTCTTCACAGGCATGATTTTTTTAATGCAACAGTTAAATATGAATGTCTTTCACAGACTTTTATAATTATGCGCAACACAAAGTGCTGCTCATCTTACACATTTATAAGCTTTTATATAGTTGACTTTGCGGCATCTGGGACTACAGTTCATGTGTTTACATAAAACTGTCCAAAGAAAGCCCGACCTGTGTGGAAAGGGGTGTTAGAGAGAGTCCACAACACACAGGGGCACATAGTTTTCTTGGCATTTGAGCCATTTGTGTGGGTTGGGCTTGACTTGTTACACTGTGAACAAGAACCAGGTGATCTGTGATGCTGTTTGCTCCGTCCTGCGGTGTGAGGTAGTGTTGTTCTGTCATTCGAGGTACACAGAGTACTTTGTGCGTATTTGTAAGCATGTGCTTTTTTTCCGTCGCACACCCACTCAAGCAGAAAAACTTGAGTAGAAGTTGCGTTTGGTTTCCTCTTTTGTTTTCTTTTTTTCACACAGCGTGTATTTGTAAGTGCTTTTCATAAGCTTTGAAATGGAGCTTGGCAATGATATGTGCATTTTGTGGGATTCTGTAATTAAAACAAGTATCAGGTTACACATTGTGGTCTTGAAGTTTGGCCCGTTTAGGATGTTAAGCTGAGCTGAATGTCTTAACATTCTGTTCTTGAAGAACTCCAAACATCTGAGGAATGTTAACGACTCTAGCGGGAGATAGAAGGAAGCATTGATTCCCTTCAGACGTATTATTGCTTGCATAATGCACACTTGTGTGTTTGCATATGATTTGCATGACATGATTATTAGCACTGATCATATCCCGGAGAAAGCTGTCCTTGGGATGTTGTAGTAGTTCAAGTCAAGTTTTTTTTCTTTTTCCTGGGAAACCTGCTAAACAAGCTTTCGTTTAGTGTGAAGATGTGAATCTTTGGTACCAGCCTGAACAAGAGAGAGGTGTCCAGTTGCAGCTGCTTGGGATTTGTATGTTAATGGTTACTTGAACTTCCACAAATTCTATTTTCAGACATGATATACAGCCACGGTAGCTCTTTTTACAATGACCTATAATTAAATAGATAGACATACATATATTTATGCATACACCTCCTTTTATAATGAGGAATAGTTCACCAAAACAACAACACTTTTTTTAGTGGTTCGGTATAATCTTTGATTATTTTTTCTTATTGTAATTAATAATTCTTAAAATAATGTATTGATTATTAAAATCTGAAAATCTGTTGTGCAAAGTCATGTGATGCAATTGGAAATATTAATCAATTTGATATTGTAAAAAAAATATATATATTATTTATTTTTTATATTTTTTGTGGAGGAAACCCATGCGAACACGTGGAGAACATGCAAACTCCACACAGAAATGCCAACTGACCCACCCAGGGCTCAAACCAACGACCTTCTTGCTGTGAATCAACAGTTCTAACCACTGAGCCACCGTGTCGCCTATGTCACATCTGTTTGTTATTAAATATGTTGATTTTAGGATAACTTGAATATAATTTTAATAACTTGAATATAGTAACAGAACGAATAGTGTATGCTTTTAAGAATAGGCACATCATTTTAAACATTTTGTTTTAAAACCACAATTTTAAAAATATACCTAAGATAAATATATCTGGTACACTCTCAAAAATAAAGGTACAAGAGCTGTCACTGTGGTGGTACCTTTTCAAAAGGTACACATTTGTACTTGAAGGGTTCATATTGGTACCTCAGAAGTATATATTAGTACTTACAAATTTTAAGAAGAACACTTTTGTACTTTTTAGGTACCAATATGTGCCCTTGAGGTAATAATATGGACATTTTAGGTAGAAATTTGTACCTTTTGAAAAGGTACCACCCCGGTGACAGCTTGCGTACCTTTATTTCTGAGAGTGTAGATCCTTGTTTTCATGAACATTTTCCATTGTCCCATATAATTTTCTTTTAATCGATTGATGCTTATGTAATCTTATGTTCTATAATGTGCCAGATCGCCATGACTACATCGCAGCGTGGGGCTTTAAAGAGAAAATATGGTTTTCCAGATGAGGATGCGGTTTACTCTTCCTCTTCCCCCTCTTCACACTCTGAATGGGACTCTGATGAAGACAGTCCTCAAAGTGACAGCCTGGACTTCGGGCCTGTTGGCTCTTTCTCTTCGAACCATCACATGCCAAGTAAGTCACTCACGATAACTGTGCATTTTTCAAATCCTGCAAACCAGCAGTTGTCATCTCTGAATGCTTAAACACACACAAACACACACAAGGAGGTGCCATGTTATCTGACCTCAGTGTTATTGTGCAGTGTAGTAGATAAGAAGAGAAACGGACAGCTGCAACTTTATCATGAGGCATTGTGCACAGTCATCCTTCTGAGTCATCTTAAACCCTCAAACCTCAATATGAGGACAACAGTTATCGAGACAAAATCAATTACAAAGTTCTGACCAGGAAAGAGTGTGTTGTGTAAGTGTTTTCCCCTTCCAGGTTGTACTATGAGATTATGTAGTGTGTGTGTGTGTGTGTGTGTGTGTGTGTGTGTGTGTG
>CAIGQZ010001336.1:27307067-27387257 GCA_903798205.1 Danio tinwini | reverse complement strand
TTTACTGCAGGCTGCTGGTCTTCATATACATCTGATGTCCAATCTCAAGCCATTATCCGTATTCAGAAAATGAAACTGGAATTGCAAATAAAGCAGACACTTAGATTGAGACTTTTCTGAATGTTGCATTGTTGAAAAAAGTTATTGTTTTTCTTACTACTGCATTGGGGCCCTCTAGTGTGAGTTCAGGGACAGAGCTAATTCAGCTGCCCTCTAGTGGCAACTGCAAAAGTTACAGCTTCAATAAATATTGACTAGGAGACTAATTGCTTAAGTTTTAGATATCATATTTATTGGAAATGAAGTTGCATTGGATTGTGCAAAAAAACTGCTGTTAAAGTTACATTTTATAATTTCATTCAAAAGTAAAATTAACTACCAAAAATCTAACAAAAAGTTCTCAGGGGTGGCTTAAAAAATGTGTCGGTGCTCTTTGGGTAAGGGATTCATCAGAATAAACAGCAAAAATCAGCTCAAGGCACTCGAAAAATGTGGAAAAAATATTAAAAAGCCTTTATTCACGTGGCTAATTCTTAAAAATTATGTGTTTATGTTTTTGTGTTTTGGCAAAGAATTTCTGTTTCCGTTAAACAGAAATTGGGGGAAAAAATAAACTGGGGGGCTAATAATTTTGACTTCAACTGTATATATAGAATGAAACCACAAAAATTTATATATAGACAAATAAACAAGTATAATGTCCAAATAAATGTACATAAACATGCATGTACATATACATGCATATATACACTCATACATACATATGCATATGCATATATATATATACAAATACACATACAATTGAGGTCAGAATTATCAGCCCCCCTGTTTATTTTTTCCCCAATTTCCGTTTAAAAGAGAGAAGATTTTTTCAACACATTTCTAAAAACAATAGTTTTAATAACTTATTTTCTAATAACTGATTTATTTTATCTTTGCCATGATGACAGTAAATATTATTTTACTAGATATTTTATACACTTCTATACAGCTTAAAGTGACATTTTAAAGTTTTAACTAGGTTAATTAGGTTAACTCGGTAAGTTTGGGTAATTAGGCAAGTTATTGTATAATGATGGTTTGTTCTGTAGACTATCAAAAAAAATTGCTTAAAGAGGCTAATAATTTTGACCTTTAAAATGGTTTTTAAAAATGAAAAACAGTTTTTATTCTAGTCAAGATAAACAAATAAGACTTTCTCCAGAAGAAAAAAATATGATCAGACCAGAAAATTTCCTTGCTCTGTTAAACATCATTTGGGAAATATATAAAAGTGAAAAAGTAATTCTGGCTTTAACTGCATATAAATGCATACATACACATACACATATACTTAAATACATATTCAACAATATGTAATGAAACTCTGTAGAACATATAAAAACAAAGAAGAAGAAAAAAAAATTTACAAAAAAGGAGAAAAATCTAATTCGCCATTTAAGCTTGGAAGTCTAGTCGCTTTAATGTATAGATCCAAAAGGTCTTTCTCTGTTTTAATCTTTTAACTACCATTTGCCCTAAAATAAATAATTAAATAAAACTGCAAATATTTTAAAATATTATTTCAATTCCTATCACTCTACTAAAAATCATTCATATTTTAATATTCATAATTTACAAGGAATAAAAAATAAGTATAGAAAAACCGTGTAAACAACATTTATTATTAATTTCAAGCCTAAATGTGTTTATTTAAAGTAAAATAATTTTTAAAAAGCAGTAAAATATGTCAAAGGTGCTATATATTAATCCAGATTTGTGGCATGTTGTGCTTTTTTGTCATTAACTGTGTTTTGGAATATTAGTTGCAGCACATTTCAAATGACAAAAACGTGACTTGCATTCTGAAAAATACTGCACCTATTTGTTCTGTAAACAGTCTGAAGTGTTACAAAGGCCTGTCCAAAAGCAGTCAATCTCTCCAAAAGAAAATATGTGCCTCAGATACATTGGTTGTAGTCATTCCTATATATCTAGAAGATAGAGACAGTACCATATGCATGCGACTATGTAACATTTGCATAATACATGCCTGTTTGCTAACTAATGATATAAGCAGTTAAACTGAATTGTGCCATTTAATGCAGGTCAGTGTTTTAATGGGGAAAATGTACTGCTGCACCTATTTTCATTTCATTAGAAAAGTGGGCATATGAAATATTCTGTATTGTAGATGTATTCTCATAGACTAATAAACAAAATCATTAACCTGTAAATGAGCAAAAATCTGTTATTTTACACATATTTTTACTTTCAGTTTCATCTATCCTGAAGAAAACGAAAGGTACTCAATCCAAAGGCAGTGTTCGGTTTGGGTCGGTTACAGTTTTCCTCTTCCAGCGCTGTCAAGGTTTCAGCAGTGTGCCTAGTCATGGAGGCTGCACACTGGGCATGGTTAAATGGCACACCGCTTGTCAGCAGTTCACCCTGCCAGAGCATGCAGAGGAACAACATCGCCTGAGACTGGTGAGACTTCGTGAGAGACATCAAGAGGAAAAGCTGGAGTCTTTGAGACAGAAGGTGAGTTGCTTATTTTTCATTTGACATATCAGTAAATCCACCCCTGATTCACCATGTAGAAAGAGAGCACTCTGCTGTTGAAATACAAATCAGTCTAAAAACTAATACAAGCAACAACAAGCAAACAAAAGCTAAATGACAAACATAATGGATTAGCATATTATCAGATATTTTTGGTCGAGTGAATCCCTGTGTGGTGAGTGAGAAGTACTGGAAAAATGGTATGTTAATGCTGCTTTGATTATGGTTTTTATGTGTGCAGCACTAGTTCCAATTTCTCTTTGTGGAAAGACAATACAGATACTGTCAACTGTGGATATTGAGAGTTTTATCATCTCATGCTGGTACAGAGCAAACATTCTTGTTTCGGTCGACTGTCATCTGTTTGGTGTGTTCACATGCAGCATTTTTGAACAGCCGCCGATACAGGCGACAGCACAGTCCGTTTTCGTCACTGCTACTTCTTTAGCTTGTTATGTCCCGGGCTAAAGACATTGTTCAGATTTCTGTCATAACAACTCTTAGAGAGATTTTGTATGGTTCTGAATATCTATATGGCAGCAATTGGTCTTAGGGTGTTTTCACACCTGCCTTATTTATTTCGGTTGAATAGCAATAGAGTTTGTTTTCCCTCTTGGTGCGGTTTGTCTGGGCAGGTGTGAATGTAGCAATCGCACTCGAGTGCACACCAGAAGCAGACCAAAAAAGGCTTTCAAACGAACCCTGGAGCGGTTTGTTTGTGGTAAGAACATGATTATAACTAGAACAGACCCAACCTCAAAGAGTACTGTGCCTTTTTGGACTAATCCAGCTCCAGTAGTCTGATGCCATGTACATTATGGCATGTGGAGGAAAAATATTTGTACAGCACTTTACCAACAATTTTAAACACAGAGAGAGAGAGGGAAAAACATTACCTGATAGATCGTTGGTAATAAGAGGAGAGCTTAAGCTCAGGTGGGTCTAGAGAACTCCCCTACTGTGAACTGCTGGGATATATCTGACTAAGAGTTGCCTTAGAATGCTATTTTGATTAGTCAATTTACCTATGGTGCCTGTCTTTGAACGGTGGGAGGAAACCGGAGAACCCGGGGAAAACCCACGCGAACACGGGGAGGAAATGCAAACTCCGCATAGAAACGCCAACTGGCCCGGAGAGGAACGGACCAGCGGCGTTCTTGCTGTGAGGCAACAGTGCTACCCACTGGCCGCCGTGCCGCCCTATCGGAGAAGGGAAGGAGTAGGGGTGGATAGGGGGGATTTTTCAAACGAAGATGACTGGAGCAAAAGCTCTGGTAATTTATAGTGTGTCAGTGTTCATCTGATTGGCGCAATATGCAGAGTTAATGCGGTACCAGCTGTGTTCAATCATAAGCCCGTGATCCTCTCGAAATTAGTTTATAAATAAACCACACTTCACGCCTCCTCCTGAAGTGACTTGCCATTTGCCTTCGCCATTTGCAATGCATTACAACATTGTTTTCCAGTCACAGTTGTGCTTCATCCTTGAAATGTATAGTTTGTCTAAAGTGATGTATACAAACTATATAGTATACTGTGATGAGGGATACAATCAGATAGCACAGTTGTCCCTCCATAGTAAAAAGTGGCATTTTGTGTCTGCTGGTTTGTTTACTTGCAGCATTTCCATTGGGCATTTTCCTGCATGTTAATTCTGACCAATCGAAAAGCAGTTTAGGAAATACGTTCAATAACATCTGGCCAATGAGTGATGTGGATTTTGTCACATGACTGCATTTTGGTTCTTTTCAACTGGTTCGAATCAAAGCAATCAGTGTGGTGTGAAAAGGAGCCAAAACCGCAGAAAATGCTACAATGTATCATTTGTTGCCTTGGTCTGGACTAAATGAACCGAAACAAAGATTTGAAAGCACCCTTAGTGGATCGGCTATATGGTGGTACTGCTTTGATTATTAGTTCAAAGCAAGTACTGAGACCAGTATATCCACAGAAATATGTTCTGAGAATATAACACACATCTGCTGCAAACATAACATATAGGAAACCCCATAGCAGATCTATGCAAAGGTGGAGCTGGGGAGGAGGGCGGTATCGAAAAACACCCTGCAGATTACTAACGTAAACCACAGTGATGTTTTGAAATGTTGAGGACCAAGCATTCAACAGCCCTGTAGTATAAATGACTTTTGTGACATTAGCAGAGTTACCGACTTACCTTAGAATGCATGTGACTTCTAGAAGTTGAATTAAATGGAGTAAAACCATTTTCAAGGTGTTACAGGTACCTCAGGCACATAGTTTGACAAATTTTGTTGAGTAAACACCTTCTAACCAATGAGAGCTTTGGATCACCAAATGTTTCTCTACAGTGCTGAAACCTAATGTTGTTCGAATTCCCATGTAACTGATACTCAACTGCCATTGGCTCATGTGAGTTTGAGGGGAGGAGCTTACCGATAGGTCAATTTGCATGTATGTTGGCTTTGGGTTGTCTTCATTCAGTATCTTCTTTCTATAGCTGATCAGTAGTGGGACTCTCACGGTGACCGAAGCAGCCAGACTGACAGTGAATGACGTCTCAGATGAGGATGGCGATCTCAGTAGTGCACAACTGAAGGACATGGGATCCCTTCGCCCCTACTCTTCTAAACGGAGACGTGCGATGTTGAGAGCCGCAGGGGTGTTGCGCATCGACCGGGAGGAGAAGAGGCAGTTGCAGGATCTGCGGCGCTGGAGGGAGGACTGCGGATGCCACTGCAAGGGCTTCTGTGAGCCCGAAACCTGCTCCTGCAGTCAGGCTGGCATCAAGTGCCAAGTAAAAAGCATTACATTATTTATTCCTAATATTTGAAAAGTTTAGATGCAAAAACCTCAAAGTGCCATCTGAAATGTTTTTCTAATATTAACATTTTTCTCAAACTCTTATGTCTTAATTCAGTAATTTCACTTTTATGGCAAAGAATACTTTTGTCGCTTTTAATATGAAACAACTAAACAAACATAAGAGGCTGTGAAAAATGCTCATTGTAGAAGAAAATTCCAGATGGCACTTTTAGAGGTTTTTGCATCTGAACTCTTCATTTTATTGGTACCATTGATTGTGTATTTGCCAACTTTTTATTACAAAATATTGTTGTTATCAAGAACTTAATGGAACTTTGTATTTCCTTTATTTTTGGCCCAAAGACTCTTTAATAGACCTAAATAAGAAGTTTTTAAGGTTTTAAGTTAAATACAATAATAAGTTAAAGCCTTTTTTTTTTTTACTATTGATAGAATTATGTTATTATGTTGTGATAGAATTATGAATTTTGGTTAAATGTTGATTAAATAATTGTTGATAGAAATTCACACTTAGAATTAAACTACCACTTGGGTCTTTGATGCTCATCAAAGCTTAATTTATTTAATTAAAAATGCAGTAATAATTGTACAATTAATATTGGAAATGAACAATATTAAAAAAACTATTAGTATTGTTATAATAATATTAAAATATTATTTTGAATTGTAATTAATTCATTTAAATACATGATATTATTAATTGACTTATTAATAAGTACTTCAGTATACTGTCAAAAAATTTTTTTTTCGATTTTTTTATTATTAATGATGTTGAAAAAAAACGTTGTGCTGTTAAATATTCTTTTATGAAATCATGATTTTTATTAAATTTGATCCTTTGACCAATTTAATACATCTTTGATATAAAAGTATTTATTTGGAAAGATAATAGAATTGGAAAGATAATAGAAGTAAAAACAGACAATTGTAAATGACCCTAAAACTTTGAACTGTAGTCTATCTGCAAAATAATCTGTGTTTTGAGTCTTTTTCCAATCCCACATGAAAAAAGACTATAGTTATTTACAGTGAATATTATGTTTTACAGTTTTTGAATCATACTATTATGAAATAAATTTTACTATAGTATTTACAACTCTTTGTTAATTATTGCTACAGCATACTGTAGCTTTATCTAATATACTGATAAGTGCTATAGCAGAGATTCCCAATGTAGGGCCTGCGGGCCAAAGTTGGCCCATTGTAACCTTTGATTTGGCCCACCATTCCATCAGAGAAGAGAGTAAGAATGATGAAGAGGATTGGGGCAAATGTCTTCAAAAGAAGATCCTCATTTCTTATCTGCTAAAACCTTTTTTTATATATTTTTATTGCAGAGCTACAAAAAAGCAAACTGAAATAAATCAAATGTTGTAAATCAAAATTTTATGCAGAAGACATCGGTGAGAAAAACCAAGGCAAAAACAAGTCTAGTGTAACTTCATTCTGTTTTAAATGAGATTTCTTTTTGTTTTTAACTGTTATGTTCATTATAAAATGTAAAAATATATATTCATGCTGTATTAGTTAACATAAAGCAATGTTTTCTAGCTATTTTTAGGTATTATTAAATAAATTAGGAAATGACCTATGGCAGCTATAGTTACCTTCGGCCGACTAGCCTCAATCAAGTTTGGTTGTTGCCCTTAATAAGAAAAAGTTTGGGCACCCCTGTTCTATAGTATACTTTTGTTTTTATTATTGTAAACTATGATGTATTGTAGTAAAATATATTTGTAGTAATCTTATTACAGTATTATATGATTTGTATATACAGTAGTACTATAGTTGTATTACCATCGCAACAGATTAATTTAAGTACTATAGATAGTATGTTTGAAAGACACTAGTCTTTATAGTATTTACTAAAAATGACCTAGTATTTTCTTCTTCATGTGAGTAGAGAAAACCTTCAAACAGATATCATTTTTGATTTTATTTCTAATCATCATCATCACTGTATTTGTGAAGCTGAAGTAGCTGTGCAGCAGTATTGATGGTTTTTATAATGTTAACAGATGGATCGTTCCAACTTTCCCTGTGGATGCTCAAAGGAATGCTGTGGGAATCCTGCAGGTCGCATTGAGTTCAACTCCAGCCGCGTACGGAGCCACTACATCCACACACACATGAAGCTGGAGCTGGAGAAGAGGCTCGATGACACCCAACAGCAATCCACACCGAGAAACGAATCCATCCCAAATCCTGTAGAGAGCAGCTCTCCGCCATTCAGACAGGCAGAAAACAGTTGGAGCAGCGACACCTCCTGCTCGTCCTCTCTCAGTCTGGACTCGGAAACAGATGCAAGTCCTTCCTCAGAGGACATGGAGGACACTAGACTCACTCACGTACTCAGCTTCTCAGATTCAGATGCAGACCGGTGTCCTTACATTAAAGACTACGATCTGTGCAAAGAAGCTGCTCGTTTCGCATCCACAAACGATAACAAACAATCAAAAACCAAACCCCAACTAGAGTATTTGGATGAAAATGCCAACCAGGTCAAATGTGTAAACGATTTTTTTTTTGACATCCCTAATACACCTTCTGCATCTCCAGATCACACTGTGGATGGTTACATGGACCTCAGTCTGTCTTCGGACTCTGACTTGATGTTTTTTGATGCTTTTCATGAGTTTAATTATTTTAAAACATACGGTCATATGGACTACATCTCACATCTGCAGTTTCCTCGCTGTCCAAGTCCTGCTCAAACAGAGGATTCAGGAATCAGCCTGCTGGAGTCTCTTGTAGGAATTTCGTAAGGTTTATTAACTGTGGATTTTACTAAACCTTTAAAAACAAATGTTTTATTCTCATTTAGTTTGAGAAGAAAAGTTTGAATATTTTCTGAATTGAAGGATATTCCTTGGAAATGTATTTTAGGATGTTGATCATATTGTAAATACTGTTTAAACCACTCTGTGTGATGTGTTATGAGTTGTGTGTCAGTTTTCATTTTGTTGCCAATTGTTTTTACATTTGTACAATGATTTCAGGTTACAATTTTTTATTTATTCTTTATAAAGGCTTAATTATCTTTTTTTTAAATAAGATTTTTAATTAATCCCATTGCAGTAAATACAGTTTTATTGATTAATGTTTACAAAAAAATTCTATTCATATTTATTTCTCAAATATGTTTTAACAGATCATGTATGTAATGTGAACCAACTCAGTTAACTAGTGTTTCACTAGCTGTTATAAAAAAAATAGAAACCATCATAGAATTTGTAATGGATTTATTGGTTATATGGGAGCAGCATGGTGGCTCAGTGGTTAGCACTGTCACCTCACAGCGAGAAGGTAGCTTGTGCGTGTCCCGACTGGGTCTGTTGGCATTTCTGTGTGGAGTTTGCATGTTCTCCCTGTGTTAGCGTGGGTTCCTTCCGGGTGCTCCACTTTCCCCCCCAGTCCAAAGACATATGCTATAGGTAAATTGAATAAACTAAATTCTCTGTAGTTTATGAGTGTGTGTGTGTGTGTGTGTGTACTTGGTTGTGGCTGGAAGGCCATCCGCTGCGTAAAACATACAATATGCTGAAAGAGTTGGTGGTTCATTCCGCTGTGGCGACCTCTGAAATAAGGAAAATGTCGAAGGAAAATGAATGAATTATTGGTTATAATGTAAACTGTATTAGGTTTAATGGAAATTGTAATGGTCCTATGGGTCCTAAATTCTAATGCAGTAAGTCCCAAAACACATTGGAAAGCAGTAAAAATGTACTGCTGTTGTAGGTTACATTTTGATGCCTTGTAATCTTTTTTAACGGTATCTGTAGTGGAAACCATTAAAACTTCTGTGATATTTCTATTGTTGTTGTTTTTTTTCAGCAGGGATGAAAGTTCTATTTTCATTTTTTTCAAATAACTTTTATTTTAAGGGCCAGCATGCCTTAGTGATTTTCAATCCAATGAATGACATGTAAAACAGAAATTCAGGCTGTGTTTGCTTTGAGAATATTTTGTTTCATTTATCAGTGGTATGCCTATGTATTTACAATATTTCAGTAAGTGTTTTTGGACATTTAAGAATGTTTTTCTTTCTTTCTTTCTTTTTTAATCTGTGAAAAAACTCATCCTAATAAAATATATTTCACAAAACCAAGAAGAAATGCTCATTTATATGAAAGAAAAAACAGATCTAGTTTTTTTGACCGGAATTGACATTACTGCACAATTTTTACTGTAATTTGTGTTATTTCTTGGATGTCCAGTAAAGATGATATTATTTAGGCTACTTAACCCATTTAAGCCCACCGGCAACTATAGTTGCCGCAGTGTATAGTTGTCATTTTCCTTTTGTAAATATTTTTCTAGATGTTATCCATGTTTTATTTCTCAATGACATGCAAGCAAACAACCAAATAAAGGATTTTTTTTAAAAAAGAAGGTATTTACTCCCTTCCTGTCACATGAGGCTGTCAACTTCCTACCCCTACTTCCAGACAGCATGGCGAAGGCAAACTCTCCCAAAGAAAGGTAATTTTCATGTTACTAATTTATTTTTTTTTGTTAACATATATATATCTACATTATCATGAAGGTCTCTAGAATCATCCAAACAAAACAAATCTTACAAGAGATCTGTTGTTTTTTGTATACTTAGTCAAAAGTTCAAGCGGCAACTATAGTTGCCGGTGGGCAAATGACTTGTAAGTACCTATATAATGGGGGAATGGGATATACTGTGTTAATAGATTAATAAATCAAAGTTATTCGTCTTGTTTATTGCTTTTTACTTTCATAATATCCCACCTAAAACATAACTTAACCCTTTAACTGACATATTTACTGTATAGTAGACCTTAATTTGATAGGGAATAAATAAATAAATCTGTCAAAAGAAGGAGATGAGAGAGCAATTTTTCCACAGCTCTGCTGCCCCACCCCCGTGTCTGCTGTTGCCATGGGGGGATGGGCTTTCAGTTTTTAAGTGACAGCAGCAGTTTCCAAACTTCAGTCAGTCAAAAAAAGGAAGAATTAGAAGATTAATTGCTCCTTTTTATGATATGTTTTGTGAGGGGCAAAATATTGAGACCCTTCATTCAGTTTGGATGTGTTTCATTCTAATTGGTCAAGGACCCTAATTCTTTTTATGACTTGTAGCCTATGATTCCATTATAATGTTGAAATTCAGACAATTAATGAGATTACATTTACATTATTATGTGAAATTACCTATTATAGTCAGCCACTGAGTACTATGAGCCTAAAAATGTGTAATTTTCTTTCAGGTATACCTTGGCAGAGCTTTTGGATTTTCTTGATGCAGATAATCCTCCTGCAACTATCTCTAATGTTGTGGTTGTGCCAGAGTCTGAGAAGAAAGCTCATGACACAGATTGTGACAGCGATGGATCTGATGATGAGGTGGCATGTGATTACAAACGCTTACCATCAAGGTTGCTGAAAGGAGAGGGCTTAATCTCTGATGATGCTTTTCAACTACCCATTCATGACATGGCAGATTTACCAGAAGAGAGAAAAAGAGCCTTAGTGAGTGCATCTACAGAGCCAAACATTATCAGTGCTGTTGAGGAAAAGGAAAATAGTCCAACAACCCCTGGACCCATCCTTAAGAAAATCAAAAACAAAGAGCGGAAGTTTAAGAAAATGAAGACAGATACCAAAAAGGCAATACAGGCAAAGCGTCATCAACTCCCTCCCTATCAACCCAAGCCAATCAATCCCATCATCACGTCAGATGATCCAGTGGACATCTTTCTCACATTCTACCCCAAATCACTACGGGATATCACCCTGGAAATGTCTAATATGTATGCAGCACAGAAAGGTGCCACCCTCAATCTGACTGATGAAGAGCTCCTAACATTCTATGGCATTCTTTTGACCACTGGGTACAACTCAGTCCCAAGACGACGTCTTCTTTGGTCAGACGACAATGATGTCAACAACAAAAGCATCAAAGAAGCCATGCGGAGGAACAGATTTGATGAGATAATGGCTTTCATTCATGTTGTGGATAACACAAAAATCACAGATGACCCTTTCTTTAAGGTGCGTCCCGTGTTTGAGGAGCTGAATAAAGTCAACAAAACCATGACTATTCAGGAATATCTGGCAGTGGATGAGATGATGATTGAGTACTTTGGTAGGCATGGATGCAAGCAATTTATCAGAGGGAAGCCCATCCGCTTTGGTTTCAAGATCTGGAGTCTTGCATCCTCATCTGGATTTGTCTACCAGATGGAGCCATACGCAGGTAGCCACACTCGTCTTATTGAAACTGGACTTGGTCAGGGTCCAAGTGTGGTTCTTGGCTTGGCAGAGAAAGCTGGAGTACCACCTGGATGCAAGTTCTTTCATGACAACCTATTCACAACACTCACTCTGGTTGATGAGATGACCAAAAGGGGCTATGGCAGCTGTGGCACACTTCGTGAAAATCGTCTCTTTCATATCCCACTGACATCAGCACAGAGCTTCCGGAAGACCTCAAGAGGTAATGTCGAATTCCTTACTGAAGATGGAAAACTGATTGTGAGATGGAATGACAACAGTGTGGTCACTGTTGTGACCAATATGGAGAATAAGTACTCTGAAGTTGACACTCAACGATGGAACAAACAGAAACATGCAATGGATAAAGTGAAACAGCCTACATGTATAAAGAGCTACAACACACACATGGGAGGTGTTGACCTGCATAACCAATGTGTGAACCGTTATCGGATTGGCATCCGATCAAAGAAATGGTGGTGGCCATGCTACAGCTGGGCACTCAACAGTGCTTTGGTCAATGCCTGGTGTTATTACAGGTACATGGGGGTGTAATGGGAAGTGGGATGTGAGGCTGTGGGGTGGTGGGGTGGACGGATGGGGTCTGTTTCAATACCCACCAATTGAAAATTCATTCATTCATCCATCCATTCATACAGGTCATGTAAAGAAGGAGATAGAGATCTCCTCTCCTTCCAAAGGCTGGTTGCCCAGAGTCTCCTCCAGCGCCATGGGATGAGGCCACAGGGGCATGGAAGAAGATCAGTGTTGGCCTCTGCAATATGTGAGGCTGCCAGATTTGACAACTTGAACCACTGGCCTTACAACACAGGGAGAAAGTACATGTACAGGTGTCGAAAATGTAATGGACGCACTTCATTTGCATGCGAGAAATGCAGTGTTGCCTTGCATGTTGAGTGTTTCAAGAAATTTCATGCAAAGCACTAAAAATCCAAGAGAGATAGGAGCGTTCTGAATGTTTATTCTAAATGTCTTTTGAAAGAAATTCTTTATGCACTGTTTTTGTTTGTTTGTTTGTTTTTTTGTTATATAGATGTAGTTTTATTTTTGTTTTGTTTATCTTTATTTATTTTCATTTAATTATTTAATACACTATGCCTTGTTGGGGCAACTTAATGGCTGCACTTTGTTCTGCAGAATCTGCACTATGTTCCACCACTTTAAAACAAATGGACTTATTGTTTGTTGTGTTAAGCTAGATGCCGCTTTTTTGAGTTTGCATCAAATGTTTTTAGAATTTTATGCATAATAAATTTGTTTACAAATAAAAATTGATCTGTTGAAAGCAGTTATTTTGAGTTAGATGCAAAATTTTCTCCTTCTATTCAAATTTGACATTGAAGGGGTACATACAACATATTTGCCCACCGGCAACTATAGTTGCCGCACATTCAAATATGATTCTCAAGAAAAAAAACAAAAACCTGGAGAAAATAAATGCAGAACATGTTCACATAGGACACAATAAACACAAATATATGCATGAAACCATTCAAAAAAATTTGGGCACAAATGGGTTAAAAATGTCAACAACTTTAATTTAAAGTTATCTATGGCATAACAACTTTTAACTTTGAAGCATTTAAAAAAGTAAACAGTTTGTAGCATTTTATCCCATCCTGTGATGGCAACTTTGAAAGGCAGTAAATAGGAATTCTTTAATTGTAGCACAGTTTGCATTTTGAAAAACATTCAAATCTATATATGACAGATCTTTTTCTGTTTTGCTCATATTTTGTGTAAAGGCTGATAAATATATTTTTGTTTTCTTTCATAAGAACACAAATGTTAATAATATTGTTTCAATAAACACTTCAAATTGTACATTCAGTAATGTTAAATTTCTAATCTATCTAAATGTAATCTATATCATGGCATTCCCTAGATATAAAAAAGATTATTATTTGAAGCTTAATGTGATGTGTTCTTTTGACACCCATACCCTTCACGTTATTCACTTTTAGGCTTTCTTCTGCTGTTCTTAATCTGGACAGGCCACAAGAGGGCCCCAGTTAAGAAGTTTTAAAGGGGTAGTTCATCCAAAACTTAATTCTGTCATCATCATTTACTCGGCCTTCACTTGTCGCAAACATGTTTGACTTCCTTTTCACTGTTGAACACAAAGAAGATATTTTGAAGAAAGCTGGAAACCAGTAACCATTGACTTCCATATTGTTTGTTCTTCCTTCTATGGATGTCAGTGGTTATACCGGTTTTCAGTTTTCTCCAAAATATTTTCTTTTGTGTTGAACAGCGAAAAGAAACTCACAAAGGTTAGGAACCACCTCAGGGTGAGTAAATAATGAGTACATTATCTTATCCTGTCCAAAACTACTACAGAAAAGTATAATGTTCTTGTTATTTTTGTATTATTTTGTATTATTATTAGTATTGGGCGACGCAGTGGCGCAGTAGGTAGTGCAGTCGCCTCACAGCAAGAAGGTTGCTGGTTCGTGCCTCAGCTGGGTCAGTTGCTGTTTCTGTGTGGAGTTTGCATGTTTTCCCTGCGTTTGCGTGGGTTTCCTCTGGGTGCTTCGGATTCCCCCACAGTCCAAATACATGCAGTACAGGTGAATTAGGTAGGCTAAATTGTTTGTAGTGAATCAGTGTGTATGAATGTTTCCCAGAGATGGGTTGCAGCTGGAAGGGCATCCACTGCGTAAAACATGTGCTGGATAAGTTGGCGGTTCATTCCGCTGTGGCGACCCCTGACTAATAAAGGGACTAAGCCGAAAAGAAAATGAATGAATTATTAGTATTGATGTTATAAAAAATAGTTTCAAACATAATTATTATTATTTATTTAATGAATTAAAAAAACATAAATAGCTAAATATTATTATACAATAGTTTTTAATTACTTTTTATTTTAATTCTAAGGAATTTAGCCACACATGCGTCTATATTTGCCATATCTAAAAAAGGAGGAAATGTGTTCTGTGTAGGAGGAGCCCTCATCCTCTGGGAGTCACTAATAAATAGGCTGACAATCTCAAGAAGTTTCCAAATAGATCCTGTTTAGGTTAGGTTAGGTAAGGTAAGGATATTTTATTTATACCATAAGGTAGATTTGTTTTGCAGTTAAGAGTTTTCATTCATGACACAATTCCACCATCGCCACACAGAAACATAGCCCACATAAAGTAACAAACAGGCCCCATAAAACTAATATAGTTTTAAACTGAGCACATACTTACTGAAAATAAACCTGACGATCGAGAACAGCCTTATAATGCTTTACAATTTATTTGCAGTTATTATTAGTAAAAAGACTACACTTCGGAGACAGAAAAGTGTCTTGATCGTTGTCATCATGTTCGATTGCTCTCCCCTGTCTAGATGGACAATATGGCCACGATGTGATGAGTAATCTCTGTCTGGGTCGTTTGTTTCGGAAAAGCTAAACATAACACTGCAAGACATCAAAACACTCAAGAGCAATGGGTTTGACACAGAGCAGTGGTGGTGGGCCTGAGGGGGGAACAGAAGGATATCATGTTCATGGGGTAAATTACCTTAATTTTGCTGACTTTGACATCGAACAGCTTTGCATGTTAGCTTTGAGTCGATGGGTTCTCATGTCCGTATTGGCATATTATGTATTGCTTTTTTTTTCTTGGCGTGTTGAAATGTTTTGATAAATGAGCAATTGTGTCAGATGGATATTAGGATATTTGGATATTAGTTTACTTTAATCTGAAAAACTAAAGTAAAAAAAAAATAGTTTGCTAAAAAAACCGCTACTGTCGGGAAAAAAGTTGAAGTTTAGGTTTGACAGATTGTTTTCATGTAACGTTAAGTTGTCTTGCGATTTCATGAGCGCTAAAGTATAGTCCTCAACGTCTATAAAGTAATTGTATTGTTTCTATGTGTTTTGGAGTGACGTGGTCAGTAGGGTAATCCTGCAGCTCATGGATTTAGGAATATTTAAGCGCAGCCGCCACGTCATTGAAGTGTAAACCCGCAGGGAGACAGAGAGAGATTGCGTAATATTTACATAAACACGTTCTCTCAGAGATTTATTACTTAAGATTGCATACTACTGTATTCTGTGGGTGCTATAAAAAGTTTCGGTATGTGCAGTACATCTCCAGTGAATAGGGATTTAAATGCATTAGTCAATAGATCTGTATGGAATGTGTGCTCTGTAGTGATTTGCTCCAATTGCTTTACAGGTTCAAGAAGACTCACCTGCAGAGAAAGCTGGTTTGGAGCCCTTTTTTGATTTCATCATATCTATTGGCCATAACCGCCTTGTAAGTTTGTGGATTGGGCAGTTTTTGTTCTGGACAAAGGTTTATTTTGATCCCCAGACCTCAGTTAGTGTTTAAGACCTCAGTGAAGCTACAACATTGATTATGTTTACATGGAGAATAACAGCAAAACTAATGAGGTTTTTATTATTGTTATTATAAATAGTTTTTGTTTGTTATTTGTGTAAAGAACTTATAATTTAATAAGATATGAAAAGCTAGAATCTCCTGACAGCCTTTCTGCTGTTTTAAAACACATTAAACAAGTTCTTATGTAATGTTCAGATAATCTAAAATTAATCGTTCTGCAATGTCAATGAATTATGCATAGGAAGATAATAATTCAATCTATAATCTCACATAGCCAGATTTATATAGTTTCAGTTTTATTTTTTATCAAACTGTCATAACAGTGTAGTTATAATCACCTCACCTTTCAGTGTGATGAGGAGTTATTGCATAGTTTCTTCAAAACATCTACTGCTATAATCAGATGCTTTCTTAACAGTTGTTTTCTCACAGCTGTCATTTTGAGTTTTGCATACACAGCCCCTTTAACAAAACTAACAATTTATTTAAAGAGTTCTTGTTAGTCAGTAAAACTGAATATATATAATCACTGAAATGCACAAGAATGTTCTGGAGTATTGGAATATGGCTAATTGTAATATGGCTAATCTACTATTTCTATTAATTAATCTCCTGTAAATGTGGTCAAATGTGGTTTTTTGGATTGTGATGTTTCATATATGCTGTCTCAACAGAATCAGGAGAATGATATGCTCAAAGACCTCCTCAAAGCTAATGTGGAGAAACCAGTCAAGATGGAAGTGTACAGTACAAAGACAATGAGGATGCGAGAACTGGAGGTGGTTCCCAGCAACATGTGGGGTGGACAAGGACTTTTAGGAGCCAGTGTCCGTTTCTGTAGCTTTCAAGGCGCTAATGAAAATGTCTGGCATGTTCTTGTAAGTGATCTTTGGATTAAAAGAATATTATTTTTTTTTGGAAATAGGCTCATTTTACAAGTCACCTAGAGTTAAACAATTAAGTTACCATTTTTTAAATCTATTTAACCCATCTAGCAGTAGCATATTTAGCTTAGCTTAATTTAGCTTAGCATAGCATAAATCACTGAATCAAGGAACTTTGCCCCCTTATCATGGCTGCAGTATGTGCAATGCTATTAGGCAATGCTGTTACCCAGTGACCTAGCTTGGAGGGGTGGGAGAGGGCTATTTTTAGGCACTACATAATATTATTGTGCCTGCTGCAGCCATGGTACTGCAGCAAAGTTCTTGGTTATTACGCCAGAAGGAGAGTAAATGCAGATAGTTACAGAAGTTCCTAGTAAATACAGATGTATGCTAAACTAAGCTAAAAGTGCTCCCACCAGATCCAGAACCAGATTTTAATATTATAATTGTACATTTTTAATAAGAATTGTAATAAGGGAATTTCCTCTTTTAATAAGTGATTCTGCATTTCTTTAATTCCATCTTGGCAAAAAAAAAAAATCTCTTTATAAAATTAGTTTGCACTCTTTGGTTTTAGGATGTGGAGTTGAATTCGCCAGCAGCATTAGCCGGGCTCCAGGAGCATTCAGATTTCATTGTTGGAGCTGACCAGGTTCTGCAAGATGTAAGATGTGAATAATTATTAGGAATTTGTTGTTGCTATTTCTGGAACAGTGTCTGTGTATGCACCTTGCTTGTTTATTGTTATGAAACATTGATTTGTCATTTCCCAACAGTCTGAAGATTTTTTCTCCCTAATTGAAGCCCATGAGGGGAAACCATTGAAGCTGCTGATTTATAATACGGAGACAGATAAATGCAGGGAGGTCACTGTTACACCAAATGGCGCATGGGGGGGAGAAGGAAGGTATTGACACTGTTACTGAGGATATAAAACTGTAATGATTGTTATATTTCACACCAGTGCCACTTCTGGAGCTGTTGTTCATTTCATTGTATTTTTTTGCATTTGTAGTCTTGGCTGTGGTATTGGATATGGCTACCTGCACCGAATCCCAGCACAACCTGAAGGCCCAAAATCTGAAAAGGTCAGTCCAAGAGAGTCACCTGTGGCAGGGACACCAGAGCAAGAATATCCAACAAATGGATTCTCAGAGGTATTTTCTTCACATGTGGTGTTGCATTATGTTACATTACACTACATTTTACATTAGAGTTTATTCAGAAAACGTCTGTTATTTACTTGCCTGCACATACTTTCAAACCTTAAAATTAGATATTGGGTATCATTTTTTTCTCCATCCATTAAAAATTTAAATGGTCTAATTTCTGACATAGTGCCATGTTTCACTATGAAATTTATTAGAGCTGTGTTGAAAAAGCATTCGAGAAATCGATTCTACAATTTCAAAATGCACCGCTATTCTCCCTTGAGTCCATTCTAAGCCTTGTTTTTAACAACAGATGGTGCTGTATACTTTACAAACAGCCATACTCCACTTGCATCCAGTTTCTTTACACTAATATCACCTGTACCAAAAAATAATCATTAATAAAATTAGAAAAGATTTAGGTGAATTACAAGTGTTCATATTGAGCTGTGTTTACATAAAATCTTTTGATCTAGAGTATTTATTTAAATTACCAGCCCTGACAATTATACAATTTACGCCACATGTGGCTCGCTAGACTTCTTTGCTCGGCCTGCATGAAGTATTTATTTAATTTAAGTTCAACCACTAACAGGCCCTTGTAATGCGCAGGTCTGAAAATGCAAGTCAAAAAAGCGGACTTCCACATATAGCGTCTTTTATAGTATGTGCTCAGTCTTGTTATTTCAAATGGAGATGCGTCGGTTCAGCGCGCAAATGGGAAAGGATGCACATGCGGTATGTCACGTTCACGTTTTCGAGGCACAGCGAGTTGAAAAAATCAAAACATTTCAGAATGCAGTGAGTAAACCACGAGTCATGTTACAAGAACTAACCAGGCAGTTTCACACTTTGTATGGAATTACACAGTAATAAATGTAGACTGATTAATAATTTAACAAATCCAGATACAGATCATCTCTCAGTAATGATCATTACATCAAATATCCACCTCACATTCAACCTGACTTCAGTGCACTTGTTCAGCCCAACACAGGCTAGAATTCTCTCACTGAACATAAAAAAATGCAATAAATGAATGAATCAATAATTAAATAAAAATTAACTAAGGTAAAGCAATCAAACAAACAACCCTGTGACATTAATATAAGATTGATATTGTGATGCTGGTCTTGAAAATACTTTAAAAAATTTGTGTAACACTGATTCTTTTTTTTAACTCTAGAGTTTGTATGAGTCTAATGTGACCCCTTGGAAAAATTAATTGCCCACGCCTGGTTTAGAATGATATAAGGATTTATTAAATGTATGTCCAAAAATTGTTTGAATAACTCTTCCAGATTTGAAAAAAGATATCTACTTTGGCCAATTGTTAGAAAAATTTTTTAAATATTTACAGTAAATTAAAACAGAACCTAAAATGACTTTCCTCAGGTGTCATTGATGGCGTCTGGTCAGTCATTGAGTGGCTTGGATCTTGAAACCCCACTGCCACCTCCCATTCAGAGAGTCATGGATCCTGGTAAGGCCTCAAATAACTCTTCTGTAGAACAAGAAGCATGAAAGACGCAGTAATGCATCAAAGCAATGGTTTCTCCAGGCTTCTCGGATCACTCAGAAGTAGCCCTGATGAATTCCGAAGTTTCAGACATTGCAGATCGACTGGACCTGTCCACTTCTTCCATCGACATGACAAACACATCTCTGGCTGTCAAAGAAGATGTAGACGTATCAGGTGTCGGTGAGGCCACTTTGCTTAATTTAGGTTATATTTACACTTGTGGGATTTTAAAATGAGAAGGATCCTTGATCATCCTGGCAGTTTTTCCCTACCTGACCTTAAATTCAGGTCAGAAGCTGAAAGTAACTATAAAATAATATTACATATTTGTAGCCTGCACACAACTATAAATAACATTAAACAAATTATAATGGCATTCATTTTAAACAACTAGCCAAATGTAATTAAAGCTAATCAAGCATCACGCTTTTGCAATAAATGCTATTGTTTTGTAATAGTTTAGCAATCAAATATTACATTGCGACCATTTTTATGGAAACAATGCATTTGAATTCACACGTTCCAACCATCAACAACATCATAACAATGCTGTAATATATTGTGTACATGAGATGCTCCAGAATGATCATAGATTTTGTCATTATAATGTGGAAACAGCTGGAGAAAATGGAAATTTCTCTATTTTCAGTCATGCAAAAAAGCGTAAAACATAATTAGAAATTGTAATAGGTTAAATATATTTTTGAATTGTGGCATTTTAATATAAAGAAACATTCAGAATTTTCCCCATTTATTTATTTTATTTATTTTTTTGCTTGAGGCATGCAGCACAGAAAAAAACATGAGAGGGCATTATGATAAATACAAACATACACAAAAAGACTTAATCAAGGAGTGAATGTGGGCAGCAATGCATTCATTTTGAAATTTGTTATAGTCTTCCAATGCTGAACGCAACCCTAGTCCAAATCGGGGTCTGCAGCATTTTCAAAAGTCTTCATTTTTAAGGATCAAAATCTAGTGTACATGTAGCTTTAGAATCTGTGTATCATTTGTGCTTTACATATTCCACTTGAATATGAAAAAATGACTTTCTGTTCAGTAAAGCAACGAAAATGTTGCATGTAACATTAAGAGAAATGTTGTTCAATTTAAAACACGCTAACAAAAAAATATACTATATATCTGATAACCGGCCCTTATACGAGAAATATGTTGTCTAAATGAGTCTTAATATGTTGTCTTTCTCTCATTAAGACAACATATTTCTCGTATAAGGGCCGGTTATCAGCTATATAGTATATTTTTTGTTAAGGTGTTTTAAATGGAACAACTTTTTTTTATCTTAACAAAATCACATTATTACAAGAAAATACCTTTTATAAAACCTATTTGAGTAAACAAACAAACAAAAAAAAGCCTATAGTAGGCTTGCCTGTGTGTGGCAGCATTGTGTCACCTAGAATGAGTAGGCCTATCTGGTCTCAGAATAAATATAAAAAAAAGCCTAATTTCATTTTTGTTTTCTATTGATTTTAGTTTTTGCTATTCAAAATAAAAATGAAAACCAAATCATTTTTAAATTTTGCTTATCCATATTTTTACAATGAAAAAGAAAAACACCTCGTATTACTTTTTTCGTTTTTGTTTTTCAATATTCGTTTCTAAAATGAAAATCCAATGACCAAAATATACACTGACCGAGACTCAAAACACAAGTGTAAATGTAGTTTAAATTCAAAAAATTGAAAAAAGGACTCGTTTTTTTCATTATTCATGTGCAATACAACTTTTAAAAAACATATAAATACTTACTTTTGGTATTTTCAATTTCATACTCAAATTGCTAATGGGAAACGGCACAAATCTGATTTTGATATTTAGCTCTCCAACTTGACATGATCCGGACGTTTGTAATTGCAGTTATTATGGACATGCTAGGTCAGTACTTTAATTGGTTCAAGAGTTATTTGAAAGTAGCAAGATTCATGCAGTGGTAAAGTGCTTTATCAAAGCTTGTCATATTTTGACCAATATCACAAGGTCACAGTGATGCAAGTAATGCTCAAGCACCAGTTATTTTGACCTTTGGCTAAACTTAATAAGAAAAGAGTAAATGACACAGATTTGTTTGGTGAACAGAATTCAGTCTGTGAGCTCAAGTCACTGATTTCTCTCTTATTGCAGAGGAGCTTCAAGACAGTGATTTCCATAGTGGTGACCCTGAGGAGCAAATTACAGAGGAATATTCTGCAGTGGATTTCAGCTCCTCTATTACACCACCTTCAAATGCTTCTCCTCCTCTTTCTCTGTCACACTCTCTTCTCCCAAATCTTCCTCTCGATAACAGCATGCCGACAGACATGGCATCTTTGATGAATTCTTCAACCCCGCCTCTCGACTCTTCCATACCTCCACTAGACATCTCTTCCCTGCTCATTGACCCCGTCGCTCTTCATCTGGAGTCGTCTTCCCTGCCTGAAGAACATTTCCCCTCAGAAACCGATGTTGTCAGTCAGGGTTTTTCTGAGGAGCCTCAATCGTTTGAGGGCCAAGAGGAGCCCGTTTCTTCTCATCTGACCTCATTTGATTCCCATAATGCTGATGTTGAAGTTGTAGCTGATCTCCAGTAGTGTCAATACCAGGTACAGTCTTGTATCTCGTTTACGTGGTTGCTCAACGATCATTGTGTGTGTGTGTTTTCTAATGGCTTTGTTACTGTTATAATGAGGTCTTGAGAGTGTGTTTTTTAATGGTTGTGTGCAATTTATTTTATTTAGTGGTTTTCGGGAGGCTTTATGATAGGCTGTTGGAATGTAAGTAGGCCACTGTTTTCTTTTAGATACGAGATCTTAATTTAGTTTTATGTTACCAAGTTCTAACCTGATTAACTCTGCTTAGGTTCCTTAGACTGGTTTTAAATCTCACGGTAAGTTGAAAGTAGCACACTAATCCTGTATTTAATTGACAGTTTGTTCTAAATATTTTAGTATTTATTTAGCTACTACACAAGCACTCATGGATTGCTGCGTTCAATTGAACAAGTGTAGATTATGTAGCATTAAAAGCAGACTATATACAAAGGATCTTTGGAACACTGATTAAATAGACTTATTTTGTCTAGACAAAACATTACACTATTTTGGTTGTCCTTTAATCGTTTAGAAGTATTGCAACATGTTGGGTTTTTAATGATTTTGTTTGGATGTTTGTCAAGCAAAACACAGTTTTTAAAATACTGGATGTGGGTTTTTTATTTTAACCAAAATTGTACTTGTTACTTAGATTTTTTTCCCTCTAAATGCACAGCCTTTACACATTTTTTTTATTTGATAACATACATGAACAGACATGAATATGGGTGCAATCAGAAGATTCAGCCTCATCCAATGCCAGTGAGTGTTTTTTGTCTTCAAGTGTTGTGGGTAAGTGTTGTGGGCACAATTGTGTGTGCAGTTTGTCAGTTAAGCTGGTTTTGTGATCAGTACTCAGTCTTTAGCATGTGCTTTCAGATGTAGCAGCATTTACTACACAGTGTCTTAATTCACTGACAAGCTATGCAAAGTCACAAGCATAATTTAATCATAATTCATAATACAGATTTAATAATAATTTAACAAACATAGGCAGTTTAATTGTGCATTTCTGAAATTGAAGATAATCAGTCTGCAATGTGACAGCTGCTTTCACCACTTTTCAATGATTTACTATACGGCTCTGTGGTGCTGTTACATTTGAAATTGTGTGAAAATACCACATTGGTTTACTACAAGCTCACGTCATAACTTGAATTTTTGAGTGTCTGAAAATAAGCCTTCTGTGAGATTATTCTGTAATCAAGGTAATATTAGTCATGTTGAAACAATTTAAGCATTTAAAGCTGCTCTGTTTAATTTCCTGGATCACTTTTTGTGGTGTATTTACAATTTACGCGTGAGAATTCAGGATTTACTACTGATCACAGAGCCATGCTTCCATGACAATCACAGCCTTTGTTAAATTTCGATTTAATATCATTTTGATCATGTAGCTCTAGTTATAATTGACAAATGTATTTGTGCTTGTTTAAAACTGATTTTTTTTTAAACCCCACACCCCTTTTGTGTCAACACCAGTCTATTGGTTTTGCAGTTGGTGTTCTTTGTTTTTGTGAAACATTGGCATGGTTCAGTTTGACAAAAAAAAATTCAAAGCAAATGTGCGAACTGCACAAAGACATTCTAATCAATCATAACTTTTAGAGAGAAAAAGCACAGGCACTACACAATGATGAGTTTGCATAGTGTTGAGGGCCTATATGCATGGCGACTATGGTTTACAAGACTGGTTAGAAAGGCTGTGTGTTTGACTGTTCATATATCCATCAAAAAAAATCGATGTACACTTTGGACTTTAGTTTTTGGTAAGTCCAAAATCCCACATTTGCTTTTGGCCACATGAAAATGTACAGTAAACCTAAACTATCTAAAATACCACTTTAAAGCAGTGTTCAATGTTAAGCAAATCCCATCATGCATTATGTTCCGAAAACAATTATAATAGACTTTTTGTCTAGATCTGTCTAAAATTTTGTAATATATATTAATATAATTTTTAGAGGTTTATACTGCAAAAAAGTGCATTTTGTAAACTTTTACTCTTTATCATTTTATTAGAAACCCTACAACAACTAAATTGTTTGCTTGATATGAATTATACAGATTTTGTTAGTCTAAGAATAATTATTACAAAATATAATACAATGTAAGTTCAGATTTACAGTTAATATACTATTGAACCTTCAAAATAATACTTATTACTCTTTATTACTATTATATATTTTTTAAACATTACAAACCCTGGGATATTTTTTTGATTACACCCACTTTATTAACACTTAATTAAATACAGGAAAAATGTCATTTAAGTAGACCTGTTTTTAAGTGACCAAGACTGCAAGTGTGGGTTTGTGGACAGGCCCTTTCTCAGGTGTTATATTCATGCTTAAATGTCTGTTGAAAATAGTGTTAAATCAACACTAGAGAAAATTGTCAAAGTAATATATTTTGCCACTTTTCACTTTTTTTGACTCATATTTGGTTGTTAATTGTTTTCAGTTGTTTAATTGTGATTAGATGTTTATTGATCTATGCAATTATGGGCACTGTACTGAAATTTCTGTGGTGTTAAGATCGTGTGACTATCACTGCCACATTTAAGAATAGTGTCATATCCAGGACTTTACACTTTCTGTATCTTTGTTGATGGGAAAATCTGAATAATACAATACCTCTTTGATCTGAAGTTCCTAATCATAGTTCAGGAGGAGTTTTAGCTATGAACAATGACTTCATACGTGTTAAAGGGATTTCTGAAGAAAACATCTCTTTGGATTTATATTCATTAATGGTACATTGTTAAGGTGAGAAAAGACTATTTGACTTTTTTTAAGGCAAATGTACAGAATACTGTTCTTCCTGATATGTATATTTTTGTATTGTAATGCTACCAATGCTTAACAAGAAGGTTAAACACAAAAATGGTTTAATTGTACTGTACAAATTGTATTCTTTTGGTTTGTGGGGAAATAACAAAGTGAAAACACTGGAACCATACATGGCAATAAAAGATCCAAACTATTAGTTGTTGTTAGTGGTGATGTTTTATACTTTAGTGTTGTTAATTATTAATGGTAAAGACTAAAAAGAGAGTTTTCCTTCTTCCAAAATTAACCATTCTGTCATTTTTGCTTGCTTGTTATTTTGGCAAGCCTTTTAAAAGTTTACCACTTGTACTTATTTATAGACAATAATATTTTTATTTTTAAACACCAGTCCTTTTTTAGTTGGTGGATGTTATACTAACACTCATTTATTAGACACCAAGTTCTTTTGTATTAATATATTTAATTTATAAACTTATATAAACTTTTTACAACTAGTCAAAATGGTCCCCATAAAATTCAATTAAATATATTTCTAAAAAACGAAGAGATAATTTTTAATAAAATCTTGTATTTAGTTATGTACAAAATTTAGTTATGTATGTATCTAAAAGTGTGTAGTAAGCTAGTTAATCAAAAAGTTGCATACAGTTATCTTTTTATGTAAAAAATTATTGCCTGATAAGTAATAAAAGTTCTTGTATCTAATGAATAAGTTTTAAAAAGGGATTTTAATCTAAAGAACAACCACTAGTATATAATTAAGTATTTGTATTTAATTTGTTACATTTATGATTACAGGTCTAATATAAAGATGACTAACATGCAGGAGTGAAACCACATAAAGTGTCAGTATTTTATTTATAGAGCAATTCCATTGTTATGGGTGTGACATTTGCAGTAAAACCTTAAAACATAAGTTCACAGAGAAAGTATATATTAACATTGTATTGAAACATCTGTTTATATTTTCCAAAACTGCTAACCACAGAGTTAGGGGATCAGAAAAATATCAATCTGTAAACATTTTTTTTAATTTTAAATGACAAAAATAAGCATGCGTTTTAGATGTGACCAAAACAGTTTGTGAGTTTACAGTAGACAACAACACGTAGAAATTCCGGAATTAAACTGCACATCCCCAAAAATAATGCTAGCCTAATCAAAAGGATAAGAATTGGCTCACAGTAGAACAAACGTCATTGATTTTATTTTATTTGACATTTTTGCAGTTATGAGGAAAAAGCTTGGTTATGGATGTAAAATATGTAAAATTGCCACTTGTGTGACTTTGGTAAAACAAATATAATTGTTTGAAAACACTCACAGAGACAAGTATTTTGAGTATTTTTACAGTACTGTAAATGCATACAGATACACATTTGTACTTAAAGGGTCCATATTGGTACCTCAGAAGTATATATTAGTACCCAAAACTTTTAAGAGGAACATTTTTGTACTTTTTAAGTACTAATATGTACCCTTGAAATATTAATATGGACGTTGTAGGTACAAATTTGTACCTTTTAAAAAGGTACCACCCCAGTGACAGCTCGCGTACCTTTATTTCTGAGAGTGCACAAACAATTTAGAAAGAATGTCGCTATAGTAAAAACAAAACAAAAAAACTTCATGGCGAAGATTTAGTTACGTCTGTAAGTTAAACGGCGATAAAGTAAAGTTTCACAAGCCTGTCTTTGTGATGTTCAGTCATGTGATGTGATCCTCACTGTATAACGGGGAGTTCGGAGGATGTCGGAGAGTCTGACCCGCTGCTCGAGCTCTGCACGGGCTCTTAAATCAGTGTTCCAGTGCGGGACATGAGGATCGAGAACACGCCGATTCTCTCCGGTTTCTCCGCTAACCGGTCCTGAGGAAAGACTACAAGCCTGTACTCGTGGATGTACACAATGCGACAAATATGCGGCCTCCTCATCATACTTTTGTTTGCTGAGGTGAGTAACGCGATACTAATCAGATTATTTTATCCACTTCACGATAGGCTGTTTCATAAAATGTAAAACTTTCCAAAATGCGTTTGTTTTTGAAGAATTGGATTTGTTTTCATCAACGTTTCTTACTATGTGGCGCAAATATCACGTTTTTACCACACACATATTCTCTGTTCAGCTAACACAAAACATTGTTTATTGTTCTTGTCCAGGACAAAGACAAGAAGCTCTTTGTACTTAATTTTATCAGTGTGTCATTCCTTCCCTGCTGAAAAATCCAGCTTAAACAAACCTAAGCTGGTTGGCTGGTTTTAGCTGGTCGTCTAGCCTGGTTTTAGAGGGATTTTGGCCATTTCTAGGCTGGTTTCCAGCCATTACCAGCCTGGTCTTAGCTGGTCAGGCTGGGAGTTAACCAGCTAAAACCAGCTTGACCAACCAAAACCAGCTATGTCCAGCTTAAACCAGGCTGGTCAAGCTGGTTTTAGCTGGTTTAAGCTGGTCATTTTCCAGCCTGACCAGCTAAGACCAGGCTGGAAATGGCTGGAAACCAGCCTGGAAATGGCCAAAACCCCTCTAAACCCAGGCTGGTCGACCAGCTAAAACCAGCCAACCAGCTTAGGCTGGTTTAAGCTGTTTTTTTTCAGCAGGGTCTACTGTTAAAAGAAACAAAAGTAAACAAAAGCTTAAAATACAGCATAGTATAGCCTACCAGTTAGTTTTTTTGTTATAGCCTATCTAAGTTAATCTCAGTAAAAGGATAATTCACAAAAAAAGGAAATAAAATCGACTCACTATTTACTCACCCGCCTCAAGTGGTTTCAAACATTAATAAGTTTCTTTATTCTGTTGAAAACTAAGATATTCATTCATGCTCTTTTTGGCTTAGTCCCTTTATTAATCAGAGGTCGCCACAGCGGAATGAACCGCCAACTTATGCAGCATATGTTTTATGCAGCGAATGACCTTCCAGCTGCAACTCATCACTGAGAAATAACCATTCCATACACACTTATTCACACACATACACTATGGATAATTTAGCCTACGCATGTCTTTGGACTGTGGAAAAACAAAAACAATGGAAGTCAATGGTTACAGCTTCAAAAAGAAAAGTGAGATGTGAAGGGTGAGTGAACAATGACAGAATTTTTAGCATTGGCTGAACTATCCTTTTAACTGTACTTAGGTTCAAGTATATTTTATGTATACGTTATGTAGCAGCTAATGTCAATGTGCTGTTTCAGTACCACTTGGGACTATAATTAAATTGGCCAATATTTGTCTTAAAAAATGATAATTTTTAAGTATACTTTAAACATTTGTAGACTTTCATTTGAACTGCAACTCTATAAATTTATAGGCGTTTATAGTAAAGTACTTTTTATAATCACTTTGGTCACACTTTTACAATGAGGTACTATTAGTTAATGCTAACAAAGAATGAACATTGCTTGTACATCATTAATCACAGTTCAACATTTACTAATGCATTATTGAAACCTAAAGTTGTGCTTGTAACATTAGTTAATGCACTGTGAGTTAACAAACTAACAATTAACAACTTTATTTTCATTTACTAATGTTAACAAAGATGAATAAATACTATATGTTGTAATACATTAACAGTAACTTTCTGTAAATTAACTTAAGATCATACATATTAACTGTTTTTATTTGTGCAACATAATTATATGTTAGTTTGGTTCCTTTTAATGTTTTACTTGAAATATAACTTAACCATACTATAATTAGATTTAATGTAAATTCTTTTTACCTTTTTACCACCTGTGGATTAAACAAAATCCACATTCAAATTCAATGTCTTTAAAAATTCAAATGTATTGTATTAAATACCAAACCATCTAACAGCGAAAATGAAATTTACATCACAGTTCAAGACAAAACAAACAGCATCAGCTAAAATAGATTTGTTAGTATTAATGTAAACTATATGAAATATGAAAAACTATGCTATTTAATAGGTTACTCATACAGGAGTATAATTAGAATAAATAGTCATATTTTAGGTAGCCTGTATCTCAGTCATAAGACTGAGTACGAGTATTATAAAGGCTAAATAGACTCTTCTGTCAGTAAGTATAAGTAGAACTCTAAGTATATGAAAGTTCATTAAATGTAGACTTAATAATTCAGATTCTAAAGGTATGGTTCACCTTTTGCTTACTGAATAATAAATGACAGCGTCAAGTAAATTTGGTCAGTAGTTTCTGTAATCACTGAAAACAGTTTATACAGTTGTCTCAAAAATGGCTTATATGACCCAACTGGCTATACAGGTAACACTAGTGTCACAACATGGTAATTCTTTTTCATTAAAACTTCTGACACACAAGAAAAAAACATAAGAGCCAACACAAAGGCTGAAAGAGTCTTACTTCACATAATAGATATTTTCAGATTACATTTTTAGTCACATCTTGATTTTGCATTGCATTGTCTTTTTAATGCAAACTGGTTCTGTTAAGAGTTGATAGCTTAAAAAAATGTAAGAGTCCATTTGGAAATTTTAAGTTTCTCTGGATTTATTAGATCCACTATATGGTTTTGAGTAAAATCTTAATATTTGTCAGGTAACATTTTTTTTCCCAAATTTTCAATTACATGGTCATTTAAGATGCATGGTCATTTCCTCTCCAGAAAATGACTGTTGGTCAGAAAAACTAATGTTTTTATATGTTGTGATTGATATTTCTCTGATTATTGATTACTTAACCATTCTAGTTCAAACATTGGTATTGTGTTGTCTAAAAATTAAACACCTCTGAAAAGAAGGCACCTTTTTGCTATTTTATACAAACTTGCTCAGAATGACATTTTTATTTTAACTTAAGAAGATTTTTGAACTTGAATTACATTTTATTCAAACCCACACCTAATACATCCAAATTTAGGAATTTCTCAGAAACGGAGAAATGGCTGCTTAATGTTTTCCAGAGTTGTACAAATATCATTATTTTGTCTTTTTTTTTTTTGCTTTATTTTTGAAACTCAGCAGAATCTCTTCTTTTGCAGACAGTTGCTGAAAAAAAGTACTGTTGGTACTTTGAAGGAGATTATCCTGTATACTTCATGTAAGTTCAGTTAAAAATGATAGGTTGAAATGGGCAGTAATAGTTTTAAGTACTGAAGCAGGAGCCGCATTACCTTATTAAAGTCTTCACGAAACTCGCCTCTTTAATGTTGTTCCTTATAGTCTTAACAGAGCAGTGGTTAAATAATTTATTCAGATGCGCATTGAGAGAATCACTTAGCTAAGAAACTTTGCCTCTCTGTTCTGCTGGTGTGAATGAGAGTGATTTATCATTTGTGTTTGAGTTTGACCGGATGCTGACAGACGCCACAGGAGGTGCAAGACACACAGTTCAGACTGAACTGAACGGCAGAGGCTTCTTTTACTTCAACACAACACATTCATCATTAAGTCAATAGGCTTTTACCTCACAAGTGCAGCATTGTGCTGAATGAAATCTGAATGAAAACTTTAAATATACTATATATAAACTATTCTATAAAAAATCTAGACTTTTTTCTGTGATACAATACTTTATACAAGGTATATTATTTTAATTGTAGTGCAGCTAAATTAATTTAATATATTTATATTTTATGTATTTTTGATGCTTTTTAAATATGTATTGTATGCCCGATGGGACTATATTTATTTGTTTGTTTTAGTTTAGTTAATTTAATCCAATGCTGATTTATGTGAGCCTAAAAAAATTAAATAAGTATACTGTATATATGCCCCCCTTTGAATTTTTTTCTTTTAAAAATATTTCCCAAATGATGTTTAATAGAGCAAGGAAATTTTCACAGTATGTCTGATAATGTTTTTCTTCTGGAGAAAGTCTTATCTGTTTTATTTCGGCTAGAATAAAAGCAGTTTTAAATTTTTTAATAACCATTTTAAGGTCAAAATTATTAGCCCCTTTAAGCTATTTTTTTCGATAGTCTACAGAACAAACCATCGTTATACAATAACTTGCCTAATCACCCTAACCTGCCTAGTTAACCTAATTAACCTATTTAAGCCTTTAAATGTCACTTTAAGCTGTAAAGAAGTGTCTTGAAAAATTTCTAATAAAATATTATTTACTGTCATCATGGCAAAGATAAAATAAATCAGTTATTAGAGATGAGTTATTAAAACTATTATGGGTAGAAATGTGTTAAAAAAATCTTCTCTCTGTTAAACAAAAATTGGAGGAAAATAAACAAGGGGGCTAATAATTTAGGGGGGCTAATAATTCTATAATATATTATAAATTATAAAAATATTTATAGTAGCCAGCATTTGAAGTGAATAAAAAAAGGTTTATAAAAGTTGTTTAAAACTATTGAACAAAACCTTTTTTTGTTTTGGGACAATTTTGAAAAACTTTTTTGATCCACTTCAAATGTTGAATACTACATCAATCACATATAAGCTCACATACTTTTTTAACTAAACTAAAATCAGTAAAAGGTATTTTGTTGTCAGGTATAAGATTTAAAGCCTCAACCTATTGAATGTATATAAAACATTTAGCTAATCATATAGATTTCATCATGACCTTCAAGCCACATAAAAGGGCTAAAAGAGAGAATATATAAGTCTTTCTCTTTTAGATGCAAGGCATATGAGGACTGCTGTAGCACAGAATGCTGTGTTCGAGCTCTTGCTGTTCAGAGAATATGGTATTTCTGGTGAGTCACTTGCCTTAAAGTTGCAACTTTATTGTTTTGGTTTTCTGCGAAATTACATTCAAAATGTACTTGGCTTAGAGAATGAATAGAACAACCATCAATTTTCCAAACCAGCCCTTCTTACATCGTCCTGGCTTGGAGCATTTCAAGTGATTTTCTGCTGCCTTTGACTGGTCTGCAGGTTACTGCTGATTATTGCCATTTTATGCTGCTGCAGCACTGGCTACTTCATTCGAAGACGGGTTCACCCTTACCCTCCATCCGACAGGCCTGAGTTTACTGTGGCCTTCAGCAGAAACCCCATTATAACACCAGGTAATATCTCCATCTCCATTTCCACATTTTCCCCACACTTCACAATATTGTTTTATATAATGAGATGTAGTTGGGAGAGAGAGAAAAAGCTATTTGTTACTTAAAAAAAGTGATGAAACCCATTGTAACTTGAAACTGTTAAAGGTTAGTTCACCTAAAAATCAAAATTATGTTGTTTATTGATAACTTTCATCTTGATTCAAACCCCTCAGACCTTCATTCATCTTAGGAACACAAATTAAGATATTTTAGGTAAAATATGAGAGAACTCTGATCTTCTAAAGATAGCAATGTTCTCCAATCATTCAAAGTCCAGAAATATATCAAAACAAATCATCAAAACTGCCCATTAGCCTGGTTCAATATCGAGTTACCTGGTTCAGTCAAGTTACCAAAAATCTTTAGTGTTCAGATAAAACAAAAATATTGACTTTATTCAACAAAAAGGCATACATTCACATATTGCTCATGGTCGTGCCTTTGAACTATTACTTCAGATTTGTCTGTGCTTTGTTTGAAGAATTTGGAAGCTTTCAGATTTCACCTAAAATATCTTAACTTGTGTTCAGAAGATGAACGAAGCTCTCAGGGTTTTGAATCGACTGTATCTTTTAAAAGGTAACCACCCAAGTGACAGCTCTAGTACTTTTAAATCTGAGAGTGCGTGTTCATTGTTCACCATGTTATGTTTCTTCAGACGTTTATAATACAATAATATTCAACACGTCCATACCTTTTCAGCAGAAAGACATTTTTTAGGTCTGCTGAAAGTAATTTGTTTATTCTAGTATGTTTTCTTTTAATATTCAGTGGTTGAACTGTGAAGTGAATAATGCCACCTCATTGTACCGAGTTTTTAAAAACACTTTACTGATTGTTTGTAGTTTAGCAGAAGTTGCTGCCTTATTTAACGAAAAGCATCATGGAGGGGTGGAAATGGTGGATAAGTCCCTGATGTGCTGTGGTCTGCTATGGTTAATAATAGGTTTGCGTCAGCCTGGCTTTCACGGTTATGGAGACTCAGAGACCGCAGTCATTTTCACTGTCTTCCCTGCAGTGACTGCGCTCTCCTACTACAGCCAGACTCCTCATCCTCATCCTCCTCCTCCTTCATACGAGCAGGTCATGCAGGACTCACAGAAGAGATAAAAATATAGGCAGGAGTCCTGAGGATCAACCCTACAGCACTGTGACCTTTACTTACTCAGCCTTCAAGACACTGAAGCAGCTCAACAGCTCAGACGAGACTGGAGAAAACAAACCGGAACAAATGTAAGAATACAAAACAAAAAGAGAAAGTTTTAAATGGCTTCCATTTTTTTTTGTCAGCATAGAAAACCGAAAGGTTTAAAGGTTAAAAGTTCCTCTTTTGTGAATAGTGTAATTATTAGTATTTCTTAATAAAAAATAAATTTCTATATATTCTACATTTATGTATAATTCAATTAATTCTTTGAATATATTTATGTATTATATTTTTTATTGAATTTTTCTTTTTCGGCTTAGTCCCTTTATTAATCCAGGATTGCCACAGCGGAATGAACCGCCAACTTATCCAGCACATGTTTTACGCAGCGGATGCCATTCCAGCTGCAACCCATCTCTGGGAAACATCCATACACACTCATTCATACTCATACACTACAGACAATTTAGCCTACCCAATTCACCTGTAGTGCATGTCTTTGGACTGTGGGGGAAACCGGAGCACCCAGAGGAAATCCACGCGAACGCAGGGAGAACATGCAAACTCCACACAGAAACGCCAACTGACCCAGCCGAGGCCCGAACCAGCAACCTTCTTGCTGTGACTGCACTACCTACTGCGCCACTGCGTCACCATTTATTATTTCAGTATTGCAATTTAAAAATAATTCTGATAAAATATATCTGAAATATGATACATTGAAATACAATACACCACTGCTTTGTTTAAAATATTAGAATGATTTATTTTGAAATACATTCATTCATTTTCTTTTTGGCTTAGTCCCTTTATTAATCTGGGGTCGCCACTGCGGAATGAACCACCAACTTACCCTGCATGTTTTACGCAGCAGATGCCGTTCCAGCTGCAACCCATCACTGGGAAATTTAGCCTACCCAATTCACCTGTACTGCATGTCTTTGGACTGTGGGGGAAACCAGAGCACCCGGAGGAAACCCACGCAAACATGGGGAGAACATACAAACTCCACACAGAAATGCCAACTAAACCAGCTGAGACTCGAACCAGCGGCCTTTTTTATGTGAGGTGACATCGCTACCCACTGCGCCAACGCGCTGCCTCCTATTTTGAAATAATATTAATAAAATATATTTGGAACTGTGAATTATGTAGTCAACACAACACAGATTTTTGTTAAGTATATTAATATTGTTTATTTCAAAATAATATTAATGAAATATTTTTGTAATTGGACATCAGAATTTTCTAGCCAACTCTGCTTTATTGCATTGTTTAATACATTTGTATTCTTTATTAGAAGTAGTGTTAATAAATAATGTATATTTAAATTATGTCTGAATTATCTGATCAACACTGTTTTGTTCTATATATTGATATTATTTAGTTTGTTCCGCTGCGTAAAACATATGCTGGAATAGTTGGCAGTTCATTCCGCTGTGGTGACCCCTGATAAATAAGCTGAAGGAAAACAAATAAATGAATGAAATAATATTGAATTATAAAGAGAACACAACAGTTTTTTTTTGTTAAATATATTAATATTAATTATTTTGAAATAACATTAATAGAATATATTTAAAACATATGAATCTTCTAGTCGACACTGCTTTATTGCTTTAATAAATCAGTTTTATTTAGTAGAAAAATTAATAAATAATATATATTTTAAATATAAATTTTCTGAGTTATCTAGTCAACACGTCTTTGCTAAAATATATTAGTATTGTATTAATAATCTATATAAAGCAAAAAAAATATATCTTAATTTATGTCATACAGAAATACAGAAGATATTTTTGTGCTTAACTTATTCATTAGTTACCATTCATTAACACCACAAGGTGGCGCTGCAATGTAATAATCCCCAGTTAGTTCTGCTTATGCATAACCAGTACTTACTATTGTATTTTAAGGAAGGCACACATGGCAACATCAGTTTATCTCTCATTATGTCATAATTGCATTCTCAAAATGATGATAAATGCTACATTCAGTCAAAACAAAAGCACATGAACAGACTGAACACCCTTCGGTCTGTCTATTCCATTACACACTCATGTAGAAGAGGGAATATCAAGATGACTCTGAATAGTGGCATATAGAAATATGTCTGAGAGAAAGTTTCACTCCAGGAAACAATATTGCAGAAAGGCCTCTGAGGATGTTCAAGGTGAAAAAGAAAGCAGAAGATAAAACGACACCAAAGCACACGGTTTGATGTCGGAGATTGAGTTTGATTAGATTTGAGATTGTGTCCCATTCAGGGTCATATCCATTCATTCTCTCAAGAGCTCTTGCACATTAGAAGTTATGCTTGAAGAAGTCATTCCTCTTAATCCTGCAGCAGTTTGAGTCTTTTCTCAGACCAGATCAGGCATAGTGGCAGATCTGGCCTTGTGCAACTTTGTTTCAGCCTAGAGTGCAACATTTGATGTAGATTCTTTCAGAGCAAACAACATTTCTGTAAGGACTCGCAAGCGAAGGCCTTGAGAACAGCGCTGAATCCATGAGGAAGGTGGAGGCTTTGAGCACACAAATAATTAACAAACAATTGAATACAAATGACGTGATTCTTAGATTAAATCTCATAATCTTGATGCTTTTGTTTTGATAGATCTATTTAAAAGACTTTTCTCACCTCAAGAACACGCACGCACGCACGCACGCATGCACGCACTCACTCACGCAATAATAATAAAAATAGTATAGATATAGACTGAAAAACGTGATTGGTTAAGTTGAAAACGGAAGTCCAGATTGTCCTTTTTCGCCTATCATGATGTGCATCCAATTGACCAACACGGCCTCATTGTGAAGATGTGCTCAGGGATACATTGTTGAGAACCAAGAAATTAGGCCCGTTGTAAATTTAAGTTGGCTTCATTTTTATAATTATCCACATATTTCATTTACTTAATAATTTTATGGCAATGGGTTCTCTCTCTTTTTAAAATGTAGTCGACTAATAACTTTTTTACTCACCTTTTTGAAAAAGTACAATATATTATATAACTGCAGATTGACTACTGTATGAGTACACTTGATGGCTGTACTGTCCACCCTACTCACACTGTTTTTGATTGTAATGCAATAACATGAACCTTTTGTAAAGCTTTGGAAGAATAGTTATTTTGAGAGGTACTATGCAAATAAACTTAAATTGAATTTACAGATACTGATTTAAAGATTTGGTTCATTTTTTTTTTTCAGTTCACATTTTTATCTCAAAATTCACAGTTCTGACTTTTCCCCCTTTTCCTTTTTTGTGATTCACGGTTTACATTTAGCTTTTCTGACTTTTTTCCCCTCAAGATTCAGATATTTTATCTCACAACTTGAATTTTCACCCTCAAAATTCTGACTTATCGTCTCATAATTTTGTGTTTTTACTCAGTGTTCAGGTATTTTTGTTTTAGAATTACCCAATTACCTTTTTATTATTATTCCATATATTAAAATAAAACAAGTAGCTTTTTGTTTTAATAATTTATTCTTGAATATCCACTTTTTTTGTATATTTCATGAGACGGTCTGTTACAATGAAACTCAAGGTTTTCAATGAAAAGAAGCTTGAAGGATTCATTGACAGATGAGTACCACCACCTGTGCAGTTGATAGAAATATAGCACACACAAAACTGCTGGAGCACTGAAGGAGGTACAGTATGTAGGATATGTCTTATATGTGCTTCAAGACAATTGAGGCCTCTGAAACAGACAGGACAACATTTGTGTGACCTTCAGCTCCTCTCACTTATTTATAATGCAGACTTCATAAAAGTTTGAGTACAACAGAGCACAGAGACCATCCACCGTCCAGAATGTTGATGAGTTCAATCTATTTACCTTCAAAACACATACAGACAGCCCTGAGAAACAGACACAGCATGAAATATAACAAATGTACAGATGTTCCAGATGAAAATACAGAGGAAATGTTTGGAAAGCAAAGGTTTAGATGTTTATTTGCTACCGTTTACCTGATTTACCCTGAAATTTCAACTTATATTGTCTGCAAATGCAACTTTGCAAAGACAAAAAGAAAAGAACTATGCAACAGTGTCGGCCAAATAAATGTAAGGTCTCAATAATATCATACTGTAATATATTCAGTGGGTAACACTTAACTTGAAAACTTGTCATGACACCTTCATAATGACATAACACATGTTATGAATATGAATAAGATTTTATGCATGCTTATAACTGTCATTAACTGCCCCCCCCCCAAAGCATACAAAATAGCATACAGTACATATACATTAGAAAAAGTTGCAAATAACCTAGTTTAGCCTATTAAAACAAATAGCTGTTATAAAGTAATAGAATCAAGTTGTCAAATCTCATTAACCCTTTCTTCACTGTATAAGTTAAATAATAATAATTATTATTATGTGTATGTCACACACCCAAAACCCAGAGTGTCCACTTTCACTCCACTTCAAATTGCGTGTAATGTTACATTATCCGTTCAGGAAACAGTGTCTGTTTATTACTATGGAGCGCGTCTGATAGTCACACACCGCTACATGAACAAATTGCATAAGAGGGGCAACGGCACCTGTAATGTAAATGAAGGAAATCCTGACATTTTTATATTTATTTCAAAGTGTTTTCATGTCTAAATAAGAGGAAAGCACAGAACAGATTCACATTTAAGAGCAAACGGCGTCCCCTGGTGGTTGGGCGGTATGGGTTGAGTATAAGGAGGATCAGCTTTTTGGTGTTTATTGCCACCCTTCCTACAAAGATTAAAAATATGGGAGAAATACAGGAAAATATCTTTATGGGATGATAGCGGGATAAAATTGTAATAAACGGGAGAATCCCAGGAAAAAAACGGGAGGGTTGACAAGTATGCAAAGATGACATTAACTTGTCTCTGTCATGACAGCTTGACATTACCAAGACAACATATCATGTCATAAATCTGTCATAAACATGACTGTCATGAGGCCATTATAATTCTCATATTTTTCTGATCACTTTTATCAGTGAAACAAAATCAATTTGTCATTACAATTTCCTATTAAAAATGTCAATAAATTTATAACAGCGTCATTAATATTTAATAATAATTAATGACATTTTGATGACAAATTCCATTTATACCACTGTAGTTGTGGTCAAGAAAAATATTAAAGATGCTGTTAGTTTAATGGGCTCATGACAATTATGTTTGACAGATTTATGATAAGTTATGTTGTCTGGGTAATGTCAACTTGACATGACAAAGATAGGTTATGATGTATTTGGTTTATCTTAAGTTGTCATAAAAAAGACATCTCAAACAAGGTCACCTTTGACACTGCATGACATTTGACATAAGCATGCTGTTAGATAAATTTTTTAAATTCATTTCCATATATTCTGTCTAATCCTTTTATATATGTATACTTTTAAAGAAACCCAAAGTTAATATTATAAGTACAATGTATAATATTAAGTACAATGATTTGATTATACAGTATGATTATAGGATTCTACTAAACAAACTGTTTAGACCAATGATTAAAGACAATGCTTCATCATCTGATTGTAAGCCTGTATAAAAACTGTCCTCGAAGGGCTGCCCTTTGTGCAACCAGAATGGAATCACTTGCGTTTCTGCTGTATTGTTCCCTTTCTGTATTGTACGAACCTTCCTGAGTCTTGGAATCATTTTTGATCCTGACACATGCTTAAAACTTTGCTAATATTTTTGAATCTTGACATGTGTCATGATAATTATAAAGGCTTTGTGAGAGTCTTTTGAATGCCTCTTCAAGTAAAAAGTTTACAAGTGTGCAATGCATATATTATGATCATATTTCTTCTGCTCCTCCAGTTTCCTCAACCATGATTGTTGTGTTGTTTCTGGGTACAAGAAGCTGGTAGATTCTGAAGTGTTTCGAAAGAAAAATAATTGAGTTGGTTGACTTCCAATGCACCTCGACCCCTTGAGATGCCTGCAAAACCTGAACAGCAAACGAGACGCTCAACACAGAGTGACAATAGCAGTGATTCAATGTGTGGAGCTGATACTGTAGGCGCATTTATGTGCTCAGCAATTTAGTAAAATAATAATAGAATTTATTAGCTTTTAAAGTTTTTCTTTAATTAATAAATTTTCTTTTCGGCTTAGTCGCTTTAATAATCAGGGGTCGCCACAGTGTAATGAACCGCAAACTTATCCAGCATGTTTTTTTACACAGCGGATGCCCTTCCAGCCATAACCCAGCACTGGGAAACACCCATACACTCTTGCATTCACATCCACACATACACTACGACCTATTTAGTTGATTGAATTTACTTATAGCACATGTGAGGGAAACCGAAGCACCTGGAGGAAACCCACGCCAACACAAGGAGAACATGCAAACTCCACACGAAAACTGACCCAGCTGGGGCTAGAACCAGCAATCTTCCTGCTGTGAGGCGACAGCGCTACCCACTGTACCAGCATGTCGCCCCACCTTTTTCTCTATCAGTATATTTAAAAATGCTTTTTTTTTTTTTACATCATTAGTGAAGTCATTGTCACATGAATTTACAAAATGATGGTCCACTGTAAAAATGCATCGATTTGTGTTGGGAACTTTTTAGTGTTTACAAATTTAAGTAGATTGAACATAAAACAATTAAGTTGTCTTCAAAAAAAAAAAACTCAAGAATTGTGTCGTTCAGCTCATTTTAAACAAGTATAGATTGAGCAGCAGCATAATATGGATATTTTTTGAGTGTAACATGCTAAACCAGCCTCACAGGCAAACATGACTAATTTACAATATGGCAATTTAATGTGAATTGAACATTATGGATATTAATAATAATAATAATAATAATAATAATAGATAAAGTTATGTTTGAAGGTCCACTTTTACCCATAACTGGCATTGATATTTGAGCTTGTTACAAAAATCTATGAATGCGATTGTATAAATTTGTACCACAAATTCAACTAAACTGCAAACAGTTGTGCTGCTTAATATTGGTTTTATCATTCCAAACGTGCCAAATCAAACCATACTTCAGCATTAAAGGGTTCACACAAAAAGAAAAAAATTCTGTATGTCTTTAATTCCACTTTAATGCCTGATGTGCTCCAAGGAAACCTGTAAAGAGATTAGAGAGCATTTTTCTACACAGAATTTCAGTATATATCCTTCAGGCTCTTTGACCTTGATGCATTTTTTCTTTTATACACTGTATAAACTGCTGGGTTCCACACAATCGAATTGTGTTGGGACAACACAAAGTTAACTTGTTAGTTTTTACAAACGTAAAGGAGAAATAGGTGATTGTCTTCAGAAACGTTTTGTGCTGCTTGAAAGTCTCTTCACATTCCAATAGCATTGATTAAAGTAAATGATCTGAATGTGTTAATATGTATTTTTTTATACTGCATAAGGCATAATACAAAAAAATGTTCAGCCAATTAAATATTGTCGGACCCACAAATAACTCAAATACGACATTATCTCAAACTGTCTGTCAACAAATTTTAAATTCTGCGCAGACTCTTTAAGCAGACAGATACGTCACTTGCGTGCACACGCGAAGCACGGATCTATCTACCGCTGACAGAGAGACGTCATCAGGCAAACTCTGCATCAACCTGAACTTCTTTCTGGAAGACCAATGTGGCCTTGAAACTTTAATACATTTATTTTGTATGTGTGAATTTGTTCAGAAATTTTGGTTTGACCTGTATCGTTATTTAAACACTGCTCCTACCTTTGCACAATCTTTTAGTTTAAAAGAAATTATTTGTTATTACTCTAAATCTTCAAATAAATCTAAAGAATTTATCTTCATCTTTTTTTATCTTGTTTGGAAATTTTTTTATACATAAACAAAAATGCATGGCTTCAGTCCCTACTTTTCGACATTTTCTGATTGAAGTTGATTCACTGCTCAAATCTTTTCGTATGTGCAACAACAAAAAATGTGTCAGATTCTTGGTTCTATATGAAGAATTGTTGTCTATTGACTCTGATCTGAGTTAGATATCGTTCCGGTAATGCTCTTAATTTATTTATTTTCATACACCTTTTTACAATTTTAATTTACTTACCCCTTTCTTTGTTTTTTTTGTCTTTTTTCTTTCTGCAGCTAATGTAGTTTGTAATTTTCCTCTTTTGTATCTCTCTTATATTGATCTGATTGTGGTTGTATATTTTCATTCTTGAAAAAAACAAAACAAAAAAAACAATGTGGCCTTGTGTCCATAAAAGAAGGGTTGTTTCTGAAAGGGCTTCTGCCAAAAATGCAGAATCAAAACTTTTCTAGGCCCTGAATCAATATCAGAATTACTTTTGCACGCTGGAGGGCAATATGACGGTATGCAGTCCAAAACAACGATCTGAAGGGTGACACCACGGCTGAAGTATTTCTTTTAGACTGGTATGTTTTAAAACTAGTTTAGCCACGCAAAGCTGATGTAGATTGCGTTGTTTATGATTGGGTTTATATGCACAGAAGTGTTGTTCAGCCACTGAAAACATCCGGCTATTTTCAAATTCATGGAGTTTTACAGCATCGATAATACAGTCGGTTAAATGGACCTGAGCATTCGTTTAGTTGTTCAAGTGAAAAAGGAGCTGAAAACAAGCGATGTACGAGGATCAGCGAGCACAATTGAAAATCACTCGTTGTCTTGTAAATGTAAGTGCAATATAAAAAAGATGACAGGATATTTCTGTTTTTCTGATCTATTTTTTTATTTAGTTTATTAACAAAACACAAGTAAATGTGCTCTTCCGCCTAACCAGCTTTACTGAGGTGTAGTTTAATTTATATTCACACATTTGTTCATTTCTGAACAGTGACAGCCTGTGACACAGTTTTGGGGCAATGTAATTCCTGCACCAGCTGTCCTGTCAACAATAAAGTGTGTCTCTATAGAGTTTTCTAACTGGTGAATGACATGATCTAGTGCTATATGATCAGTGCACGTTCATGACTTAAGAAAGCATGGCTTTGGTTGGCAGGGAAGGGTCATAAAATTTCGAAGCTATTATGGTAATGCTAGCATTCTGGCAGATCACCTACTGCACCTTTAAGTGGATTAAACATACAACAATTAATTAGTAACCGATCTTTAACATTAATGTTTATTTACTCAAATAAACAATGAACAAAAAATTGTTTACAGTATAAATCTTTGTTAACATTAGTTGAAAATAGTCTTTCACTGTTGGTTTATGTTAACTCACGGTACAATAACTAATGCTCCAGCTAGCACAACTTTGGAGTTTAATCCAAACAAAGATGAATAAATGCTGTACAATTATAGTTCATTCTTACAGTAATTCAGGTTAGCAAATACATTAACTAATGAAACCTATTTGTAAAGTTTGACCAGATATATTTAAGTAAAACTGACACAACATTCCAAATGTGCCAAATCAAACTATACTTTGGCATTAAAGGGTTCACCCAAAAATGGAAAATTCTGGGTGTCTTTAATAATAATTAATAATAATAATTCCTTACATGTATATAGCTCTTTTTCTAGACACTTAAAGCGCTTTACACATTTTTTGTAGAGAATCTCCTCATCCACCACCACTGTGCAGCATCCACCTGGATGACACGACGGCAGCCATATTGCACCAGACAGCACACCAGCTGATTGGTGGAGAGGAGACAGAGTAATGAAGCCAATTATGATATGGGGATGGTTAGGAGGCCATGATGAACTGAGGCCAATGGGCAAATTTGGCCAGTTTGCCGGGGTTAAACCCCTACTCTTTTTCGAAGGACATCCTGGGATTTTTAATGACCACAGATAGTCAGGACCTGGGTTTAACGTCTCTTTAATTCCCCTTTAATGCCTGATGAGCTCCAAGGAAACCTGTAAAGAAATTAGATAGCATTTTTCTATACAGAAATTCAGTATATAGATCCTTCAGGGTTTCTGATCTTGATGAATTTTGACAATTTTTTCTATTATAGACTAAAAAATGCTGGGTTCCACTCAAGCGATTTGTGTTGGGACAACATGAAGCAGTTAAGTACTAGTTACCTACTAGTTTTTACAAACTTAAGTGGACTGAACAAGAATCATGATGTTTCAGCTCAGTTTAAATAAGTAGTTTGAACAAACATTGTTTTGAGTGTAGTTTGTTTGTTTGTGTTAGCAACCAATCTTTATTTAATGGATAAAAAGTGCTTATTTCTTCATTGTTAATTGGAAATTTCCCCCTGACCCGGCCTACCTGATGAAAATGGGAAAAGGCAATTATAAATATCTATTATAGTGCAAAAGATATGTGTTTGTAATAGAATTAGAGCAATCCCATTAAGAATATAGCACATACAATATGTCTCAATGATCGACACATTATCCCTCAAATGTAAAACGGAGACTGGCATCTTGCCTTACTGCCTGTGGATTGGAGCATAACATTACTGTATCATACTTGTATTGATATGAAGCAACATTTAGATCTAAACCTCTTAACATTGCTATTTGGTCTGACAAACTGAAGTGAATCTCTTTAACATTCTGACCTTTGCAGTGAGGCAGAATATTTTATTGCATCCAGATAAAGGATGACAGAAGGTGCAAATTATTTCCACAAAAACCTCATGCATAATTCATTTGAAGACAAACTTTTCTCATAAAGTGGAAACTATTATTAAGTGTCATGATACTGGGGTTTCTTTAAGGACGTTTCTGTTTCATTTGTGAAGTATTATGCTGCACTTATTCTCTTTAATTATTGCTATACTTTTTTTTTTAAATAAAACATCAGAAAAATAATAAGATAAGAAGATCGTCATCAACATCGTCATTCAGAGTAATAGATCTATGGCAACCCTTTATATAAGTTCTATAAGTTAATGTATTTACCCAAATAAATGATGAACAAAACATTTATTACAGTATTTATTCATCTTTGTTAACATTAACTAATGAATATTATTTTATTGTTAGTTTATGTTAACTCTCAGTACATTAACTTGTGTTACCAGCTAGCACAACTTTGGAGTTCAATCCAAACAAAGATTATTAAATGGTGTTCATTCATAGTTCATAGTTCAATACATCAACTGAAACCTGAATGTGAAGTATGAGCAAATATAATAAAGTCAAAAACACTTATTATGTACCTTTTAAAAAATATTATAAAGGGATCATGCTAATATTTATTATATGTGACCATCACAAAACCAGTCCTATGTTATTTATATTTTTATGACAATAAACTTCATTCATTTTCTTTTCGGCTTAGTCCCTTTATTAATCTGTGGTCGCCACAACGAAATGAACTGCCAACTTATCCAGCATATGTTTTACGCAGCGGATGCCCTTTCAGCCGCAACCCAATCACACTACGGCATTCGCATTCCAGATCAAAGTTCATTTTTAACAGCTGAAGCAAAGGCTCTCTTTTTAATTAATAATAATCCCTTACATTTATATAGAGCTTTTCTGGGTACTCAAAGCACTTTACACAATGGGGGGAATCTCCTCATCCTCCACCAGTGTGCAGCATCCACCTGGATCCACCATTTTGCATCAGACCGCACACCACACACCAGCTGATTGGTGGAGAGGAAACAGAGTGATGAAGCCAATTATGATATGGGGAGGGTTAGGAGGCCATGATGGCCAGAGGGCAGATTTGGCCAGGGTTAAACCCCTACTCTTTTTCGAAAGACATTCTGGGATTTTTAATAACCACAGAGTCAGGACCTCGGTTTAACATCTCATCCGAAAGACAGTCGCTCACTGAGCAGTATAGAGTCCCCGTCGCTATACTGGGGCATTAGGACCCACACAGACCGCAAGTTGGGCACCCCCTGCTGGCCTCACTAACACCACTTCGGCAGCAACCTAGCTTTCCCATGTGGTCTCCCATCCAGGTACTGACCAGGCGCAGCCTGCTTAGCTTCAGTGGGCGACCATGTGAAAGTTGCAGAGAGCTAGCTGCCGGCTTTTAGCTCGGGAACACATTGAAAATGCTGAAGGACACAATTTTATCATTTTTTTCTGACTCAAAATCTTGTCTACAGACATTGAATTCCTTTAAACTGGAACATCCCATTATTATTGACATTTTTATCAGAGTGAACGAACTACAGAGAAAGTTATATAATATAGTCTTCTGCTGGATCCCAGGACATACTGGACTATTTGGAAATGAACAAGCCGACAAAGCCGCCAAAACAGCCCTAGCAGGAAAGCTAAAGGAGTGTAAAATCCCACCTTTGGATTTAAAGCCACTAATAAAAGGCTTTATTCTCAACAAATGGCAAACAAAATGGGATCAGTACCCAGAAAATAAACTTTTTGAAATTCAGCCGGAAATAGGAAGAAAATCTAATTTATTTTTTAAGTCAAGACACAATGAGATTGTTTATAGAAGATGCCGCATTGGACACACAAGACTCACGCATGAACATTTACTCAAAGGAGAAGAACCCCCAAAATGTCTATATTGCAACAGAAACCAAACTGTAAAACATATTCCTGTAGAGTGCCCTGTTTTTAATGTTAGCAGACAACAATTTTTATCTGGAGAGACTTTATATGAGATATTTTTAAATGTGAACCCTTCTAACATTTTACAATTATTATCAAAAGGAAACCTTAAAAAACTGATTTAGACTTTTATCTTATATATTATCATTATTATTATTATTTATGTATTTTACCTTGTATATTATTTATTGCTGTTGATAACATTAAATTGTTAGAATATTTTTTATAATTATAGAAAAGTGGTAAACTTGATTTTTTTTTTGCCATGACATAGCCATAGAAGCTGAAATGGCAATAAAACTAAAACTCTCTCTCTCTTCAGCCGCAACCCATCACTGGGAAACACCCATAAACTCATTCACACACATTTATTAGACACATTATGGACAATTTAGCTTACCCAATTCACCTATACCGCACGTCAACAACCCACACAAACATGGGGAGAACATGCAAACTCCACACAGAAATGGCAAAAAAAAAAGCCGAAACTCGAACCAGTAACTTGCTGTGAGGCGATTATGCTACCCACTGCGCCACCGTGATGCAGACTATAAACTTCTAACATTTTATTGTTTTTTCTTTGATGGCATAAATCATTACAATATTAAGTAAAGGTCATGTTCTATAAAGAATATTTGTACATTTCTTTCTCTCTCTCTTTCTCTCTCTCTTTATATATATAAAATAAGTTTTTAATATGCTACACTGTAAAAAATGCAGGGTTCCTCACAACTCATTCATCTTGTCCCAACACAAATCAAAATTTATGTGGACATAAAACAATTAAGTTGTCCCAAAAATATCAAGAATTGTATTGTTTCATTTCGTTTTACATAAGTAGTTTGAACAAGCAGTAAAAATCTTTTTTTTTTTTTTTTTTTAAAGAGTAAACATAAAGGAGTGGTCCACTACGATATCATATTTTAAACTTTAGTTGATGTGTATTGTATCTGTGTGAACATAAACAACATCTCTTTAGGTATTACGCTAATGGGTTCTAAATCTCAAATAACAAACTCACAAAAGATATGTGAACGTTTCATATTACTTACACATGCTTATTCCGAATATATGTGAATTACATGTAATGCGTTAAGTTAGGTAAAAAAAAATACAGGAAAGCTCGCTAACTCGTGTTGCAACAGAAAAGTCAATCAAAGCTCACATGGGTCGTATCCCACATCTCACACTTTATTCTGTGGTTATCAGCTGATAGATATGGGCCAGTAGGGGCCTTCTGCACCTACTGGTAGGCTCAGAAGGCTGTTATCATCCATCCACATGGTTAATCAGCTATAGATCACATATGGCTGTGGCCGGAAGTTAACAAGAATTATTTATATTATTTATAAAATTTCCCATTAATTGATTTTTATTAACGTCTACCCCTACCCCAACCCTAAACCCAACAGTCACAGTAATAGAAAAACAGATCTGAATCTGGAGCCTTTTCTATTGGTATAATTGATTAACCGCGAGAATTATTCATATTATTTATTAAATTTCACATTTATTGTATTTCATTAACATCTACCCCTACCCCAACCCAACCATTACAGTAATGTAAAAACAGAAAACAAAAGCTGATAAACCATGTGGATGGATGATAACAGCCTTCTGAGCCTACCAGTAGGCGCAGAAGGCCACCACTGGCCCATATCTATCAGGTGTTAACCACTGATAACACCCATTCAATCAAGTGATAACATTTAAAGCGGGTGCAAGGTTTTGGTTGAGTAAACAGAAACCACTGAGATTTCATTAAAAAGAAGTTTTAGTTTAAACTCCCAGCAGGTTGAGAAAAATTGCTTTTATTTCATTCAAATTTCTTCATTTGTGTTTTGAATATGAGCAATTCTGTGGAATGTCAAACATTTGGCTACACTGGCTTTCAAAATACAGACAAAACCCATCTTGTGTGATTTGGAATTAGCTTTGAATAAATAACTTTATTTTCCTGTCAACAGTGTCAATGTATATTACAGAAAAATAACTTAATTTGAGCATCAGAGAAAAATAAAAATAAACATCGGTCCCGCACACATGCGCTTCTCGTGTTAAGGTTTTTCATTTCATTATTTTCTGTCTGATTCAGGTTCAAACAGATACTGCTAACAGCTACTCTGACACTATTTACACAGCAGAATCAATGCGCGTGCTTGTGGAGGCGTGACGCTTTACTGGTGACGTGGAGCCGATCTGCGAATCACAGCACATTATGTTAGCTGACCAATCAGAGCCTCTTAAGGGTGGGCCTTTCAGAAGAACTAGGGAATATGACAGTGGTTTTCATGTCAGCTGAGTAGCTGTATATAATAAAATTAAGACATATGAACAAATACCGTGATTTTCTACAAGTCAAGCATGAGCACACATTGCTTTGCATCTTATAAACACAACCAAGCCTTAAACATACACTCTGGACCACCCTTTTAATGTGGATAACGTTAAAGGTGATTTTTTTTTTCAGTTTAATGTTTTTTTTAACCCTCAGATTCAAGATATTCAAATATTCTGCCAAATGATGTCCTATCCTAACGAACCATTCATCAGTCGAAAGCTTATTTATCCAGCTTTTGAATGATGTATCTTGATCTAAATCTAAATCTTCAGGGTCATTACTAAATAATCATTGCTGACAAATGTGCAAAACCTTAAATTAATTAAATTTGACCTGAAGTGTGATCCTTAAATGCAGTCTTTTAAAATGTCATCAAAGGATTCTTCCTCTAAATCTGCCTGACGTGAGTATTAAGAACTATCCATACACTGAATGACAGTGAAAAAAAAAGTTCACTATAAAAGATGGTCGATTCTCCTAGGTAAAGAACTTTTGTTTTCTTTATTAACATAGATTTCAAATTTACAACATACAGACAAAAACAAAGCTACGTTTAGTCAAAGAGCTTTGAATGACCCAGAGGCGACACTCAATAGAACGTTCCATTGCAACAGCAGCACCCAGCAACAGCCCCGGATTCCGCCATTTTGGAGTGAAATCGATCGGCTGTCCATTGGATCTTATTGCTGTCGCGATGGCAAGCAGCTGCTTTATTTTTTATTTATTTATTTTAAAAGCGCATTAAAGCTGAGATACAACCTAAAAGATGACAATACAACACTTACTATCACAGTCATCGGCACTTTTAATAGTTTATTTTACAGACTTATAATATGCTGTTGTTCTATTGGAGTTTTCATTCCAAAATGGCCACCACACCATCTAGTGGCTGTTTCCTCAAATCGCACTAGAGTGTCGCCTCTTGGTGATTCTATGCTCTTTTAGTAGACCTCCTTAAGCATTCATATTCTCAGTAGTTCATCTCATCGTGACACTAATTCATCTCGGTCTGACCTGTGAAAACTCTACTCTGAATGACAACGTGACATTGAGTAAAATAAAACAAGGCTTTCTCAGACTACCAAGCATTTCAAAGTATACGGAGAGCAATACAATACCATCACTAACAAAAACAAACAAACAATACAAACCGCTTTCACTTTGTACAAATCAAATGAACAAACCGTTATGTACACCGAGGTAAATGATTGGTCCAAAGAGGTATTATGCTTTGACATGAGTTATGTTTGAGTTTTGCACTGTAGTGTAAGATGTCTGCTTCAACATGCCTGAAACTCCCCCACCGAAATAACTTACATTTTTTTCCACCGACAAATATTGTAGGCACTGAATATAAAAAGGCTTCTGGAATGATTCATATGACAATGTTTGTCCAAAACCTTGGAATGAACAAGAGGTATGACCTTCAACTATTGGTTAATAATACAGATTCCTTCAGTATGTGCAAGGTTAGAACTATCAAGAGTTTGTAATTTCCTTAAAAAAGCGAGGCACTTGTATTGCACTAGAGAACACAGTGAGATTGCATACTCTTCCTGGCTGCTTCCCACATTATTTCCTGATGTTTTGTGCAATTGATTGATTAATTGAGTTCGTGCCAGCGTGGGTTGCAGGATGGTGTGGTGCTACTGTAGTGTGACAGTGACCCTATTCCTAAATGCACATTGAAAATACTACACCAGTCACATTTTCTATTACATTAGACTTTTTGTGACGACAAAAATTTTGTGAAATTGTGTGGGCATCTACTGCAAACTAAACCTTTGATTCATTCTTTGACTGGTAAAATGTACTGAAGGCAGCTGGTGATTGTTGGAGATGAAGAAATGAAAATTCTGAATATTTACTCTCATGCCATTCCAAAACTGTACTTTTTCAATGTTTGTAACGCAAGGATAAAAAAAAAAAACTCCATTCAGTCTACTAAACATCCATCAAATTTGAACTTTGATGCATTAAAAAGTTTTAAAGTTCCTCTATTTTACAGATGAAATTGACATGAATAGAGCATATGAGTTCAAGTCTTTTGAAGAGATGCGATAGCTCAATTTATATTGATTTCTGTGTCAAAGATGTTCTTCATGAACAGAAATCAATCAGACTTTATTGAAAAAGATAAGTGTACATTATATAAGTTTCAAGGTTCAGCCAATTTGAATGTTATCACTCGATTGAATAAGCGTTAAGGGCGATGCAGTGACGCAGTAGGTAGTGATGTCGCCTTACAGCAAGAAAGTCGCTGGTTCAAGCCTCGCTGGGTCAGTTGGCATTTCTGTGTGGAGTTTGCATGTTCTCCCTACGTTCGCGTGGGTTTCCTCTGGGTGCTCCGGTTTCCCCCACAGTCCAAAGACATGCAGTACAGGTGAATTGGGTAGGCTAAATTGTCCGTAGTGTATTAGTGTGAATGGATGTTTCCCAAAGAGGAGTTGCAGCTGGAAGGGCATCCGCTGCATAAAACATGGGCTAGATAAGTTGGCGGTTCATTCCACTGTGGCGACCCCAGATTAAAAAAGGGACTAAGCCGAAAAGAAAATGAATGAATGAATGAGTGAATGGACGTTATCAGCTGATAGTATGGGCCAGTAGGGGCCTTCTGCGCTTACTGTTAGGCTCAGAAGGCTGTTATCATTCATCCACATGGTTAATCAGCTATAGATCACAAGTTAACGAGAATTATTTATAATATTTATTAAATTTCCCATTAATTGTATTTTATTCACGTCTACCCCTACCCCAACCCCAACCCTAAACCCAACAGTCACAGTAATGGAAAACAGATCTTCTCTATTAGTATAGTGGATTAACCATGTGGATGGATAATCACAGCCTTCTGAGCCTACCAGTAGGCGCAGAAGGCCTCTGCTGGCCCATATCTATCAGGTGATAACTACTGATAACACCCATTCAATCAAGTGATAACATTTGAAGCGGGTGCAAGGTTTTGGTTGAGTAAACAGAAACCACTGAGATTTCATTAAAAAGATCTTGCAGGTTTTTAAAGCATCAGTTTTAGTTTAAACTCCCAGCAGGTTGAGAAAAATTGCTTTTATTTCATTCAAATTTCTTTATTTGTGTTTTGAATATGAGCAAGTCTGTGGAATGTCAAACATTTGGCTACACTGGCTTTCAAAATACAGACAAAAATCGCTTGGGTTTTAGTAAAAACCTCTCTTGTGTGTTTTAAAAATAAGTGTCAATGTTTTGATCACATAGACTTTCAAAATCTCTTGTGTTTCGAAGTTGAGTGCATGTTTTTCAAAAGATGGACAGATGTCATTGGTTTCTCGAAGATGAGCACAGGTTTTGAAGTGTGAAAACATTGGCTACAACTACTTCAAAGCGGTGTTTCTCAACCACAAGCCAGTCTGCTAATGAGCAGATGATCTGAATCAGGTGTGTTTGGTTAAAGAGACATGGAAAATGTGCAGAGCTGGTGGTCCTCCAGGAACATGGTTGAGAAACACTGCTTTAAAAAGGTTAGTTCACCCTAAAAATTGAATTACTCACCTTTCTGTCATTCCAATGCCCAGAGACTATTCAGAAGGTTAAGATATAAGATATTTCTTCGACATTTGTGTGATTACACTTGAACCATTAAAGCCACATGGAATATTTTGACAAAGCTTTTGTTTCCTTTTTGGGGTCAGGACTGTTGTGGTCTATCGAGGATGAGAGAGCTCTCGGACTTCATTTAAAAGAACTTAAAAACTTAAAGATAAACAAAGGTCTCAGGGGATTGGAACGACATGAGGGTAATTAATAAAGGAAATTGTCATTTTTGGATGAACTAATCCTTTAAAACGACAGACACTATACAAAAGCTGCATTTGCATTTTGAAGAGGAGCGAAAGTCTATGGAATGACATGAGTGTGAGCAACTGATCAAAATGTTCACTTTCAGGTGAACTATCCTATTTTCACGTCCTCATCTTCAAATAGTGTTAAGATTTCCAACTGTCTGGACTATTAAAGATAAAAGACACTTCTGAAGATCCTTCCTGCTTTATATACTGCAGTCAGAATAATGACACTTTTTTTTTCTGGAGACGTTTGGAGACGACAAAGTTTGATGAGAGACATAAAACATAAATTTACTCTCAGTGCTCTTTTTGCCTCAATAATAAAATAATCAGTAATCAATAAAGAAGCACTTATTGCTTAGCTTGACCAAACACAGACTGAGCGACAAGATACATCCACAAGATACACTGCGCCTCAATGACTACAGTGTCTGCATAATTATTGTGCAAGTCCATATTCTGATCTTTTTTTAAGCACGTCTATCACATCAATCATTAGCTTCTATTAATTTTTTAAAATGCACTAATTCACTTGAATAAGTGATGTATAATTTTTAAGGAGGACTGGAAGCGAAAAAAAAGCTTTATACTGAGATAACGGTAATTTAGTAGTTTTTTCACTGCTACATTAAAATGGCCCAAAATGACAATTCTGTCAACATTTACTCATCCTCCATCTGTCGCAAATCTACTTGAGTTTGATTCTTCTGTTGAACACAAAGGAAAATGTAATGAAGAATGTTAACAAAAAGCAGCCATTGATTTTCATATTATGTTTGAGTATATTTCCTACTATAGATGGTGACAGCTGTTTTTTTCCAGCATTCTTCACAATATCTTGTTTTGTGTTCAACAAAAGAAAGAAACCCATAAATGTTTAGAACCTTTTAAATGTGAATAAATGGTGAGAAAAATTGTTTTTGGATGAACAATCTATTTAAGACCCAACCATAGGGCAAGAACTCTCACTGGGGCGGGGCAGCAGACAAAAAGTCCAGTTTAGGAAGAAAAGATTTTAAGAATTAAAGTGAAGAGTCAGGGGTTAAACCATAAACCAAGGATCTAACAGTACGAGTTGTAAAAAACCCTTATACATGACCCCAAGTTTGCTAAGGAAAATGAGACTTTATGACTGACAATGGACTTAAAATGAACTCTCAAAACCTACCGCCAGATTCTGAAAGATGAATTCTTCAAACAGTGTTACATGAGAAAATGGAGTTGCTAGTCACTTTATCTCCTAACCCTGAAACATTAAAAGCTCTATTTTAAATTATGTTTTTATGGTACTTAAAATGGTATTTTTATGGTATCACGCTTTATGCAAAGGTCATGCTTTAGATTCACTAGCTTTGTTTCTGAGTATCTGATAAATTGTACTTCTAGAGATTATACATAGACTGCTGGTCTCAATAAAATAGTAGCAGTTTCTAAAGTACTGCATCTTTCTTGCGGGCATTTAATGATTTTTTACTTTTCATTGACATTATCTCTACCTCCGAAAGGATACTGTTTGAAGAGTTAGTTCACCCAAAAATGAAAGTTATGCCAAGATTTCCTCATCCTCAAGGCATCATAGGTGTATTTGACTTTCTTCTTTCAGTCAAATCCAAACTGAGTTATTTTAAATTATATTAGGCTTTTCCAACTCTATAACGGCAATGGCCTATTTTATATCAGAAGACCAAAACTAGTCCAATAAAGTGCATTCATCCCTAATTTAAAATGATGGCACAAAATGGTTTATAAAGTTTTAAATATGGATATTGTTCTTACAAACCTTACGAAGCCACGTTAGGAACTATTCATTATGGATGGATTTATTAGACTGCTGATAAAAAAACATTAAAAATAAAAATAAAAAAATCACCCGACCATTGCCTAAAAAGCCAAATCAAATATCAACTGGATTTGACTGAAAAGTTAAGTCAAATACACACAAAAAAATCCTTTTTGGGTAATCTAAACCCATTAATAGCACATCTGAATATAGGGCAGCGCTTCTAATCCTCAAAACAATTATACATCATTTATCGTGATGTGATTCATGAATAAATACTAAATTAATAGCAGTTATTAAGATTGATCTGGTTTGTAAGTGGTAAATGTGCTTTGGAAAAATTTTATCAGAATATCAGCTCATAGTAATTATGCACACACTTTGTATGTGTAAAGGTCACATTATAGAAAAACAATCAAAATGGTGTCTTGCACTGATCTCAATGAATACGGCTTTATAAAAACAGCATATAAAGCAAAATGAAGCCTGGAACACTTAGCTTGAGGAACGTGTACAAACTATTTACAATGAACACAACAGACAGTTTATAGCTTATGTCTTTTTTAAACTACATGTGTCCATGTTTTCTTTTAGCGATAGTCCCCCCCTCCCCCCTCAAAAAAAAAAAAATTTACTCACCCTCAAGTTGAAAATGTTTTGAAGAAACGGCTATGGAAACTATGGAAGTCAATGGGAACATCAACAGTTCAATTTCATTTAAATTTTCATTGTGTTCATCAGAAAAAATAAACTCATACAGATTTAGAACAACTTTTGGGTGAGCAAATGATAACCATTTTAATTTTGGGGCGACGAATCCTTTAAAGTCTCAGTGTGCATAAATAGAAACTGTTAATTATTGTAGTGCAGACAAATCTAATCAGATATGATCAACAGCACCATCCTTTCCTGCATGAAAACATACAGATTAGAGCAGATGTGCTGTAACCGAGTTGGCCTTTGTACAAGTGGCTTTCATGAGTGACCCAGACTTTATTTTATTTTTTTAACTGGTCCCATCAGGCAGCACTGCCAGCTGCTTCAAATATGCAGAAAGAATGACTTTGATGCCCTCACTTGCTCTGTCATTAACAGTGAACAGTTCACCCAAAAATTCCATCATTATCTTCCAAAAGAGTTTCTTCTGTTAAATACAAAAGATTTATTTAAGAATGTTGGAAAGCAGCAACCTTTGACTTTAATTGTATTTTTTGCTCCTACTGTAACTTTAAAAAGAGATTCATTTCTTGTCTTAAAAAGTGTAAACCCAATGTAATTTAGAACTAGTAAGTTGACTTAATTTCTATAACTATGAACTTACTTAACAACGGGTTTACTCACTTTCTTTTAAAAGTAAACTAATCACTTTTTACAGTGTACTATGAACAGCCAAGGCTTATTGGAAATACTTGCACAGGGCTACTTTCTTATGAACATGAAATACGTTGCTCTGGATACGTTTCCTTGCAGCTTGAGATGACAAATCCACTAGAGGGCGATGTGTATATATTTGAAAATCTAGAATACTGGGAAGTTAAGTTATAAGATAAGTTATCTTCTAAATGTCATTTACACATCCTTCCCGTCCAATGTCTGTGAGAAGTCAAACCTTGTTGCGCACATATCACTTATATCACCCACCCCCTTCCCTAAATCCATCTGATGGTGTTTTCAAAAACAACCGTGAAGAGAAAACCACATTGTAGCCAGGTAGTGTTATCAGTAGTTTTGTCCTTCACTGGACTCAAAATCGGACACCAAAAAAACTGACCACGCTGGAGAAGTCGTCTATACAGAGATAAGCCGGTGAGTAATACACATTAGATTACAAATCATAGATGCATTTAAGTTGCTTTTGTAGCTTTTATTTAGTGCTGTGCATTGCATTGCACAAAACAATCCTTTATTCCTTGATATATGTATCTGTAATTGTCAATAGTGTGAAAAAAAAACAAAAGTTGTCAGCGCTATACAGCTCGTAGCATTCATTTCACTCAGAAACTGCAAGCAAACATTAGTAGAAGCCCATTTTTGCAAAAACCTAGCCCAGGGTATGTATTTCCATTGAATCTAGGTTTACAACGGATGTCAATAGATGCTTTCCCCCCAGTATTCTTCAGGATATATTGTTTTTGAGTTTAACAGAAGAAAGAATTTCAGTTTAGAATCATTTGGGTGTGATTAAATATGAGAACACTTTTTTTTGGGTGAACTATAACTTTTACATTGAATTTTTGAAACTACTTCTGCATAACGAGACAAGACTTCAGAGTCAATGATAGCAGAACATGATCATTTTCTGATTTCCTTTGCAAACAAGTGCTTGATACTTGACTCCAACAAACTTCTTCTTTCATCAAATAAGAGTTATTCAGAACAGTGGCACTTTCTGGGACTAAAAATAAACAAACGACATAGACACACATATATATATATATATATTTACACACACACAGTATGCCTGTGACTGTACGAGCGAACAGATATATGTAAGCAAGTTATGTACATCTATAGACATCAGGCTATATACAGTAATAAATCACGTCCAGCTTGCAAAGCACATGAATGACACTTAATGGCTGTCGGCTGAATTGGTTTTTTTCACTCACCGGTTAAAGCATGGGTGACTGACTCCTAGTAAAGGTTGTCGGAGGTGGTTTTGCATGTTTTTTTTTTCATAGACTAACCCTAACCTTAACCTTAACAGGGAAGAGCACCAATTAAATCTGGTCCTTCGAAATCCCTGATTGAGGTAAAGCTCCTCAGAGGATGAAGCTCCATTGCTGAGCTCTCTCCATGTGTGGAGCGAGTGGCAGGCAGTGGAAAGATGATGAGTTTGCCTTTATATCTTGATGCCCTCTTGTTGACTGAGCTGGGACAGTGACTTCTTGACTCTCAGTGCGGTGAGACGAGCACCTCCATTGGCGTACCAGCATTCCCTCATGATCTTCGCCATCACACGCAGGGCCTGCGGACAAATGAAAACATCGAAACATTCAGCTATGGAGAACACTATGAGACCACTTTTTATAGTTATGTGTTTAAGCACTCTTATGACTTATGGTTAATATGTTTCAACCAAATTAAACTGTAGAAAGATTATAAAAGTACAATAGGCAACACTTTAGAATAAAGTCTTATTAGTAAATGTTAGTTAATGCATTAAAATCTAATTTATTACAACTATTATGTACAGTAATATCATTGAAATAAATTACAACTGAAATGTATCATTTAACTAATAAAATAAAAGATTATCACTTGTAATAAGATTACAATTTGTTTTAACAAAATATTAGCAGACAATAACCAAAAAATCTACATCACCTAAGATTAATAAAGGCTTTTTGAGTTTAATTAAATAAACTAACGGTAACCTTTGCAGTCTTATTGCTCAGTGTGTAGTCACAGAATTTCCAATCAATATGTGTGTCTGTATGTTCTCAGACCTTATAGAATTAAACTAGTATTACAATTTTACTCAAACCCATACCTTATGAAACCAGGAAAACAGATCTTTTTCTAAAGCTGTATAATTGTGTTATACAAGTCTCTAATTTTCTTTCTGCATTCTCAGTCTCTCCTATACAAGCAGTAAGAAAAAAGGGCTGCTGTAAATTAGAGGATCTCCTGCAATATATTTATATTGTTACTAATTATTAAAAATGTATTCAACATTGAGCATTATTTAACATTAAAAGGTCCTACACATGATGCCAAATCAAGTTCAATTTAAAATAGTTCAATATATATACACAATTAAAGGAAAAATGACCACTATTTATCACTAATTATTGAAAAGTACCAAAAACACATACATAAATTAACAAATAGAATGCATAGCACTAATATTTACCACAAAAATAGAAACAAATGTTTCCTTTATATATTTTTGTTTTATGTAATAAATATACATGATATAATAAATTAGTGTTATAAATTATACTTTTCCCCCCACAAATATTGGTTAACATGATGTCCAATTGTATGATTAAACTGTCTGTAAAAAAAATGTTAGAACCAAACAAACACAGTACATTTTTCTTCAAACAGAAAATATGTTTTCTTACAATTCAGATAAATATTTATAAAGTTCAAATACAGTCGTAATCACTAGAGTGAATAAAAAAAGAACAAAATGTTTTTTCAACTTAAACTTCATGAGTTCACACTAAAGCCCTGCTCACACTGTGAGATTTTTTTATAATCCTGAACGATTGTAGCATGTCAGACTGCACGAACATGGCTCTTGTGTGACACTGTATGATCTCAGTTGTCATAAAATCAGACTGAACAACAATGAAGAATCTAAAAATGAGCTATAATTCAATGTACAGCAGTGCTTATGAAAACCTGCGTTTATCAAGAAATTCTGCAGATTATCAATTAAAACTGCAAACTAAAAGGTTATTTGGCTCCTAAAGCTATTCATTTAAGAGCCAAAGATTTTCTTGTCATTTTCAAGACCAAAAATTGAATCTGCAGACTTGGGCAAACATAAGCATTCAGTACAATACTTAAGGTCACGTAAAGAAATCCCTATAAGGCTAACATGTGAAAGAGCTCATATCATTTAGCTGCTTCAGAAAAGCCTCAGAATTGAGTTGGAGATGATATGTTCTCATTATAGTTCTTTAATGCAAAGAACCTGCTGTGAACAATCTGCCGTGGCCTTCTCTCATCCTTTTCACTCAAATGAACCGTCTAGACAGCTCTTTCTATTAAATGTACCTGTGCATATAGAAAACCTTTAACTCAAAGTTTTTCAAACTTTCTGCATGAGGCGAGCAGGATCTTTGGGTCACAACAGAACTGAATATCATCCCACTTCTTATTTATGTGTTCATATTAGGGCTGTGAAGTGATTACATTTTAAAAATATTTAGTTTAAAACATAAAAAAAAAATCTTATTAAATTACATGATGTGGCGGTTCATTCCGCTGTGGCGACCCCAGATTAATAAAAGGACTAAGCCGACAAGAAAATGAATGAATGAATTAATTACATGATGTGCTGATTATTTAATTTCATTAATAAATCGCACATAAATATTGGCTGAGATATTTTGGCCCAATATAACATTTGAAATTATTTTCAATGAAATTTGAACAGATATTACAAAAACAACTTATTTGCCATTTTTATCCAACATTTGTGTAACTGTACACAAAATTCACAGTTTGGTATATATTTAGGTTAAGTCATGGTTCCGTCATTTTCAGTATGGTTATGCCTTGGCACTAAGGGTCAAACAACAAAAAATAAGGTCAAGAATCTTGGTGTGACTCTGGAGTCAGATCTGAGTTTCAGTAGTCATGTCAAAGCAGTAAGTAAATCAGCATACTATCATCTCAAAAACATTGCAAGAATTAGATGCTTTGTTTCCGGTGAAGACTTAGAGAAACTTGTTTATGCTTTTATCGCCAGCAGGGTGGATTACTGTAATGGCCTCCTCACTGGCCTTCCCAAAAATACAGTAAGACAGTTGCAGCTCATCCAAAATGCTGCTGCCTGACTAGAACCAGAAATCATCACACCTGTCCTCAGGTAATTACACTGGCTCCCAGTTACATTCAAAATGGATTTTAAAGTATTATCACTTGTCTATAAATCACTAAATGGCCTAGGACCTCAATACATTACAGATATGCTGAATGAATACAAACCTAACAGATTACTCAGATTTTTAGGATCATATAAACTAGGAATTCCAAGAGTTCAGTCAAAGCAGGGTGAATCTGCCTTTAGCTACTGCACCCCCTGCTGCTGGAATCAGCTTCCAGAAATGATCAGATGTGCTCCAACATTAGGCACATTCAAATCCAGACTGAAAACACATTTGTTTAGCTGTGCCTTTACTGAATGAGCACTGTGCTACACCCAACAGATCGCACTATTATGTCTTTCTTTTCGTTTTCATTATTTTATAACCTGTTTTAACACATTTTAATTTGTTTTTATATCATTTGTTTTTATTTTATTTTTATACTTGTCTCTTTTTTTCCTGTTTATGTAAAGCACTTTGAATTGCCACTGTGTATGAAATGTGCTATATAAATAAACTTGCCTTGCCCATTATTATTATTAACATTGTTGAATATCAACATGTAAAAAAATTTTGCAAAATAAAATAACTGGAAACTAAGAGTTAAAAAAAAATCTAAATGCACTCTTAGCAATGCACACCACTAAGTCTTGATATGTTTACAGAAAGAAATGTGCAAAATATCATCATAGAACATGATCATTAGTTAATATCCTAACAATTGTCATTTATTCATTCATCTATCATTCATTCATTTTCCTACAGCTTAGTCCCTGTATTCATCAAGGTTTGCCACAGCGGAATGAACCACCAACTTATCCAGCATATGTTTTACGTGGCGGATGCCCTTCCAGACGCAACCCAGTACTGGAAAACACTGATACACTCTCACATTCACACACACATACACTACGGCCAATTAGTTTATTCAATTCACCTATACCGTATGCCTCACACACCTATACCGTATGCCTCACACTCATCACACAATGAGTCACACAATGTTGATTTTCCCACAAATAAACATGTGCAACATAAGACCAGGGTCACATTTATTAACAAACTGAAAATAATTATATCAGAATAGAAAAGTACTACAATTTATGTTGAGTGTCTGCTATTCTAAAGTGGTTTCTGAGGGATCGATTTCCTTTCCTACATTTGCTCATTACTTTGTACCCACAGGCAGGTGTTTTTCTTCTCTCTGTTGCCAAATAACACAATAAATGTGACAAACGAACAGTGACATATAATTCATAGAGGCAAATAGGACATATTACAGATGGGTAGGCATAATGCTCACTTGCAACAGTGTTCTTGGTGCATGCAGCTTTTGGAGATTGGTGGAACGACTGTGCACTTTCAGACTCAACTGGCTCTACGGAGTAATCACTTTTTTTCCACATGGCTGCACTTAGAAATAAAGGTACAAAAGCTGTCACTGCAGCAGTACTTTTTAAAAAGGTAGACTTTTGTATTTCTTATGGACAAATTTGCAGGCTTTAAATACTACTATGTACCTTTAAGGTAGCAATATAGACGCTTTAGGTACAAACATGAACTGCAGTTACAGCTTTCATTTCTGAGTGTGTAATGTAACTTTCTTCAGTACATAAATGAAAAAAATGTGTTCTTTGATTTTGTTGCCAAAGATTCCATTTTATGCACAACAGTGGTATTCACTGTAAAAATGCTAGGTTACACACAAATCATTCATTTGTTTCAACAAAAATTGACTAAGTTAATTGTTTTTACAAATTTAAGTGAATTGAACATAAAAAATTAAGTTAACCCCCCCAAAAAAACTCAAGAATTGTGTTGATTCAGTTCATTTAAAATAAGTAGTCTGAACAAGCAGCACAAATCTTTTTTGTGTGTTGTTAATTAAAACTAGGAAAAAATAGAACCCTTAATTGGAATAATGACAAAATAGAATAATTATTATATAACAAACATAGACAAAAATGATTAGAGATGTTGAGGAAAATGACTGAAAAATCTAAAGCTGAAGTACTAAATTATTCAAACTAAAACAAGGGTAAAATGCGTTAAACAGAAAAATAATTTCAAAAACAAATAGCAAAAGCACATCATTAATTTAAATAAAACTAATAAATTATAACATGGGCTTTTGCATACGTATGTACTGAATAAGTCAAGTAAAATCAGAGTTGATAAAATCACTTGGCATGCAGAAAGGAATTTCAAAATTACATTTCAATATTTTAAAGAATTGATATTGATTCCTAATATTTTATTCAAACTTTTAATTGAGCCAAGATTCATCTTGTCACTAGACATTTCATGGTGCACCTCAAATACAGCTAAAGACAAATTTATCTGCCCTGCTGAGATATTGTAATTATTTACAATTTTTTTTTTTTAATATTTCCCAAGGGATGTTTACCAGAGCAGGAAAAAAAAAATTCACAGTATTTTCTATTATATCTTTCTTCTGGATTTAGTCTTATTTAAGTGTTAATTTATTATTTTTAAATGTACCAATGCTACAGTCAATATTATTAGAACGTATTATTATGTTTCGATTTGGCTTCAGAACAAAGCACTGTTGTTCAATGACTGTCTAATTAAGCTATCTTGCTAACCTAATAACTTAAGCCTTTAAACTGCACTTAAAGCTGAATATATATGACAAATAAGTTATTAAAACTATTCTGTTTTAAAATGCATTGAAAAAATATCTCCATTAAAAGCACTTAGGAAATATATTTTTAAATGTAATAATGTGGTCTTCAACTGTAGTACACTGTTTAAGCATTAGTACCAACTTAAAGGAGCAGTAGGTGATTGTCTTCAGAAACATTTTTTGTTGTGCTGGTTGAAAGTCTCTTCGTATTCCACTAGTAATGATTAAAGTAAATTACCTAAATGTATTTATATGTATTTTTATATTCTAGGTAAGGCATACGACTAAAAGATGTCCGTCTAATTTAAAAATTGTCATGCTGATAATTCTCATAATTCGGATAAGGAGCCCAAACTGTCTGTCAGCAAATGTGGATTTGTACAACTGTGCACCTCTGTTCATGCAGATCTGCCATTTACAGTCACTACAGTCACCACGGTAAAATCAAATGCTGTATCAAAACTTTTGAAAATCCTGAATAAATATTGGAGTTAGTTTTGCACGCTGGAGGAAGAATGACTGGTAATGTTGTGTTTTAAAACTCTTTTAGTCACGCAAAGCTTATGTAGATTGTGTTGTTATGAATGGGTTATTTGCACAGAGGTGTTGTTCAGCCATTTAAATCTCCCAGTAAAAAAATTATTATTTGGTGAGTGACTATATTCAGTTTCATAAGAGACCTTTTACAGCATCGATAGTGTAGATTTTTATTTAGTTTAACAACAAAATATAAGTAAATGGTGCTATTCTGCCTAGCCTGCTTTACTGAGGTGAAGTTGCTTTTATATTAACATCACTTTGGTTCATTTTTGAACAATGACAACCTGTGACGTGCTCCCTAAATTGTTTACCATGCTACTTTATATATTTGTTCTGAAATAGCATGTACGTATGGCTTAGAAATAAGTGTAATTCCTGCACCCCGCCGGCCAACCACTTAGCATACAGTAGTCGCTTTAGGACAAAGCGCATGAGAGAGTGAGACCAGCGATCCTTGCATGCATGAAATATTGCACATTAGATACAATACAGTTTTTTGTTGGGAATTGTAGTATTATAAAATACTATAAAGTTTTCTATTGAGCGAATGACATGATCTAGGGGGTTGTCTACTGTCATCTTTAAGGTGCGCGTTCGTGATTTCAGGAGGCGTGGCTTTGGACAGCAGGGGAGGGATTGTGTTTTAAAGATATTATGCTAACTGGTTAGCATTTTGGCAGATCACCTACTGCACCTTTAAAATAAAAAAAATGTAAAAATCATGAATATAATAAAAATATTTTAAGTAATAATGTAATTAAAAACCTGACATTCAAAATAAAAGTTACGAAAAAGCCAAACACTTCATAGCATAGCATAGAGTCCCAGTGTTTCATCCAGCATATCATTTACAGCCTGATCTAATAAACTTGTTCTCTGCATCTGCTTCCCCCAAAATAACCACTTATGAAGTGTGAAAATAAGAGAACAGCCATTTAAAATCGGCCGGCACTGTCATCAAACATGTCTTTTCTACACAGGCAAGCTGAAAGAGCTCTACAAACAGATAGTTAGATTAGAGGCTTTTTAGGACAGCAAACTGAATGTAATCGAATCTTCCCTTTCACAGCAGTCAAAAGCGCATCAACACTGAGTGAGGAAAGAGTGGTGTCTCCAATTATGCTGATAGCGATTGAAGAGACACGAGAGGGAATGCAATCAAATGGAGATCAACGAGATGAAAAAGGAGCAGCTTTGGGCAATCGCTTTGTCTACAAATGAAATCCTCCACAGAGTAAAGAAAAAGCAAGCTGAAGGATGCTCACCTCGCAGCTCTGCCACCTGTTTGGGATGTTGGGACGCAGCTTTTGGTCACACACTACCCGCTTCATGTCCTCTACTGATGGATCAGATGGTACAAGGTCATAGTAGGGAAGCTGGTAGTCCTCATGGATGCCTGAGAGGATAAATTAGCCCACAAGAGCACACAGTTAATGAGCGTGCATATTTTTATGTAAACCATTATCAAATGGAATCATCATTTCTAAGAATAGTGTGTGGGCAATGTAAAGGGGCTTCAAAAGTCTGAAAACAATCTGGGAGTGAGTTTCATATGTGATAATATGTGACAGGATAAAAAAAACATTATATTGTCTGAAGTCTATATAGTCTTACATTGCACAAGTACAAATTTAGGCAATAGTCAAACATTTATTGAATGGGTCAAAAAGATAGATTTTTCTTTTATGCCAAAAATCATTAAAATATAATGTAACAAATATGTTCCATGAAGATCTATATTATTTATTTATTAAAACTTAAATTTTGATTATTTATCCCCATTACTAAGGATTTATTTGGACAACTTTAAGTTAGATTTTCTAAGTATTTAGATTTTTTTTTATAAACTGCAGGTTCCAGATTTTAACAAATAATAAATATTTGCCAAATATTGTCCTATCCTAGCAAACCAAACATCAATGAAAATCTAATTTTGTCATTTTTCAGATAATGCATACATTTCAATTTCCAAAATGCGACACTTGAGTGGTTTTGTGGTCCAGGGTCACATATACAATATAGTAGTAATTCTACTGTAATGTAATTAGATAAAAAAAGTGATCGTTTTTAATTTACTCATTCTAAACAGAATCATTACAATCTCTTTAATATTGCTAAAATATACACGGACAGAACCACAATTTTGGTGTATGCATAAAAATGACAATTTATGAAAAAAGTGATTTTATATAAATTAAAAATAGATATTTTATTGTAATTGGTAATTGATTGTTATGTTTTAACATCTGCCTATGTTGGAAAGCTGTTATTTACCATGAATATATAAAAATATATATTTTAAGAGCAACAATATAACATTGCAAAGCCATTATACATTTTTTGGGCATTTTTTTTGTGTGGTCATTCAGTCTAACAAGTTATCATCATTCAGAAACACAGATGTAGTCATATAAAAATGAAACAACATACTTATTCTCACCTGTATAACCTAAAACAGGTAATCACACTAATGTAATTAAATGTTAAATTATTTGTGTTTCCTTAATGTCTTTCTTACAAATTGGTAAAAGCAAGCAGTTTAAAGTATAAAGACTTAAAATAAAAATGACTACTATTATAACTAGTATTTTAGGGCTTCACTGTCATCATTAATAAAACACCTAATGGAAAATATAGAAATAAACAGGACATATACTAATGCATATACATGTATATAAAAAGCTGCATTTAATTACACCTTAGTTTTATAATGCTTAAAGGACACCTATGATGAAAATTAACTTTTGCAAGCTGTTTGAACAGAACTATTTGTAGGTATAGTGTGTCCACTGACATAGTGGAGTGAAATAAACACAATAAGACTCTTAATTAAATTTTTTCTGATGTTAAAATAGGACTCAAATCACAGTGATTTTGAGGCCCACCGCAATGTGACAAAGGAGTGCAGTTTTTCCTGCCCACCGAATTGATTGACAGACCCCATGTTTCTATAATAACATATATACACATGAACATCCACAGAATTTTTTTTGCAAAGAAATTAGAATTAAAACATATGTTACAACTCTCTGTGATATTTATAAGTCTACTCCACCACAAATACATCAAATAAACGTACTTGGTATTTTTGACTAATTAGCTATATTTCAGCTTCATCTGTGTCTGTCTCTATCACTGACTGCTGTTTATCTGATGTAATGCAGGAGAAGCAGACACGCACATGGGAACAGTGGGCGGGGAGAAGCAGCTCACTTGCATTTAAAGCAACAGGCTACAAAAACAGCAACACTGTACTCAATACACCAAAATATATAATGAATTATCTGATTGGGTATTTTGAGCTGAAACTTTACAGACACATTCTGGAGACACCAAAGGCTTATCTCACATCTTGTAAAATAGGTGCCCTTTAACGTTTCAACCTTTTATAGACACACACATACTACACTATTATATACACACATATACTAACAGAGAAAAAGAGCAAGACAGCAGTGCCATCATTAGTATGCAACTCAACAAGCAGGAAAATAGAAAAAAAGAAACAGCACAAGAAAACTTATATTAGTCAATGTTATCTTCATCAAAGTGTCCTACCTCCAATTGAACACCTGCGAGCAATCTCCCAAAACACCAGACCCAAGGCATAGATATCTGCCCTTTTAAAAGACTCAAAGTGCCTCATGTTAATGGAGTCATCCAGCACCTCAGGGGCCATATACCTGTCAACATCACAGATTAGCCTCAGATTACCAAACCTCACACAAAGAGATGGCCACAAAATGTTTTGTAACAAACTACAAATACTTGCTCATCAGATTTGTATAATTAAAACTAAAAACCAATGTATTTAATTCAAATACAAGTAATATGTAAATTGACTTTTTTTCCTACTATGAAAGGCAGTGGTTACCCGTTTACAACATTCTTTAAAATATCTTCCTTTGTTTAACAAAAATAAAAAATGGTTTGAAATCATTTGAGGGTGAGTAAATGCTAAGTAAATTTTCATTTTTGGGTGAACCAATTATTCAAAAAGCATCTTTGCGTTATGTAACAGCAGTGAGCAACAGTTGTTCAATAGGATTGCTCTACAGTGTTTTAAAGATTCAGCTGGTGGTTGTACGGTGGCCTAAAACATGGTTTTCCTTCAAAAAGCAAGAAGACGGAGCGAGATGGTTCACTCAAGTGAGGCCTGGGGGACAGGAGGCTGTGAGGCTTTGACATTCAGAAGCCACATTGGGTTTTCATCACAGCAGGGGATGGCAGTGGGTGTTGTATACTGTGTGGGGGGTGTCAGTCTGTCACACCCAGGAGCAGCCTGTGTGTGTGTGTGTGTGTTTGTGTGTTTGTGTGTCCAAGGAGCACAGAAGTGAATGGGTGCTGTACTGAGAGCCTCTTGCTGTAGATGAGATGTGACAAACTCCTGTGGTGACAGCAAGACCTACAGGACTTTCCTTCACAACACGAATCTCACCCTCAGAGAGTGTCCTCAGACTCAACTCAAGACCTGCTGAGGGTCCTGCTACCTGATCGGTAAATGACAAGAAAGGGTCTCTAATAAGAAAATTATTGCGCTTTATTCTCGAAAACGCTCTTGTAATGGTTGAATATGGTTTCCTGTACCATTCTGAAAGAAATGCTTGCATGCAATGAATCTTAAAGTGTACATATTTTTGTTACAATGTTAATAATAGGTGTACAGTACATAGAAAGAATGTATGTATGTCTGGTATGTACAGTACCTTAGTGGTGAAGTCAAAGTTTGGTATGTTTTTTGGCATAGTGTTGAACTAAACTAACCAGTTTCTGTTATCCTTTTTTATTAACAGTGGTTTACTAAACCTTTTGTGCTCTGTCTTATAAATGAATTATTGAATGTGTGCAGTATATGTTTAGTATAAATCTATACTGAATCCTTTGACCTATAAAAAAAGTTCAAACTTACTTTGAATATGTAGATGCAAAATAAAATTTTTAGGGGTTATTTAAAAAGTTTAAGTTTATTGTTATTATTATTATTATTTACAACTGTTAATATATTTTTGTCACATTATATTTGAACGAACCTGAAATGTGCTGTATAAAAATACAGATTGTCTAATATTGCAAGAGACTAACTGACCTTGACAGTAACGGAATTCCTATATAGCATCTCTTCTAATTTATGCAGTTTTACATGTTATTCATACCCCTTGACCTAGAGCTGATAACACATTTTTAAATATTAAGGTACATTTATTTTTATTTTATTTATTTGTCCTTTATTTTACCAGGAATTTCCCATTGAGATATGCATTTCTTTTGCATATCTAATTTATTTATTTTTTTTATATTTAGAGATGGAATTATTTCTACATTGATAACACTCTGCATTTCATTCCATAATGTAGGGCCAAAGGAGGAAAAACACTGTTTTACCAAACTCCGTACACACTCTAGGAACAGTTAAGTGTAATTCATAAGAATTTTGTGTATTATAACTACAAGTATAATATGATAAAAGGGTACAAATATAAGATGGCAAGATGTGCCAGAGCATGGTTCACTTGGGCTTTTTGCACGCTTTTAGTGTGAGTGCAGAGCGCGTGTGAGCCCGAAACTGAAGACAAGACATGACTTTTATAGGACTGTTTCAGATGGATTTATTAATCATTCTTACTGTTCAATGAACGTGAACTGTTGTAGTTTGTAGTTTGTTAAAGGCGCAAACCCCTCGCTTCACGTCAGCTGCGCCTTCAGCAAACCTCCTAATACCTGCAGCACAAGGACTTTTATGATTATTTATGAGCGTCAAAAGTGACTGATCTGTTCGGCGAAATATTTGACTGTGTCACTGTATATCAAACGACTAAAAGGATATATCTAAAGCAATGTCCACTGTGCTGAGCGAGAGTGCTTCTCTTCTGCTAAACTGACCAGCGCATCATCAATGACTCAAGTGTGCTCCAGCTCGGATGCAATGTGAGTGCAGGTCATCGAGGAAGAGGGGAGGGGGGACAAGCGTGCTTCGGCATGGTTTAAGGCAACTGTACGTAGTGCGAGTACACCCTTACCCAATAATACCCTAGCGGTGAATAGAAGCATATGCATTTTTCTTCTTTTGTGTGGGAAAAACCATCCAACCATTTTGTTCAAAATACAATGATGGGTACATAAAGATGCATTTGTCACAAATCATATTGCAGCATGATATATACTGTGCAGCTTTTTTAATAATGACAAGTTTGCATGCGTATACAGTACATCTCCATAATCTATAACTAAAAGGAAACAGCTTTAGATAATTATTTTTCTTGCTTCGATAAAAAGGCACTGCTTTTAGTTATTTTTTAAAACATAAAAATAAAAATAATGATAATAGGAATTGCAATAAAAACTAATTATGTCAAACTAATTAAATAAGGGTTTATTTTAAAAATAAATTTTTTTATCAAACCATAGAAAATTTACTTTTGCATTTTTTTTTCTTTTAGTACATATTGCAAATAAACAAACCACGCATAAAATCACCAACACTTTAATTTAAATAAATTGATATTAAAATAATAAATGAAATAATATAAATAATAATTTATCCATGCATAAAATGTAAAAAAAGAATAAGTCATTGACCAGTTTTCATTAGCTTCCATCTGGGCTATGAGTGGGCATGAGGTCAAAAATGGCTTGTTATCTCACTTCCATTCTATTATTACTTTAAAGGACAATACAGAGTAAACAGGAAAGTAGGTGTGAGAGAGACGTTACATCACAAACACAAAAAAAGCCATAAAGTCCTATCATATGAAACCGCACACATTCTGTAGCCTCTGTCAAATCTCACGCTAGCTTGAATTGTAGAGTGCTTCACAACACTAAAATTCACAGGCACACAAAGAGCCCTCAGCTCAAGCAAACGCTCAGTTATGAGCCGTATCTCTAGAATACAAATGTGGAAAAGCGTGTCTGCAGACAGGATCTAGACATTCGACGCTGTGAATGGTGCCGAATGATGAATTACTGACCTTTTTGTGCCCACTCTGTGGTTGGGTGCAATATCAATGGTGTCTGTGGCAGAGTCATGGCGCACAGCCAATCCAAGGTCAGCAATACAGCAGGTCCCATTCTTCTTTACTAAGATGTTTTTGGATTTCAGATCACGATGGGCAATGGCAGGCTTACCTGAAGATTGGACATAACATGGTACAGCATGTCAACCTTAAATCAATTTTTGATAGCTTGCTTCTCTGAATATGAAGGAAAAATTTTAGAACCTTGTCTGAACTGACAAAAAAGTAATGTTACACCTTATTGAGTTCTTCTCTTAAAGTGCCACTAGGAGGCTTTTACCATTCATGTATTGTGTGATGTAGCTGTTCGGGAATGTAAAATTGCAAGGTTTTGAAGATTAAACCTGCACAGTAAATCAATTCATTGCCTCCTAAAAGAAAGATATAGGTCTCTATTTTAACAATCTAGGCACAAAGTCTAAAGCGAATGGTACAAAAACCTTCAGGGCATGTCCGAATCCACTTTTGCTATTTTAAGGACAGAAAAATACACTGAGCCCTGGCACAAGGTCTAACAGGGTTATGCTTATTCTCTTAATGAGTTATGGGTGTGTTTTAAGCATAACGTGAATTAAACCAATCAGAGTCTTATCTCACATTCCCTTTAGTCAGTTGCGTTTCGCCATGGCGCATTTGCTATTTATAAAGCGGAATTTGTGGAAAAACTGAAAGCTTCACTAGCCAGAAAACAGTTAAATAGACTATCTGCAGTGCAAGGATAAAGAACGAGCATCCTTCATTCGGCCTCTTTACTTTACTTTTACTCTTTACTACTTTAATTTTGTGGATAAGGAAACAGTGTGGTACGCACTCCACTGAAGGCATCTATTAATCTACATGTTTAATTTTGTTTGTTAAACGCAAAGATTTGTTTCAAAACTATTTCTAAATTTAGTTCTAATTTCCAGCAAACAAATAAATGAACAATAATAATAAAGTGTGGTCAAAAAACTGTTCAAACACACATCCTATTCCATATGGTGATGCAGACATCTCCAAAACCTGACAGTTTTTTAAAAACAAATATAAATATGCATATAATAAATAATACTGCTAATAATAATAACATTATACAAATGCAAATTGTCATGAATAAAATGAAAAAGTCCCCTGAGATGAGGCATGGAGGCAGTGGTTTTTATATTTATGTAGTAAACAATAACATTGTAACATTTTAATCCTTTAGTTTTTTTCATATGTAACGATATTACTGTGTTACTGTACATCCTGTGTATTAAGCAATGTGTATGCGTTTGAACCCACATAGACACATAACTAACGCACTCTGCGCTGGACTTTAGACCAGATTTCAGTTGGTCAGTGGTGCAGTCTATTTCAGTTCTTCAAAATAGCAACGTGCCAACACTGCACCTTAACACACCTCTATTTTAGACCAGCACACCCATGAGTTCACAAAGTGGCGCAAATAGATTTGCTATTTAAACAACGTGGTTCAAAACGTGAAAATTAGGGTTGTGCTGAAAATAGCAACAAATCGCGCCGAACACATCTTGCGCCTTATTGCGCCGGGTATATGATAGTGATGAATGGCATATTGGTATTGGTAGATAAATGCTTATTTTTAAGCAGTTATCATTATTAAGTTAATACTATTTGCCCGGTAAGGAAATAAATGATCAGATGATTAGTAAAGGATTATTTCAGCTGGTTGATCCATGAGGTTTTTGACTGCCGTCCACATGAAGTGACATTTTGCACACAACAGATGCTCACTTTAGAAGAGTTTATGCAAGAGGAAAGACAAGATATCAGTAGTGTGGGTGTTTTTCACTGTAGAAACTTCAGACTTCAGAATTGCAATTTGTAAATAGGTAAAAAAAATTATATATAAGAAAAGATCATTTCCTATTTAAAACTTGACTCTTGTGTAGTTATTAGTAGTGACAGAGTATTAATCAAAGAACCTTGCTGTCATACCATGGCTGCAGCAGGTGCAATGATATTACGAAGCGCATGAAAATAGTCCCTACACTCGAAAAAATATTTATTTTTGGTTGTTCAAACTACTTGTTTAAAATGAGCTGAAACAACAAAATTCTTAAGATTTCCTTGGGACAAATTAATTTTTTTATGCTCAATCCACATAAATTAGTTAATGTTAACATCAATTTGTGTTGGGACAACATGTATGATTTGTGTGGAATCCTGCATTTTTTTGTGTAGCTAGGTAACTAGGTAACAAGGTAACAGCACACTATCAATGCTTCTATTGCAGCCATGGTACGGCAACACAGTTCCTTAAGTACTACAATAAAATGATTAATAAATGAAATGTAACTGAATTAAATATATTCATAATATAATTTGGTTCCCTGAGGCATGCATATTATGTGTATTACTACAGAACATAGGCCAAACCACTGATAGTCAATGTATAATTTACACATTGACTGTAAGAAATACACCTATCAGAACAGACTGGTCCATCTGACCAATCAGACCAGAGTAGACTATAGGAATTCAAGTGTTTTAAGGGACTGAATTCTGAGTGAAGCTCTGTACGAAAAGAATTGATACTAAAAATTAAAAGTATTTTATAATATCTTGGATAAATATAAATTTATTGTAGGAGCCCTTCAAAACAAAACGAGCACCTTTTAAATAGAATAATAAAGACACTTAGAGCAAAAACCAATCAGGTGATTCGTTTTTTTTTCCATAAAACATCACAAATAGATTTTGCGAAGTAGCCGTGTAGCACCACATATTTGCATATGAAAATATGTTCAATTTCAAGTAAATATGGTTGTGTGTTAAGAAGAATAAAAAGGTGATGAGAGTGTTGTGACTCACCCTGAGTACCCACAATCTCCATATGCAGATGAGCCAGACCACTGGCGGTGGACAGAGACAGCTTGATCATGCCCTCCACCGTGACCGTGTACCTGTTCAGGTAGTCAAAGAGAGAGCCGTGCTCATGGTAATCAGATACCAGCCATAGCTGAGTCCATGTTCCGTTATCTGATATGCAGAAAGAGAGAGAGAAACCAGTGAAGGCTGTGCTTGGAAGAATGACAAACTTTCACATATATCAACATCAACATTTACAGATAAACTGACAGAAAAACACGGTTCCTTTAGTTAACAATTGTATATAATGAGCGGTTAAATAATGCTATTAACGTTGCAAAGTTCTTCAGTTATGAAAAAATACCATAGTGTGGAGGAAGAGATTTTTTTTTAAAACAAACCCATGTCAAATGAAATAGAGTAGACGTGTCCATTAGCTCAACGTTGATTCAGTGTATTGAATCAACTGTGAATGTTTCAAAGCGCATTAGTTCTGAAATGAACTCAGTTTAACTGCAGTGCAGCCTCCCTGTTGATTTCCTCTTGAAGAATACAAATAAAATATTGCAAAATGTTGCAAAAATAGCAGGGGACTGATGTTGGTTTAATCAGGCAAATGGCAATGGCAAAGTCTAAGTTGGACTGATGGTGATTGAAAGGTGGATGCGTTATTCATTCATTCATTTTCGGCTTAGTCCCATTATTAATCAGGGGTTGCCACAGCGGAATGAACTGCCAACTTATCCAGCATATGTTTAACTTCCAGCCGCAACCCAACACCGGGAAACACCCAGCCAGGGTTCGAACCAGCGACCTTCTTGCTGTAAGGTGATTGTGCTACCCACTCCACCACCGTGCTGCCCTGGATGTGTTATAATTGAGTGAATGACAATAAAAACCAATCCTTTTTAAAGCCTTTTAAAAGAATTTTTATTCAAAAAGCTGTAAAAAATAGGTGACAACTTGTCATACAAATTGAAAATTAACATAACTACCATAATCTTTCACCAATACACAGAGTTCTTCTGAACAACAATTGCTTTCTTCATTGCACTTCTTCTTTTACGTGTTTCTTATAATTTAAATATATAGTTATATTTTTTATATTTTAAATATTTTTTCTTAACAACATAAAAATGTAATGTTCCAAATTCTTGCAATTAATATTTGAACAACAGTACAAAAAAGCTAAAAATTCTTTTCAATTATCATTTTTTTATAAAAATTTTTTTGAAATTGTTAATTATTAAAAAATTTTTTTTATTAATATAAAAAATGAAATAAAAAATATTATTATTATTTAAAAAAATGATTACACTTATTAAAATATTATTATTATTTTAAATTATTACAATTATTTAAAAATATAAAAAAAACATAAAAAATTACAAATAAAGTACTAAAATTGTTAAAACGACTAATATATAAACACAGCATATGCAGCTAAATAAACGATTTGGCTCTGAACTGTTACTCAGTAAGTGTGAATATTACCTTTAAGATGAGCAAATGTGAAACACTATCCACACAAACACACTAAACTGAACTCAGCTGCTTTCACTGTTGTCTGACCTTTGTTGTCTGCAGCAATAAACCCAAGGATGTTCTCATGACGGAGCATGACAGTCTGGTAGATTTCTGCCTCACGGAACCAAGAGCGCTCCTCTCTGGAGGAAAAGATCTTCACCGCCACTTCCTCTCCACGCCAGCGACCCCTCCACACCTCTCCAAAACGCCCCTTCCCAATGCTTTCTTGGAGGATGATGGTCCTGGCGATGGTCCGTTGCACTAGCAGAGGCAAACCTAAAGACCACAAAAAAAAAAAAAAACACTCCATTCAAGCTCACCTTATTTGTTCCAATTTATATTTAGTCAAAATCATAAAGATGCATTTTGTCCTTAAAATAGTGTAGTTACAATATCTGCCAGCAGGGGATAACAGAGCCACGCAAACAAGCCAAATCTTTAAATTTATGGACAATTTTGATAGGAGATTGTGACAGTCCTGCTTAAAGGAGCTGAAAAACAAATATTCAAATCAAAGGCACTGCCAAATTTAGTGTTCTTGGCTTAGACAAAAGAGCTTCTGGACTAAAGAAAAACCTACAATGAATTCAACTTGGAGTGAGGCTCCGAACACACTGGAAGCAATAAACTGTTGATTTACACATCCTCGATGGTTCCCAACGGGCTCTGAAGGCAAAGTTATGGAAATTAAATTGGCCTGAGCGTACTTTGGCATTTATGATTGGGTTTACAGGGAAACAAGCTAGCAAATATAAGCAAATTAAAAAGGGATTTGATGATTTGATGGGATCTTTGCATATCAAAGGGGAATAGTTATGTTTTTATTAATTTCTTAGGTGCAGAAATTTGCTGTTTGTGCATGAAAATTATGTGCAAAGTTACAAAGCAAAGGGACTAATTTTACTCCAAAGAGAGTAATCCGTAAACAGCTTTTCTGAACACCCATTACCGCCTTGATTGTTTTCATCTGGGAATGCCACAAAATTCATCAATTAAAAAAATCTCTTTAAAGGCACATGCCAATAAAAAAAGATAAGAGTTTTTTGTTGTTTCTCTTAAAGAAAGTGGCATGAGGCAGCAGCTTGTTTGCATTTAAAGAGACACAAAAAAACAGCATGTTTTGTCTTCCAGTCAAAAAATAGGAATTATAGGATATGCAATAGGAATGTGTTATATTTAGACTAATAAAATATTAAAAATATTCAACATACAATTAAAATATATATTTTTTAATTGTTTCTTTAATTATACTGCCTTTTAAAATAAAGATTTCAATTTGTGTATCAGAACACAGCAGTTTCGGTCCTAAATTAATCAGTTTTAAATAGAAATCATTGGAGAAAATAACTTAATTACACAATCTTTTAAGACTGTCACTTGCCTCATTTCTAAAGAATCAGCCGTTCTGAATAAATAGTTTGGATGAATGATGGCGTCTACTGGTGGTTTTAGTTTCATATTTAATACACTGACTGACAAAAGTCTTGTCGTTGATCGCAGTTGTAAAGGCAACAAATAATAACTTGACTTCTAGTTGATTATTTGGAAAAGTGGCAGAAGGTAAATTTTTCTGTAAATCAACTCTTGGCAACATCAACAGCCTGAGGTATCAAGCTCATTTGTGCTGCCCATTACATAAACCACAGGAGAGGGCAAATTCTTCAGCAGGATGGCACTCCTTCTCATACTTCAGCCTCAACATCAAAGTTCCTGAAAGCAAAGGTCAAGATGCTCCACGATTGGCCAGTCCAGTCACCAGATATGAACATTATTGAGCATGTCTGGTGTAAGATGAAGGAGGAGGCATTGAAGATAAATCAAAAGAATCTTGATGAACTCTGGGAGTCTTTCTTTGCCATTCCAGATGACTTTATTAATACGTTATTTGAGTCATTACAGAGATGTATGGATGCAGTCCTCCAAGCTCATGGGAGTCATACACAATATTAATTCTTTTTCCACTTCACCATGACTTTATATTCTTTACTATACATTATTTCTGTTAAGTGACTTTTGACTGTAGACTTTTGTCTAAGCAAAGTCAGACCTTACTGTCCTAATTAAATAATTAAAAACCAAGACATGATCATATTTTATTTTGGTCAAATAAGCATAATATAAAGGTTTTTGCCTTTTATATAAGCCACTTCTGATACCAAATGATCAACTAAAAGTCAAGTTATTATTTGTTGTTGCTAAAACTTGTTCCTAAAAAGACAAGACTTTCGTCAGGTAGTGTAGATGTCATAGATTTATTTATACATGACAGGTCTAAACCAGCCAAGGTTCTGGCACAAAAAAGAAAAAAATATTGCATTGCAAATTAGTTCTATTGAACACAAGTTTTTGGCAATGACATGCATCTTTAATTTAAACATAATGTATGGGGAAACATTTAAAGTGACATTGAAAAAAACAGTACAGATAATTTTTAGTAAGATTATAAAAGTCCAAGTAGTAATTTACCTGAGCCTGATCCAGAAGTGGTCATGTCATAGATGAGGTCCTTAAGTGTGGTGCCGTCAGCAAGGAACGGGTGGTCCATAGTGGGGTCTTCTTCACTTGGCACACGATGGTGGATGATTGAGCGATTATGGCACATGTAGAAGAGCAGCACCAGCACAAAGCTCAGCACACAGATGGGGACAGCAATCATTGCGGCCAAGGCTATGGGACTCATAGACTGGGGTTCAGCTTCAGGCAACTCTGAAACAGGTGGAATCAAAGCATACATTTTAGGCTATAAGCTAAGAGTGCGCAGTCTGATATTATATGGATTTCACTGAAGAACCCACACATAAATGTGTTTGTTATATTTAAACAGTAGTCACAGAAATTCTGAAATATAAATATTATAATTAAACATTTAGGAATTAACTGCCATTATGATTTATTCTAACAGCATGAACACCAGAGATACTTATCAACTGCACTCACTCACTATCCTTCGGGTTAGTCCTTGATTTATAAGGAATCTCCACAGCTGAATGAACCGCCAATTACTCTGGTATATGTTTTATAGCTTATCTACCTAAGCCTTCAAATACAGTTTCTAAAAAGGTAAGCTTCAGATTAAAAAAAGTTTTTAAAGCCACTGCTTTAAGCACACTCACGCAACAAAAAATGACCTTGCTTAACTTTACAATATGAACCACGAGATACTGACAATTTGAATACTAGCCAGGAAAACATTCACAGAACATCCTGTAACATTCATAAAGGTGTGTCAATGTTAGCACATAACATTATTAAAATGTATTTTTACAATCTTGATAACATTGATAGAAAAACATTATTTAAATATAATCAGAATGTGTATGGAATTCTCTAATAAAATAAAAATGTTTTTTTGAAAACATTAATAAAACATGAGACTGGAACATTCTAAAATCATTTTAATAATGTTATTATAACCAAACAACAGCATTAATATATGATAATATATATGTTTTATAAGAGTTATTATATGTTATGTTTTTATACATTGTTATTTGACTGGGAATGTTAGTGAAACTCTAATATACTGTTAATATACTGTGGATAGAATGTTCTAATAGCATTTTAAATAATATTCTGAGAAGACCATTAATATAAAATTTGACAATTTTAGAGTGAAACATTACTAGTATGTTTGTCTTTTCTGTGGTTGATCTACTCAAGCTGTTGTTATACCATATATGATTTAACTGATCTGAACTAACATCAAAACGTTTAAAGTCAAACGGTTAAATTTCTATATTATTTGAATTCAAAAAGTCAAGCAAGTTAAAGTGGCATAAAAACTGTGAAGACTATTCCTGCTGGTACATGAACCGTTTCTTGATTGTCCTTTGGTAGTTCTGTTGCCCGTATTTTTTTTACTCCTGTGGTGAAAAGTGGCTGAATCAATTTATGCTGACTGATTGTTTTGATCCATAACACAAACACATTTGAAGAAAGAAACTACTCTTTTCCAATTTAAATTCTGACATGTGGCTTGCAAACATTCTGCTAGCATACATTGGAAATCTCCAGAAGATTAAGGTATACTTGCAGGTATGGAGATGGGGTCTTTTACAGATTCAGCAGAGCCTATAAGTATTCAGACCCTTAAATCTCATTTATCAACAACACAAACACAGACTCTTCTGCATTTGCCATCTCATTTTACTGGTCATATAATTTAAGAAACTCCAGAGAATGTTTATTTACATTACCAATATGGACAAAATCTCAATAAATATTGATAAAATAAATATGAATAAAATATGAATAAAATAAAAAACTGCAATAAATGCAGGGCATATTCTGAATCAGACTGAAACACATTGGAGTACTGTTTAAAAAAGAATGCTTGCTAAAATATGCTTATAAACATACAGAATACAAGAAAAACAGACACAACAAAAAAAATAACAATAACAATGTTTCAGTAACAAGAGTAAACAATTAATAGTAGCATTTATAAAGCTTAATATATTACTTTATACTAAAATGTCAAACCATTTACCCAACCAAGGCTCATTCTGATTACGTAATTCTATGTACACATTCTGGAGAGTGCCAAATATGTCCCAGGTTTTTTTGCATTTTTTGTTTTCACAAATTCGCCATGCAGAGGTCGCTGTGTATGCGGAAGTGAGCTAGTTTTTGCAATTGTTTTAGCACTTCCGATTCAGTTTCCTATGGGGGAATGACTAGGAATAATAAACGGCAGAAAACAGTCAAACTACTTGCTCTACAAACAAGTGTTTGTATGATTATACAAACGAAGTAGAATAATAAGTAAACATCAGTTTGCAACATTAAGCAGCAAAACTAGCTGTTTTTAACGTCTAAAAATGAATGGAAGTGAATGAGACCAGAAGTCTAGAGCGCCCGCTCGTACGTGGAGAATAAGGTGAATAGTGTTTTAAAAAGCACCGATTGACCAGCGCCTACCCACTTCCCTAAACCCAACCAACAGTGATTTAAAAAGCAATCCAGAAAAAGAAAAGGCCTCGCAGCAGCCTGATTTTTACCACATTTTCAGATTTTACCACCTTCTCAACCTGTTATTTACTTCTTTGTTTTATTTTTTTGGCTTTTGCTTTTGTCTTGCATGCATACAGGAGCCATTCTTCACCAGACTCGAACCCAATCCTCTGACATACGCAGCAAGCCACTGGACAAACTGGTAACAGTGGAAAAGTCATCAAAAATTGAGTGTTGATATATTTATAGTAGGAAACTTATTTAATATCTCTATGGAACATGATTTTCGTTTAAAATTCTAATAATTTTGGCATAACATATTTTTGACTCATACAATGTGTTTTGATACTGAATGTGCAATAAGACATACGGTTTTGTTGTCCATGGTCACAAATAGATATATAATATTAGAGGAACTTCAGAAGCAGATCTGTGCTCATCAAAAATGTAATGAATAAATAAATACTCAAGTCAATCACCTGTGTAACAATAATACAAGCTACATCAAAGCCTCAAATCAGAAACTCTAATAATTGAAGCCTGATTCTATGTAACGAAAAACTAAAGTAATAAAGTTCACTTTAAAGACCCAAGCACTCACGTCCATGTCAATTTCATCATTGTGGAAAGTGAAAAGCATGAGAGCTGCATATTCATTACTAAACCTGCCTATCTGTGACATGAGAGCCAAGGTTTTCAGAATAATGCAGGACACAATTCACCTTTAATATATAAAAGAGGCATGAAAATGTATTAGTAGAATAGATCTTACTTCTGGGAGCTCAAGGTTACCACAAAAAACGACTCTATAAAACTGATTTAGAGGCAAATGGTATAAAGATTTGGAGCAAAGTAAAAAAAAAAAAAAACACACACTAAATTGTGTCACAATATACTCTCTATAACCTTAAACATGAACTCAGGTATTGCAAACACACAAAACAAGCCCACTCTGTGTTCATCATGAGTATATTATTTGCTCACCTGGGATGACTTTTGGGTTCTTGTTGCACATGTGAGTGTTGCAGCAGTACGGATGCTTGCCGTTGTTGGATGGAGCGCACTGGAAGGGTCTGTCCCGTGGGTAAAGATCATCCTGCTGAATGCACTGACGCTCCTGTGTCACGGTCTGTCCTGAAGACTTTGCGATGGACGCAAAACACAGTCCAGTTGTGTTGCATGACCGATTTACACATCGTTCACAGTAACACAGCAGTCCTGATTCAGAAGACACAGAAAGAGACTCTAGATTAGGAAACATTTAGATGATCGGCTTATTCAACAGCACAATCAAGTCCCAAGCAGATTCAGACGTTTGATTAAATTCCTGCTGATAAATACCCATTTCAAGGCTAAACTATTAGCACAATTTAAACACAGTATAGCACAGTAGTTAATTTTCACTGCTAGAGGGTATACATTCACAACAAACAAAGGTGTAGTTTAATGATGCCATGATTGAGTGCAAAATCATGGGAGTTCATTTAATCATTTTCCTTCAGTTTAATCTCTATTTCAGAGGTTGCCACAGCAGAATGAACCACCAACATATGAACCATTGAAACATTCCAGCATATGTTTAGCCCTTCCAGTCACCACCCAGTATTGGGAAACACCCATACACTCTTATTCACACAAACACACACACACACACACACACACACACACACAC
>CAIGQZ010001336.1:27294187-27306967 GCA_903798205.1 Danio tinwini | reverse complement strand
GCACACACACACACACACACACACACACACACACACACACACACACACACACATTCATACATTATGGACAATTTAGTTTTTTCAATTCACCTATAGCACATTTGGACTGTGGGGGAAACCAGAGCACCCTGAAGAAACCCACACAAACATGGAGAGAACATGCAAACTCTCCATAGAAATGCCAACTGGACCTGCTGGGACTTGAACCAGCAACCTTCCTTGCTGTGAGTTGACGGTGCTAACCACTCAGCCACTGTGCCGCCCATCATCAAAGGAGTTGTGATCAATATATTCTATGGGACTCCTTCAGAAATCAAATTTGCATTCATTGCTTTTATAAAAACCTGGATGTTTTATTATACTAAACACATGTTAGGGTTCTGTTATAACGCTGTGTTTTTAAACAAACCAAACCGGAAATGGAGGGTGTATGATTTTATTAGCACTAGTTGAAATGTCACTAGTTAAAATAGCTTATTTCTCTGGATTTTAACATTCTTCAAAATATTTGAGAGCAAAATATATAATGCTTTTTTAGTGTTTTTTGTGTAATTTAATGAAGAATGTTTACATATTGTGCCCTTAAATATCGAAATAGTACTGAATTCTATAATAAATATATGCATTTTAGTAACATTAAATGTCTCACTGTGAAAAAAAAACAACTATATTTTAATGTTGAAATATAAAATAAATTGTCTCTCAATTAATCTTACATGAACACGGTGATGCCAATAAAACATCAAAATGATACACATAATAAATATAACAATTAAAAGAAAGTAACTGAAAATAGTTAGTGTATGTCATGGAAAGGGCACAGTCAGTATTTTGTCAAACCTGTTATGACATTACACTTTTCTTTTTTTTAACAATATCCACCAAAAGCACAAAGAGCTGAACCAGTACAGACTCAACAGTTTGCTATTGGCTTATGTTTACACCTATGAAGAGTGAAAGCACATTAAAACAAAATAAAATGAAGATTCTTTGTTCAGTTACTTAGGTACACGATACTCTGATGTTGTCAAAAAAACCTAAACGCAACAACAGTTCAAATTACTGTGCATGTCCAGTGAGCCAGGTTACACAGGAAGAAGAGAAAGGATCTCAGATGGGCTGAACAGTCGCAGACACGTCTGAAGCACATAGAGATACAAGGACACAAACCTGCAGAGACAGCAGCGGCCAAACCTCAGCAGCCATGGGCCTCAATTAAACCAGTGCTTAGACAACTCACAACTGAAATACGCTGAGAGATGCAGTAGTTCTGCTTTCCTTAGGGGAAAACAACCCGCATTCTTGTAGGAAGAGATATTTGTACTATATAGACAGAAAGAGAATGAACTAATTAATAACTGAACTGTAAAATGATGATGATGATAAATATAGCTGCAAGCAACAATTAAAGTGACAAGCACAACAGAGGTAAAATAAGAAGCCAAGCATGGAGGATCGGATCAGCCAAAACCAGTATTTAAAGAGAATTTTACAATAACAAACGGGTTATTTTTAATTACAAAATGGTTGAAAAATCATAATAACATTAAATAGTAATCTGACTGGTCACTTTTAGGCAGCTGGTGGCATTAAGTAAGCAAACTAATTTGAGGCAATAAAAAAAAATTTTGTTGATTGACACAAAATTTGTCATTTGGTGTCACTAAGATGGTCTGAGGATGATCTGGGTCAAATTTTGCCAAAACTGGGCCAACAGTCTTGGAGAATGAGCATTTCAAAGAGAATCAAATCGCTCATAGGAAATTTGATAAGTTTATCCGGCACACGTGAAGTCAATTGGATGAACGGTTCTAGATTAGGATGCTCATTTCAGTACATTTTTCCAAGCGGCAACTGGCGCTAGTTAATCGAATATTAACCGTTAACTGGTCTGATTAATATTAAATTATTATTTAATAATTTTTTTTTTGATGTGTCTATTTTGTGTCTGACAGAATGACACATTAAATATTGCATTTTAAAATACTGATTTATTTTAACATGCAAACATATTAACGACAGAACATAACAACAGAGCATCTTTACTTACCTGCAGTGTTTCCAACAGCATAGAAAAACAGAATAAACTAAATAAAAAGAGTTCAATAAATAGTCCTGCCCTATAGATATTTTTCACTTAAATTACAAATTTAGATTACAAAATAAAAACACTGACTGAATCCTTTTTAAAAACCAGCATAGACTGTTTTTTCCCATTATGTTTTTTTTCCGTCAAATAAAAATAGCAGGCTACCTCAAATCAATCGCTTCACAAAAAATATGAATTTAATTAATGCTTCACTGTAATTCTTATATTACAGACCTTTTTTTCAACATTTTTTATAGAAGTGATTATTTTAAAGATTATGTCTTGAGTGCCTGGTTTTACCCTAGAGCTTATGTGCTTTTATTTCCTCTCTCACTCAATGGCGTCGTCACTCAACAAAATTTGGTTGGTAAAAAAGTGGACAACCAACATTATCTGAGGTTTTCGCTAAAATTACTAAGTACATGCATGAAAGCGAAAGATTGAAGCAGTGTACTGATGCTGAGACACGTTACCTGATAGAATCAAAAGACCGAAGAATCATTAGATAGAGACAAGATTAATTAAATATCACCTTTAACAACTATAGTGAGACACGATCCAGCGGTAGCCTACATCCTTGATAAGCTTTCCGACGTGCACTGCACTCTGGGGTTTTGTGCTCAAGACTGCTGGAGCTCAGAGGTGCGTATACGCTGCAACGCATGACTGTGTGTGTGTGTGTGTGTGTGTGTGTGTGTGTGTGTGTGTGTGTTTGGCTACGTGATGTGCATTTTCAGGGGCATAGTTTGGAAGGAGAGCTTTTCAGAAATGCTAGATGAAATGCCACTGTGGACATGGATCATTTTCATTCTAAAATGCCATTTTAAATGTATTATGTGTAAAATGTATTAGTGTAAATGGAGCCGTGTGTATTTTTCGTGAGCAGGTTGCTGTGATGGAGGCGGGGAGAAGGATTTCGATGCCGACTCAGCATCGCGATGTCTATTGGCCATCGGCGATGGATGATGGCATCGTCTATCGACCCAACTAAATCATCACAACTATAGCCTATTTGTTGTGTTTTTATGAGCAGTGCCAGAGCGCACTCTGATAGAGAGAAAATCCTGACGCTCCGACTCGTGGCCAGCTTGTTTCCAAAGCAGAGCACATTTCAGAAAGTTTTGTTTTGCGGCTTCTTTCTCCATTTGTGCAAATAAACAGAAGTGTTTATGACGCGGATACAGGACAGAGGCAATCAGCATCAGCGATGGTTTGGCATCCACTCATCTGTGACCAGCAATATTCCGCTTTCAGTTTGCTTCTTTGGCAAAATATTATACGGTTAACGGTGATTCGGTTATTATGAGCAAAATGTTCTATGTTCTAGACATAATAACTGTCTTTATTAGAGATCAAAACATGTTCCATCCCCACCTTTCGAAGCTTGAATAGTCAATGTTGAACACCACTGAAGCTTCAAAGTTCAAAAAACGGTTTTCGAACCAGCCCTTGTAATCTCAGTTAAATCCACCCAAATATTTTAATCCGATTCGCAAACTAGTTTGAAGTACCAAATTAGCCAAAGATCAGTTATCATGATCAAAAGATCCAAGATCTACCAAATAATCTTAAATCATTAAGATTCAAGTACAAAGAGCCGACCCCTGGTTGTTTAAATGAAAGATTTTTACATAACCTAGAAACTACACTACATCAACTCCACTATTTGCATGACAGAACAGTCATAACATTACATTTATAGATTGGCTTCAAACAAATCATGTCCGCGCATCCTCTTAGGCACTTTCCCAGCAGACTGTTGCTTTTATCCGCTTTATCTCTCATGATGCAATTTCGTCAAGTCTCTGAAATGACTGACAAGTCGCTTAACAATAAAGACCATGCAGATAAAGAGCAGATGAAATCTGTAGTATACAAGTAGTGGCATCTTTGACTCCTGCTGTTAATTTATTTAGAGAAATTAACAAATGAAAGTTCTTTGGAATGTTTTTCATATGATGTTCAGTATAATAAACATGGTCTCTGGCGCATCAAGAGAATGCTGAAACTCACTGGAATCAGTCCTTGTAAAAATCGAACAGTAAATGACAAATATCACCCTTAAGAGTGTTGTGTTCTCAAGGTTTCGAGGAACATCCTGAACTTGTTTTTACCTCTCTTTTTGGTTTAATTGCAGCAAAGCTTCTCGTTTACTTGCTAAAATGCCACAGTAAACAATCACAGTCATCAAGATAATACCATGTTAAAAACACACACACAGACACAGACACACAAATTGAAAAAAAAAAACAAAAAAAAACTTCAGCCGTAATTGGACCACTGTCCACATATTTCATGAAATGGAAAAGGACAAAGCTTCACAGCAGAAAGACTTTACCCAGAAATAGCATTTTAACAGACAGGAAAAGATCCAAAAAGTGATAGCTCAAAAACAAATTACTCATAAACCTGTTTTGTGAAACCCAAATTAGTCATTCTGAACAATGAGCTTGTTGCTTTTGAATTTAATTAAAATAATAATAACTGAAAGTTCTAAAAGTACATGTGTAAGTCTTTGAACACCTCAACATTAAATTGTTATTCACTGACAATCTTCCTTGAGCCATTTTGTGACCACCTTATAATTTAGAAACATTAACTTAAGAAAAGAATCGGTCTGATTTAGGAACGAGTCATTGAGTTTTTGACCTAAATTCTGTTTCATTGAAAAGATTGAACAGAGAAGGAATAATTCAGTCATCAATCAGTCACTATTCGCGATTGGATAATAGCAAATGAGAGTCAATTTCATGATTATTTTAAGGTGCTTTTATTATTTTTAAATGTAGTCCTAATGAAAACTTTTATTACATTGGTAAAAGTGGCCAGGAAATTAAAAACGCTTAAATTTATTCTACGTTGAATCTTACCAAGCTACAAAAAGCTGTTTGGCTGGCTGGCCTAACTTCTGCAAAAAAAAACTACTAGCCCAACATTGGCTGCCTCTAATTTGGACATGTACAAGTGGTTGGTACAACTTCAGGACATTATAATGTTGGAACTTGGTACAAATGAGTACATTAAAAAGTCTGAACTTCAGCTGCTGACAAAATCTCCATGTTTATTGCACAAAACAATGATCAGGATCCAGAATGACTGCCTTATTTTGTATAATTGATGCTTGAGACTGTACTTTGTTTTTGTATTTTGTTTTTGTCAACTTCTATTCATTGGATACCTCAGTTTAAAGAGACCGCAGGGGAGGGTGGGGTTAGCTGAATCGATATATTTCATTATCAGGGCTTGACATACATTACCAGCCATTTTGGCTAGTAGTTTTCCAATGTTAGCCACTTGCCATTTTTACTAGCCACAATTTTGTTGTTGAGAAAATATATTTTATATGCATAAATTTGACTTTGGCATGCTAAAATTACGTGTTATGTCCACATGTCTTCTTAACTTATTTTTCATTTTATTTCGCCTAACTTTTTAGGGCTCAACACTAAGGACTACCATTTTTTTTCTCTGGCCACACCAAACTAATTATTTCCTTGCCACACATTTAAACAAAAAAGTGTCAAAACAAGCTTAATATAGCTGTATACATGCACTTTAAATTCAACAAAAATGTTCTTAAAAAACAATTGACATTTAAAAAATTATTCTAATTTATCTAAAACTATAAACAGTAGTTTGACCAGACTAAAGGTCCCAGATCATTAGATAACTAAATGGAGAGTTAATCTCCTAATAAAAAAGCAGTGTTATTGTAAAGGATGACAACTAAACCATATTAACAAAAATAACTGCAAGCAAAAGAAAGCAGATGAAAAATATTCTGTGTGCGATAGTGAAAGGATGATTACGTGCACACGGTTAACGTTAGGCCCATTAATAATCTGTTCAAAGAGCGGTAAAAGATAAAGCGGCAACTGCTGTTGCATACAAACAATCTGGAGATCTCTTGAAAGCAGCAGGACTGTAAGTGCACGAGCACCGATTTTTTTCCAATCTATTCCAAAGAGAATTGGTCACACCAGTTGCGTTTCCAGGTACGGTTGTTGTACGCAAGGAAAAAGGAGCTTTTAAGAACTCGTGTACATCACACCAGCAGTGCCTCGCTCACAAAGTCAGTGAGCGAGGATCGCCTGTGTCTCACCATGCGCCTGATCATCCTCTCATTCCGTATTCACCTGCTTTCTTTTGCTCACGTGAACAGTTATTAATCGTGCTGCTTCTTGGTTCTAAGATCACATTTGCATGTACATTGCATATACAAACGCTTTAAATTCTAATCTTTAGGGACGAGGCAGCTTCGGCAACTTAAAAAATATTTTCAGACAGCCAAACAAAGTGGCTAGTGGGGGTGTCTGTCCAACCCGCCAAAGCTGAAATCTGACCGCATTTGTCAGGCTGCTGGGTGGTAATGTCAAGCCCTGTTCATTATATTATTTTTTTCATTATTTTTTTCATTATTATTTCTGTATGCTTTGTTAACAATAATAAAAAAAATGCTTACACTTCGATGACAATTGTTTATGTAACATGTCATTCCTGATAATACATAGCAAATGACATGTATGTGAGTAAATGGTGACTTTCTTTTTGGATTTTGGATTTGTTTAGGGGTTTAAGAAGTTCTGAGAAGACATGATATTCAAATAGAGAAACTTATTCAATATTTTTAAAGATATACCTCTATATTAAACATTTTTATATTGAATGTTTGCATTTATTACATAATCACATAATACAATAATTACATTACACAGTAAATTTATTACAATATAGTTATGTAATGGAAGGAAAATTATCATTCTATTATAGATATTTCTTGCATTTTCAGGCAACAAAAACAATACAATAATATATTACTAAAACAAGGATTTGTACACCTTTATATTTAAAAATGTATATTTATAATAAGTTTGCATTTTTACTATTTCTTTCATAAGACTAGGGCTGTACCGTATTGGGAAAAAAACTGACATTGCAATTATTTGTTTTTCTGTGACATATATTATGATATGAATACAATATACAGTATATATAGAATTATATAAGAATTCCTAATTTTACATTTTATAGGGAGTTTTCATTGTACTAATAATGAAATACAATTCGTATTTGTTAAAGCTACAAATTGTATAGTTTATTTTGCCCCAAATTTGCTTAAAATCTTAGTCAGAGGCTTTAAAAGTGACTGTATTAGGGTTTTCTTTGTGTTCTGGTTAATTCTAATCCCAAATTGACATTGCAGATCCTGCGATGTGACTATTGTGGATGCGCACATTGCAATATCGATGTTGAAACAATATACTGTGCAGTTCTACGTAAGATTATTATTATTTTATTTCAGTTGTTATTATGATTTTCAAAGAAACTATTTATTTATGATTGTAGTTATTTAGCTACAACAGAACTGGAATTACTTAAGCAAGATGTCACTGTCTCACACACACAGGAGTTTCACAAGCATGTGCAGCAGTCCCACCTTCAAAATAATATACAATAAAAAAACTGCATCCCACATTCCACAAGCTGGTTTATATGCCATAAAGAAAAATCCCTGTGTCTTGTTTCCAACTTGCACATTAATTGATTATAGGTGGGAGATTGTACATCAAGCAATGTTCCAATTTAATGATTCCCTCAGAAGAAATAAGGAGCAGAAAAATCGAACAAAGTGTCTTACTCTGCACCCACTTTGGTCATTATGTATGCAATACATGTTGTGATTTGTCACAGTCATTGCTCGAAATAAAGCTGTAAGTCAATGAGATATTCTGACTAACTAGTTTCTAAAGGTTTCATCAAATGGTACCATTAATAATTGCCATAATTCACTTTAGAGTTATCTGCATTTCACATGAGTTAATGGACAGGAATTGGAAGGCCCTTTTAGTAAATAATGTAAGTAATAAGGTACTCCAGGCCATGTTTTATCATCAGTAAATCAAGTCTGAAGGGTGGCACAATACCTTCAGCCCTGACTTATTCACAAAACAGCATGACTCAAGTGCCTCATTGCTTTTATAAAATGATTACTAAAAACTACAAAAATGTGAGCCAAATAATATATAAATGTTATTTAAAGAAAATTATTTAAATGCTCTCTTTCCTGACAATGACAGAAAAGAAAGTTCCTGATAAAAATGACTCTGTGATGATAAAGTTAAAACTATGTCCTTTTAGCATTAAATACTTTGGCAGGCAAAAGTACAAGCTTGTAGAAATGAAAGCTTGAACTTTGTATTTTATTTGTATGATTCTTTGAGAAAATGCAACCTGGAGGTAATTTCTTAAAAACAACACTCCAGTTGAATGTGATTTAGAGTAGTTGAGAAAAAATGTTAATACTTATATTATTTAATACTGTCCACTTGTGATTGGATCAACAAAAATGCATCGTAATCAGTGAAAAACGGTTCTAAAAAATAAACAGTGTTACTAAAGGCGATACTTCAAGTAACGAGTAATCAAAATGAATTACTGTTTACCTTGTTACAACACCGTTGCCATTACTGACAATAAAATGTGCGTTACTATAATTGAGAACTCTCTCAGCCAGATTAAGAAGTCTCTCTCAGCCATAGGTCCTCTCTTTTTGTGTGTCTGTGTGTGTTTGGGGCTTGGGCGGGACACATAACCAACCAGTGATGATGATTGGTGTGTCTGTGAATGTGATGATTGGCTTAGATAGAGTACATTTCCACCGTTTGCCAATCAAAAGGCAGAGTAGTGCAGATGTTCACGCTGGCAAATCCAACAAGTTCAAAGGTAGCTTTTGCAAACTGGAAATATAAGCCCTACTTTTCCCTCGTTGAGGTGCAAGGCAAGAATGTTTATGTATTGTGCAACTTATTGCCAGGAAAAAAAAAAAAAAAGAGTCTCGATGACAAGTAATTCTAATCTAATGAAGCATTTCACGTCGTCACATGCAACCACAAAATTAGTAGAATAAATACTTACATACCTAAAGTTCTAAACCATCTATTATTGTTCTACTATAGTAATGATAATATTTATAATGATTTGTTATTATGATATGTCTCTCACATTGTCCCACAACCACAATAAAATAGTGCAGATTAATTAACTTAAATTCAATTCATGTTTATTTCTATAGCTCTTTTACAATGTAGATTTGGTCAAAGCAGCTTAACATAGAAATTAATTTACAATGTTGTATATTTTTTTAGAGTCATTTTAGAGTATATACAGGAATCAGAGAGTGAAATTCAATACCTTTTAAGACCCTTTTTAAGACTCTTTCCATACATTTAATTAATGTAAGAAACCAATCCAAAACTAAAACATCATTCATATACTGAATAAAAATCTAGCTAATTCAGCAGGTTGGCGCTTATAGAACTGCAGAAATAATAGTGTTGCAGTAAACAAAGCAGCATGACGTCAAATCTAACAGGATTTCATTGATTTGATAAACTACATAGCATCCTGATATTTAATTTAGAAAAACTAAAGCATACAACCATACATTGCATAGTCAAAAATAATATAAATGTAATACCTTGCAAAATAGCATTTAAGACTTTTTAAGGGCCTTACATTTCTCTACATTGATTTTTCAACTTTTAATATCTTTTAAGACCCCACGGACACCCTGTTTAAAGTAACGCAATAGTTACTTTTCTGGTAATTAGTTAGCAGTTACTAAGAAGTAACTAGCTAGCAGTTACGTGAGAAGTAACTAGTAGCTAATTACTCTTTTAAAGGAACGGGCTCAACATTGATCATAATACCAGGTGTAAACAGGGCATATGGGTGTTGTGCTGTGCTAATTTATTTTGTCAGACATTCATAGCCTTTTTTTTATTTTATGAAGAAAAAAAACACACTAACTGGCCAATCAGCATCAAGGCCTGAAACTAACTATTTTATAAAAATCCATTATGTTTTATTTATTCAAGAACTGAAACACCAACAAATGGAGAATGAATATGTTTTGTCAGTAAATAAGCAAACTCTAAATGAGGGTTTAGGTTTACCTTGTTAATCTGTTTTTCTGATGAATTCAGATTTTTTGTCCATCTCCAAACTTACAATGCAACCACAGGGAAATAATGCATCAATTACTTCTGTCGCTTAGCAACTGTAGTTGCAGAACTGAACCCATTGCCTTCAGTTACCTTTAAAAATCCCATTAATCACTCAACGCATGCATTCACCTCACCTCAACATATTACAGCAATGTTAGTAAATTCATGTAAGTAATTTATTCACTACTTCTGTCTTTACTCAAGGTGTTTTTTAAACATTTGAAGATCGCTGATGACTTTACAAAATGGACTTGATAGACAAGAAAATATGATGAGCGCATCTCTTCACTCACTGCCATAAAACTGAAATATATGAGGCTTAAAAAAAAGGAAGTGGGTGTGTCCAGACAGCATACAGACTAAACCACAACCAGTGTAATGAGTAATCTCTGAGTGTTCTGGCATTTCCATCAGTTCTCTACACTAAACAAAGGTAGGTTTCTGTCCTAGGCAACTGGAAAGAAAAAAATCACATTCTTTTAATAGCACAGAAAATGGAGAGAATAGAAGACAAAACAAAATACAGATGAGCAGAGCTGAATCAGATGGTTTTCATGTCACCTGATGAATGTACCGCACCTGACAAATGCTTACAAAGCTTACATACTTTTGGTATGTCAGTAATGTATGTTTGGGTTTAGAATGTTTTTTTTTAAAGAATTGAACAATTTATTTAATGTGAAATACATCACATTTGTTACAATACAGTATATTGTTTCAGCATTGACACTGCAATGTGATCATTCTCAATAGGTATATGCAATAATGAGTCTGGATTATAATTGATAATTTGACAAGTATTTTGAGGCCTGTGACTGTGTGAGGGTTTTAAAAGGATTCAGGCAAAGAAATTTTACCGTTTATAACTTTGATAAATTAATAATGATTCATTTTATTGAATTGTTTCTAAAACAAAGACTATCCAGTATTTTTTTACATTTGATTATTCAATTACTGTATACCTGAATACAGTCTGACGCCTGGGAAAACAATAAAATGCTGTTAATTAAATCGGTCTATTTTTCATTATTGAATTTATCTACGCTTGTAATTTGTTTATTATAATTTATTCACTCCCCTGCAGAATCATCCCAATCGATTTAAAATTATAAATACTTTCTTAATAGTTATTCAACTTATCTAGTGAAATTGTATTCATATCACAATATATAATCGCAGAATTAAAAAATATTGCAATGTAAAATTTTTCCAATATTGTGCAGCCCTAATGTTTATGATTTGTATTTCAAAGAAATTTTGTTTTTGTTTTTACTTTGCATTCATTGAAAAAATAATTTGTATTAATTTAAAGGAGTGGTCCACTACGATATCATATTTTAAACTTTAGTTGATGTGTAATGTAGCTGTGTGAAGGTAAACAACATCTCTGAATGTAGGATGCATACACCATGAGCATACACCCCGTGCAGCAAAGGGGCATGGCCAGAGGCGCTGTAGTGCTGTAATGTAGCAGAAAAATGCCATCCAAAACGCTGCTATTTTCACAGAGTTTCTTCTGTTTCTGTATTTGGGCTTCCAAAGGACACAACACAAAGGCAGTAGAGCTTACAATTTAATTTAATTATGTTACAGAGAATTATAAAAAAAATATATAGCTAGCATTTGACAAAGGACAACTTCCAGAATCTCTCTCAGTTCAGTGATGGATTCGGTTGAAAACTCCTCAAAGGAGAAGCAGCTCTAACAAGAAGAAGCTGTGGATTGTGAGCCACAACCTGTAAGTATTTTTAATTTGTTAAAATTTATGACATGCACAGTTTCTAGTGTTGACGGTATGTTGTAGCAAGGATGTAAACAAAGGGAAATGCTGTTTGGCACCGTTAAATTAGCTACAAATTCATATTCATCAGTCAAACCGCTGTAAACGCCTACAATCTTCACCAGCGCTGCAGTGTCTCTATAAGCTGACGCTTTCATTGTCTCTCTATGCGGCTGCTTTCCCTGTGTCCTACATCTCAAATAACAAACTCGCAAAAAATATGTGAACGTTTCATATTACTTAAACATGCTTATTCCGAATATATGTAAAAAAAACACTTGTCAGATTTTATTTTAGAGAGCAGGTGTGAGTTTCAGTTGCGTGCTCTTCATTTTCTGTCTGATTCAGACACAAACTGATACTTATAACAGCTACTCTGACTGATTGTTTACACCGCGCAAAAGTGTGTGCTTGAAGGTGTGCGAATCCATGCATGTACGTTAAGAAAATAATTGGTCCAAGAACAGAGCACAGATCCCTGGGGCACCCCGGTAGACAGATAAAGCACAGAAAATTAATTAATTCATTCATTTTCTTTTCGGCTTAGTCCCTTTATTAATCTAGGGTCATCACAGCAGAATGAACCACCAACTTATCCAGCATATGTTTTACGCAGTGGATGCCCTTCCAGCTGCAACCCAGCACTGGGAAACATCCATACACACTCATTCACATATATACACTACAGACAATTTTAACTTACCCAGTTCACCTGTACCGCATGTGTTTTGGACTTGTGGAGAAAACCGGAGCACCCAGAGAAAACCTTCTTCATAGGGAGAACATGCAAACTCCACACAGAAATGCCAACTGACCCAGCCGTGGCTCAAACCAGCGACCTTCTTGCTGTGAGGTGATCGTGCTACCCACTGCGTCACCACATCGCCAGCACAGTTAATATATAT
>CAIGQZ010001336.1:27272035-27293815 GCA_903798205.1 Danio tinwini | reverse complement strand
ATACATACATACATACATACATACATACATACATACATACATACATATATATATATAAAACTTACTTAATTTGCTCAAACATTCCCTTAAATTAGCTAGAATGAGTTTACCCACAATATCATGTTCCCTTAAATGGACAAAACTTAATTAGATAAAACTGAAAATATAAATAAGCAATCCTCACACATATAATAGAAAAATATCTAAAAACAGCAACAACACAATAAAAAAACTATGATGCAAGACAACTTCAAACTAGCTCTCTCCACATTACAACAGGTGTGAAGACCTTGAACTTATGCACTATTATATCAACCACTTCCAGAGGCAATCAATAATACATGAGATCAGATTGCTTTCATAATTAAAACCCACATTTGGTTGAATGCATTTAAACATCCTTATAAAACAAGCTATTTTATACCTACTGACATAATTTGACTGCTATGGGATGTGTTGAATAAGATGGTCAATGTATTCCCTGCAGATTAGTGCCATGATAAAATTGTAGTTTTCATCCACATCCTTTTCATTTCCTTGCTTTCCAGCTCCCTCATAACATGAATAACATGGGTTTGTTTATTCGACAGCGCTGAACACTCTCACAAAAGTTATGTAGAGCTTAACGAAATAAGATAGAAGCATCTCAATGAAATCTAAACCCAAATGGTCATAAGAGAAGCATCTTAACGCATGTTAATACCAGGTAGAAACAGTAATCCATCTCATCTGACCACTTGTGATTGGATCTCTGAAAACGTGTTAATACCAGGTGGATTACAGGTATTAAAATGCATTAACAAGACCTACTTGCTGGTTTCATTTGATCCCCAAGTCTGGTCTGTTGAAAGGTTTTTAAGAGGGGTTTCTGGCACTTTTCAGCTTGTCAGGCTGGTGTGTTTTTTTGCGACATGAGTAATAAATAGATTTTATTCAAAAGTCGCACTCTCACATATGCTCTCCTATAACATGGTGACAAAAAATTCTTCAAGGGTTGCAAAAGGTAAAATTTTGCTTTATATTATCGAAGGATATTGGAGGCCACCCTCTGGCTCTGAACACATTTTCTTTAGTTGTATGTGCATTCAGCAGGGACTGGAAGTCTGACATCGTAAGCTGCCAAGATTGGAAAACATTACACACACAAAGCTCTGCGTCCAAATCAGTCGCCTGCTGTGAGCCACACTCAGAAACACACTGTGGCCAAAAAATAAAATGCCACCAGCTTAATCCAGATTACCACAACAAACGGACACTCAATCCCTAACCATATGACCAAAACAAACAATGACATGGGGAAAAAAGATTATATAATAGACAAATGAAAAAACATGAATTCAAAATCCTGTATACATCATTTAATTAACTTTTCAATCAGTTTAACCCCAGTCAAAGATGGCAAATTTGCTCACTGAATGGAAGAATGATCATTGGTTGTAAATTTGTTGACAGAAACGCTTTCTGAGAATTCAATTTCAGTGTATTTGCGGTTGTCTGAAGCATGGTAAGAGTCAATAACCCACTCATAACCCACTCCGTAAACATTTATGTTGACCCTCTGCTATTTCCACATGAGAGAAAATGCTCAGGCATGCCAAATATCTCAATGGATTTCTCTTAGCAAAGGTTCCTATCTGTTTACCAGTGACAGTGCCCATAGAGGTTACTCATTAATGACTGGTTGTGATGATAACTGTGTGTATTTAGCTCAGGAATTTCTAAGAAATTGAAAATAAGTAAAAATAAAAAATGGTCTTTCTTTACTGAGTGAGCAGGTCACAATTTGAATTCCTTGCACCGACTCTAAGAAAAAAACTCTGAAAATATAAGTAGATATGTGCTGACCCACATTTTTTGTGAGGCACTCTGTGACGGCAAACACAGCCTGATATAGAAAGCGTTCAATACCATTATCCCAATGTTCGCCTGACATTATTCAAAACATCCCATTGACATTTTATACTGCAAAACATATGCAGTTTTAGTACATATTGTAATCAGTTTGAATACTTACACTCTAATTATTCTGCCACAGAACACTTTTGTCTCACAGGCCCAGTTTACACCTGGGACTTGGGATGCCAAAATGATGTGCAAGCATAAACTGAGTGCCAAAAATGGCATACAGCTTCCCACTCAGGAGTTATAAAAAAAAAAGATTTTGTACTGTATATTAACATGTGCACTGTCTGCAAACTCTAGATCATGTGTTTATTTATAACTCCAGAGATGTAATAATTTACTGAAGAGAATATAGCACATTTAGACTAAAATATATGTACAAATCAGTCTTGATAACCTTAAATGCAATTTGCATAATAGAGGGGCCTTAAAATTAAGCATAGCAGAAAATGGGAACAAATGTATGCAATCCTTTCAAAAATGTGGCAGATAAATGTGGTATTTAAATAAATAAAAAGTACAGAGAAACTGGAGTGTCCTTAGGAAAAAGTTGTTTAAATTGTAGAAATTGTAATAAATATTACTATTGTACAGATGAATGTACTGTACACTTCTCAACTGTAAATAAATAAATTAATTAATTAATTATTATCACTTTTTAAGTAAATAAATCACAATTTTGTTTCCTTGTTTTCATTGTAACAGGAACCTATTGGGATTTGAGAGGGAAAAAAGTATTTCAAATCCTAAAGATTTAATTGTAAAGCCTAATTTGTAAAACTGTATAAATGTAACAATATTCAATCGAGTGCATATACTCAAATTCAATTTAACAATTAAACCTGAGCTACGGAAGAAAAATAAAACAAACCCAGAGAAATGGATAGACTTGGGGGAAATTTAAACAGACTCAATTTAAGTGAAGACTTCATTAAAAATGAAAATGCATTAAAGTTTCATGCTTTCAGAAGTTTCCCAAAGCATTTTAAAACATTTGTGAGTTTTTAATTGATTTGTCAGATCAGACCGCTTTTAATTCCTGTGGGCTCTGAAATTGCAGAAATCTTATTACCGAACTAACAGAGTTTTTTAAAAGTAATCATTTTCATTCAAATAAACATCAGTCTCTGCTGTGCACTTCACTTGCTGGTCTGGCAAAACAGACTGTATCTCTGCCAGACACCTTTAGAAGTCAATTAGACCATTAGTCGGTGATTGGCTGTCTGGCTTCATCTGATGCTTATGTACTGTTCTGTCCCTCGTAGTGCTGTTGTGCTGTGGGTAGAATGGGCAGAACGATCCCCAAAAATGATAAACCTTCATGTCTGATTTCAGAGAATTTTATTATTATTATTTTTCTTATTGTACGATTCCATGTTGTTTGTATATTTTAGTTCTGAGATTAACTCTTGCTAACATAGGATTAAAATGACACTTAATTTAATATTTTACAAATAATTAGAGCTAAAAGCAAACAATAAAAATAAAATCTCAAATCTCGGACAACACTGGTGACTCTAAACAGAAAGCAGCCTGGGTTTGTCACTTTTTGAGGTTTCCCCCGACACATCTCTGTTGTGGTCTGCACTTTTTGCAGCATTTCTGAGAATTAGCTTGCTTGATGTTTTCTTTGTTTGTTAATGTTTTTCTATTTGCAGGTGGTTTCTTGCAGTGTGTTGAAGCTTTCTCAGCCACAGCATATTTCCATGCTTCATTGTATTTTCTGGAGCCACAGGGAGTAACAGGAGCACAAGACAGAACAAAGACAAGCCCTACCTGTAACTTCAGACCACAGTTCACAGCTCAGCAAACACAAACTGAGTACTTTTGAGACTGTATAATCAATGATAAATCTTTGTCAGGTGAAGTTTAGTTTTGGGGAGACGAAGAAGGGCTGGAGTAAAAAGGATGTTTCTTCTCCCCTTATCACAGTACGTAAATCCAGGACATCCCACCCACACATACATCACACATGTAGTACAAGAATGAAAAGATCTTCATGATTTTTGGCAGGTTTTCTATTTTTAAATGCAAATAAATACACAAAAGTTTCAATTACTTTATAGTTGTGTTGGTCACATGTGCAACACCCTGTGTTCTCTGTGGGAAACTGTGTGAGTCTTCGGGTGCAAGACCTTTAAAAATAAAAAAATAAAAAAATAAAATTGGCATGAAGGTAACAGCTTTTCTTGAAAAAAGAAATAGATAACAGTTCTGAACAAAATAAAACAGTAGTTGTTTTTTCTCTGCCACAGATTGCATAATACTTTTTATTATTTCTACACTGTACAGACTGCTTTTACAATTACTTGACTTTACCTCAAAAAGTGAGTTAATCCATTGCATTACATTTTTTAAGTAAATCAACTATTGTGCATTATTTTTAAAAATTAAGTTACACCAACTTAACAATTCCAAGTTACAACAGGCTCAATTATTTAAGTCAACTTGTCGCATTTAATAAACGAGTTTACTCACTTTATAAAAATAGTAACTAAATAACTTAATAATAGCTAATTACTAATTGCTTTTTACAGTGTAAACATTTATATTGTGAATTTCTGTCATTATGCTCCTTTCCACAACAGAGAATTATTGTGGTAACAAACTTATACTCAAACTCATATCTGTATGAGAATATCCCTTTGTTTATAGTGGATTACAATCTTTAGAAAATATTACATTATAGTCTATAGATCAAAATGTATGAGAAATTGCCAAATTACTAACTTGATTATTATTACTAATTGGGAAAAGTGGTAATTTCTCTCTCTCTAATGTTTCAGTCTTCTGTTCTTAAATCAAAGCATTGCACCACAGATACTGTGGTGAAAATGAATAAGGGACTACAGGAAAAAGAACAGGACTGCACTTTATTTTTCAGAAAATGATTCTTAAACTTCTCTTTGAAATTTTTATAGGACAACTAAGTAATTATAGGACAACATTGCACTTGTTTTAATAACTGTAAAGATCTGAGAAGCAGTCACACAACAAAAGAATGAACGACTTGAACCCAAAGACTCAGGAAATTAACTAATAATTTGCGTTTCTGGCACAGTCTGCACAGCTTCAGCCAATCTGGTGTTGCCATGTGGTATACAAACTCCTCAAACCTGAAGACTCGGCAGGTGAATTTATGATTTCCATTTGCAGACTGGTACAGACTGCACACAGCTTATATGGATGTGACGTCACGTTACAGCAGAACTAGTGAATCAGACTTGAAATCCTTGGAGTTGAACTAACGGACTGCACAAACTGAAAGACCAGTTAAGCAATGAATTAATCTTTTTTCAGTTTCTAATCATTGAGACTTGGCTGCTATTGTGTTGTCCTATTCAAAATGTGTTCAGTGTGTAGATACGTCTGGGAATCTACTTTTAACATGTACAATTTAAATACATCATGCAGAATTTAGCGTTAATGACTCAAAAAACTCCCCTCCCATCACTTATTAAAGTTACCCCAAAACTTATTCAAATATTTGCCAGTTATTTACTCAATAGAGATGTATTTTCATGGGTTAAATGTGCATCCAGCGAGTTACTCTCGCTCAAAAAGCCAGACAGGCTTATCAGCTTTATATAATTTACCTCTGATCTGAGCTGTAATACTTTACTAGCTCTTTTATTAAATGGAAAGCTTACAGAAAAAAATATGGGCTGGATACAGCCTGTTTCTTATATCTTATAGCCTGCAGCTATACTTCTTTTTATACACCCACTGGCCACTTTATTAGGTACACCTGTCCAACTTCTCATTAAGGCAAATTTCTAATCAGCATACACATGGCAGCAACTCAATGCATGTAGACATGGTCAAGATGACCTGCTGCAGTTCAAACCGAGCATGGAGAAGAAAGGTGATTGAAGGCAGTGTACTCATCTTCTGATGGCTACTTTCAGCAGGATAACGCACCATGTCATAAAGCGTGAATCATCTCAGACTGGTTTCTTGAACATGATAATGAGCTCACTGTACTCAAATGGTCTTCACAGTCACCCGAACTCAATCCACTAGAGCACCCTTGGGATGTGGTGGAATGAGAGATTGGCATCATGGATATACAGCCGACAAATTGCAGCAACTGCGTGATGCTATCATGTCAATATGGACCAAAATCTCTGAGGAATATTTCCAGTGCCTTGTTGAATCTATGCCATGAAGTATTAAGGCCGTTCTAAAGGCAAAAGGGGGTTCAACCCAGTACTAGTAAGGTGTACTTGATAAAGTGGCCGATGAGTGTCACCTTTTTCACTAATTCACTTAAGTCACCTTTTTTCTTCATTCTGATGCTTGGTTTGATCTTCACAAGATTTTCTTGACACCGTCAAATTTTTTAACACAATTTTTTTGCCATGTGATTTGCTGATTAGATAATCATTTAACAAGAAGTTAAACATCTATATGTAATAATGTAGCCATTATTGAATGCATGTCTGAACTTTGTTAAAATGTTTGTTTACTCTTCCTTTTTGACATTCCTTCTTAATATGTTAACAAATGTTTGTGTACTCATCCCTTTTCCCCTCTTCAGCTTCTGAGACATTCTACCAGAAACGTACATTTCACTTATAAAAAAATGTGACAGGGCCTGACCTTTAAGCTTGTCCTCCTCCTCCTCAAAAAAAAACATACAAAAATAAGCATAAAATCATACAATTCAATGATAAAACACATCCTTGATCACTGTTAGCTTCTCCTCCAAAATATATCACTTCCGAGTCATAGCCTTAAAGGTGTACTGCCCGCATTTTATGTTAAATTTAATGCAAATGTGACAGGACTGACAGAAATTTATTGTAAAATGGTATTTATTTGTAGATGTTTTTTATAATTTAATGTTAACAACTTAAACTTGCTATTTCTAAAGGTTTATTTTCTAAGAAACAGTTAAGCATAACACTTAAAACTGTAGGTTCAATTGAGCTGAGGACAAGGACAATGACAGGGTTTGTACATTTGTGAAGTGTTTTAAATAAAGAAAAAAAATCTGAGAACCAAATGAATGACATATTCCTTTACAGAACAACTCACAGAAATCAACCATCAGTGCAATTTATAATTTTTTGGGGATGAAATACTTTTTATTGATTGCATTTAGGGTTTTCTTTCTACTTCCTTCTACCACCTTAATCTTAACTTTATTCAAACCTTGTATTTCTTATTTTCTACTGTAATCACTTTGTATTTTATAGCTTGACAGTTGAATGCAGGAATAATTGAATATTGTTATTTGTCCTTGTATGTTGGATTTTTGATTAATTAGAATGCCCAGAATGAGTGAAAACAGAACAGTGTGAGTTGAAAGCCATTTGTTGGTGTAAAGGAATGCCAATGCACTGAAGCGAAGAATCCAAATACAAACGACAAGCCTCGTCCTGTTATCTCTTTACAAATCACAGAAGCATTTAAATGGATGTTACTATACATAACGCTTTAAATCAAGACATTTGTTTCGTCGTTACAAATGAACTATGAAAGCCGTGCGCGTGCGTTGTGAAAAACACTCTGGTCAAACAAACTGTTGCACCCGCTGACGTTCAATTCCCTTAAATTTACTTCACTAAAATGATGGGTGGGTGATATCAGCTATCCCAGAGCTCCAGTCTGTTAAGAATAGCCTGCGATATTCGTAACGCACAGAAATAGTAAGTCACGATCTGTTATTACAACTCAAGTAAACATGTAAAACAAGTTCCACATAACTTGATAACAGGTGCATCGACATGAAGGCTTTGATGTCAATTCGTGCGGATCAGGTATTGGCACGATCTGTCTGAGTTATGTCCTAAAACCATAAAGAAGAATGACATTTCACGACAGAGTTTTTAAATGTCATGAAAACAAACAAAAACGCCCAACACCACATACACGTGCAAAGCAGACGTGAAACAGGAACTGACAGAAGATTAAGCTACTCAAGCGCACTCATGAAAGCAAATCTCGTCAACAGTTTCAAATGACTGAACATTTGATCTAGAGGTTGTTATAAATTAACAGGAGCTTTGAAGGATGGTAAAGAAACAGCGTCGCGATATCCAAACCTCGCGCGCCACTCCATCTCTCTTCCTGTCCGCAAACACACAAACACACTCATATACACTCCCATCACAAACTGTTGGGGACGTGTCAAGAAAATGACCAAACACTCAAACCAGCGCGAGTTCTTATGACCTGCGCCATATTTGAACACCCTAGGTAGTGTTCTGGGGAAAAAATGAAACACGCGCGGATAAAACTTGAGAAACGCCTTCGAGAGGAAACTATAAAGTGTTGCTTACCTTGCGCTTCATGGGTCACCGAGAGGACTAGTAAAGCCAGCAGTAACGAGCGGCTGGTTAACGATGCTACGTCCATCGCGACGGAGCTCATTCTTTAGGACTGGTCAGTTTTTTTTTCTTCTACTCACACTGAAGTAGTCGGGTTTTTCTTTGCTTCACGAAAGGGAGCGCTCTGATTGGTCAACGCGGAGAATAAGGCTCCGCCCACTGTGCTCGCTCGTGCCCCTGCTTCAGTTTGTCCCGGGGTTCAACTGAGACTGTTCACGGTGTGTCTGAACCGAGTTCAGGTGAACGACGGTGAGGACATCGATCTGCTTACGGTCAGCTTCTCAAAAAAAAGGCTTCTCAAAAGATGTCATTCAAGGTAATCGTAATGAAAACTCATGTCGTTCATTTCCTTTACATAAAAAGTAAGATAAGAACCCCCCCCCACACACACACACTGAAAAAGTCCAGAAAATGACACCTTTGTGAGCCCATTTATGCCATTTTTGACAGCTATGCCATCATAAACTGTGAAAATTATTGATAGAAGAAGGCTTTAAGACAATTTTTTTTATTATTATTTAAAAGTCCAAATTCTGACTGAGGAAAGTTGAATGAGCTGGTCAGTTTGTTATTTGCCTATAGGCTATTTTTACCAGATTCCTTTTTTTAAATGATTGGTGATAATAGATTTGCATTTAAAAAGAAGAATGTTTTATGCTTATAACAATATTATAACATTATAACAATATTTATAAAACTGCATTAACTTACAGTTTAAATTCAAAATGTGTAAATAAACACTTTGCAGTAAAATAGTTTGCTAAGCATTTTGACCAAATTGTAGGAAATATTTTTGGTGCATCAATAAAGTGTGGTTATGATCATCATTCGACAAGCTGATCCAACAAAGACTAGTTCTTAAAAGTCACTAAAATGCAAAATAAAATAAAAACATGAGGTGAATAAATGCAAAAAGGTCCAGCCCTTTCAATAGGCTGCTATGGGCCTGTATAAATATAGAAGCTGTATATAAAGAAGATGCAGTATAACGTTTACTTTTTTCCTTTGCTTTTAAAACCAGTTTTAACACATTTTAATGTTTTTAATTAGTTTTATTTTTGTTTTTTTTATCTCCTATACTTGTATTTCATGTTTCTTTTATATATTGTTTCATGTTTTGTTTATGTAATGGTCTTTGAATTACCAATGTCTAAAAATGTGTAATATAAATATATTTTTTAATAAAATTTAGCTTTTTTTCGCAAATGAACTCTCAGCTGAATCTAACAATTGATCATGAATGGTGTATACACCCATTAATCTATAACTAATATATAAATTATAATAAAGTACATCTCAATATGTAATGTTATATTGTGCAATATATGAATAGCAATAAAATGAATTAATAATTATCATTATATTCATATAATACACAAAAGAATTAATAATAATAATTACTACTAATAATAGTAATTATATGGTTTAATAGTGCTTCCTAAAAATGCAATTTATTATATAATAAAGAAAATGCAATTGCTTTCAGTATTTTCCTTACAATATAATACAAACAAATGAATTAATATAGCAATAAACAATAGATGTTTTATTAATAATATTAATATTATAGTTCTGTTATTACATAATGAATATTATTGTACAATAAACAAAATGCAATTGTATGTCCTATATTTAAATTAATTATCAAATGAACATTTGATTGATTTACTAGGCCTATTACTAATAATATTATTTTTTATATATTTATTATTCATTCAATTTGTTTCTTATTGTAATGCATATTATTATACATCACAGAAAATACAATTAGTACAACATCATAACATGTCATTGCACTCATGATGGCATTTATAAGTCTAAACAAGTTAAATGAACATTATTGTGAAATATTTACCCTGTTTCGGATGCATCTTCTGAGCTGTCCTGGCACATTGTACAAGCATAATAAAAAAGGGGGAAAAGGCTCTGAATGATTTGATGAGGCCAGAAATGACAGAACTATATGTCCTCTAATCAGCACAAACACAAAGCCTGAGGGCAGAGATTGATGAGCTGCTATCATTTATCTGCACTTAGCAAACTCTCCTTCCTGATGCTCACAGTAGAATGGGACCATTTGAATCAGGCTGATGGGGCATTTCTATTCGCTAAGTACTGCTATGTAAACGAGTACAAAACACAGCAAATGACATGCTGCAATATCAGAAAGAAGACAGCAATAATTACTAAGTTAAGGTAAAATCGTACATTTAAACACAAACCAGTTCAGTTTGTAGAAAATAACATTAAAAATAATTTTGACCTTAAAATGGCTTTAAAAAATGTAAAATTGCTTTTATTCTATCCCAGGTGTGGGCAAACTCGGCCCTGAAGGGCCGGTGTCCTGCATAGTTTAGCTCCAACTCTAATTAAACACACCCGAACATGCTAACTAGTGCCTCCAAGATCACTAATTATCTATAAGGAGGTGTGTTTGATCAGAGTTGGAGCTAAACTGTGCAGGACAACGGCCCTCCAGGACCGAGTTTGCCCATCCCTAGCCGATATAAAACAAGACTTTCTCCAGAAGAAAAAATATTATCAGACATACTGTGAAAATTTCCTTGCTCTGTTAACCATCATTTGAGAAATATTTAAAAAAGAAAAAAAAAATATATATATATATATTTCGCAATAGTCACATTGCAGGATATGCAATGCTGAGTTTGTGTTTTTGAGGCCTGTGATTGTATAATGATTTTAAAACTATTCCTAATTGTACCATTTGTAACATTAATAATGAGTAATTTTTTGAAAGATTACTGTTAGACTTGTACTGATTACTGTTAGACTTGGAAAACGATAAAACATTGTTTATTTCAATTATTTATTTTTCTTTATTGTATTTGTAGATCGTTTATGAGGTTTTATGGAGATGCACTCCCACTGCAGAATCAACCCAATCAATCTAAAATTCTAAATTTATTCCAAATAGAGATAAGTCATCTGGTGTAATTGTTTTCATATACTGTAGCACTTTCAGAATAAAAAAATATCGCAGTGTTAGATTTTTCCAATATTGTACAGCCCTAATATATATTAAAATATTTAATTGACCCCTTCATCTCCTCTAAATGTAACAAATGTGAATCTGCAGAAGGCTCCCTAGGACATCTTTTTTGGTCATGCCCAAAACATTTTGAGTTTTGGAGCGAAAATTTCAGCTTTTACTTGAAGGCTTATTCTAGTGACCTTGCCCCTGATCCAGCAATAGCTGTTTTTGGTTGCTCTGACTAACTTCCTGGGTTCAGTCTTCAAATTAAAAAGCTGTTTAATATGGAATGGTGATAGCTTAAAAAAAATATTCTTTGTCTATGGAAAAAGGCATCAAAACCACTTTTTAAATCCTGACTTTCAAAAATTTCAAACACTTTATACATTTAGAGAGACTTTAACACAATCTATCTAATAACATAGTTGGCTTCAAAGCCACCTGGAAACCCTTTTTTTTTTAAAACATCTGTGAAATGTCAAGGATAAGAGTTTAAAGGTATAACCCTGTCATCGTCTGCAAGATCACCACGCCTGTGCCCACTGGACTACATATATATGTGTAACATTGTTGACCCATGTATATTACTACACTGTAAAAAATGTCCGTGATTTTAACAGTAAAAGTCTGTACAATCTACAGTGAAAACCTGTTAAATGATTAACAGCTCATTTCTGTACAAAATACGGAAAATAACTGTAACAGATCAAACCTTTGTTTTCCAGAAACTAATCAGAGTGTCTGAAATCTCACCATACACTCTCATTCACTAGTCCCTAAATTAGTCAATTAGTTTAGTCCACTAGACAGAGTGAATGACCACAAATGAGTGAATTCAGACAATGATGGACACCTGCTGTTAACAAGCACGATCACTGAAGGAAAGAACAAGAAATAAAACTACAGACTCACACCTAACCAATTGAATTAAAACCGAGGATTAAACAACTCCATTAAATAACAGCATTGGCAGCTTCACTGATTACAGTTTGACTTCAATTCTCTCATATTTGCAAGAATATTTGATCATTAACAGAGGTTTATATTTTTAATTGAAATTATTTCATTTAACCTTACCATCACGGAGATCAGAGGCTGCTTTAGTTGGGCTCTTGAACCTTTAGTTTTTTATCTTAATGTTTCTGTGGCTGTTATAACTGTGTTTCTGAAACTCATCAGCTAAAGCAAGAAAGGCAATGAGAAACTATACTTTGTTGTTGATCATTACATACATAATTTCTAGTATTTAATGAGTCAAGCCTAGAAAAGTAGTTTTATTAGATATTGTTTGGCATATGTTACAGTTTCCCATGCAGGTTCAACAAACAATTAAGAAATTAATAAGACATTAACATTTAATTAGTTTCATGCACAAAAACTTTGAGAAAGACCTCCAGCAGTTGCACATTATGACACACAGACATCAAGAATCAGGATATGGACCTCAACCATGGTTGCTAAAAAAAAAAAGCTGCTTAATTCATTCATGCTGCAATGCATGCTGGGTGCCAGCATAGTACAAAAATCCCAGCATGCATTGCAGCATGAATATATTATACAGCTTAAAGTTCTTACAATCTCTTTCTTTTCCTTTATTTTATCTTGTTCTTCGGGGGTAATATTGCAGTAGATTGTTTTTTAATTGTTCTAGGTTGAATTTATTTTTTTGTCACCATTGTTGAGATTTAAAGACTAATTGTTGATATCTGTGTGTTTTTAAGTTCTGTCATAGATCAAACATTCTCATTGTGAATGGTGTATTTAGAGCTGGTAAACAGTCTTCGGCTGCTGTAGGTCAAGTAGTTTCGTTCACATATGGAATTCTTTTCTCACTTATAACTAACTAGATATTCAATTAGTGCACAAGCAGGTGAGGATGGTCTTGATATCATAGCTAATCGTATCAGACTTATTATTGTTTTTTTCTTTTGTCTTTTCATGCTATATAAATAGTGTGATTAACACAATTAAGTATAGCAGCCAAAATAAAAAGTAGTGTTAGAACAAATAGTTGAAGAGCCCAACTAAAGCAGACTCTGTCCTCCATCATGGTGACTTCAAATGAGCAACAGAAATTTCATTAAGAGTTTTTGTTCATGTGACAGAAATAAAATCAAAGGTCAATAATAAGTGAAGCTCCTGTTGTTTGTGAAGTTGTTTAATGATCTCTGCTGAGATCTTGAGAAATTATATTTGTATTGTGTAATTTGTTTTATTTTTATTAATTATTATTTTATTTAGAGATTTATTCTCAGTTGATTTCATCTTTGGTTTTGGCTGTGTTTTTTGTGTTTAATTTTCTTCAGTGGTTCTGCTTGTTAACAGTTGTTCATCAATAATTCTCAATCCTCCTTTAATTAGACACTTAATTATCTCATTAACGTCATCACTGTCTGAGTGTTCAACCCTCTGTAGTGAGGACACTAGTGATGATTTTGCTCTGGGATTTAAGGGGTTAAATGTGTTTGATAAAAAATAAAGACTGTGGAATGTATTTTTAACGGAAATATTCTGTAAAATGAATTTACGACCGTAAAATGTTAAAAACAGTAGATTACTGGCAACCACAGCTGCCAGTATTTTACTGTCAAATCAAGAAAAAAACAGCAAAATACTGTAAAACGTTTTTTTTGTCACCATTGTGGAGGATAGTAGCATCTGGGTACAAGTCCAAGATGAACTAAGAGTATTTGATGTTATGCTGTATTTTCTTTTGTTTAAAGGTAACTGTGTAGTTACTAATGCAGTGAAAATCTGTTTGTTAATTGTAAACACACATGAACACATTAGTGCATTGAATGACTTTGCGTTTTTGTGAACTGAACATCGTATCAGTTCATGAAATACAGTTATTTTTCATCAATTTTAACAGAATTTTCCTAAAAATTCTGGCAATCACAGCTGCTGGTATTTTTCCGTAAATTTAACAGATTTTTTTTAACAGTGTAAAGGAAATGATGTAAAAATGGTTTTAAATCTTTTTTTTCTGTCTTGTCCTTTTTTTGCATTTCTTTTCTGTCTTTATAATTGCTGTTGCTTTTTGTATTGTTCTGTGTGACTTCAAGGTCAAAATAAAAATATAAATTTAAAACATAAATACATAATGTATTGCCAAACTAAACAAAATAAGACTTCTTGAGAAGAAATATGGAAATACTGTGAAAAATGTTCTTTATGTGTGACTAAATTCTAAAACTGTTAGCAGACCCAAAACAGTTGAACAGATTTACTTATACAGGAACATGTCCTGTACATCCAGCTGGGTCAATAATATCTGGATGCAGCCTTTATGATGCAAGCTGAGATTGCATCACTCAGCGATGCAATGTCTGCACTCAATGTAGTGAGTGATGTCACTGTGACGGGTAGGGTTAGGGGTGGGGTTAGGTGAGCGCATTAAAAAGCATTGGATGCAGCTCTGATTGCACTGCACCAGGTCTGCATCCAGACCCCTCTCGGCTGGGTTGGTTACATTCCATCCATTTATTCTCCACAACATCAGTCTTTTTTTTTCTGAAGGAACTTCGAGAAAGACGAGTCATATTTATAAAACAAAACATTTATTCAGTGAGCACCATTCAAATATGAAAAAAGGAGAAAACGAGGGTCTCTCTCTATTACTGTCATACTATCATACTCCTATTTGACATCTAGAAGACACACAAAAAAACATAACTTACTTTCTAGTTTGCCTTTCTAAATGTAAAAGATTAAACACAGTGATGAGTTATTGTGGCCACTGTTAACTTCCTAAATCAGTATCTATTGAAGTATGCACTTAAGTTTTAGTTATGTGCTTTAACATCATAAATTAGACTCATCGCCTCTCTTAAATACTAGTTTAAATGCAAGTTCACAGAAAAGAGCTTCATGGGTGTGAAAACAAACTATAACCAAAAATAAAAACACCCAAGAAATTATTAATACAGTGCATTTAAACATCTCCCTCGTTTGATTGAATATACCCAAATACTGATATCTAAATACATTTAATCTGATTAAAAATTAGTGTCTTGTATCTATCAGTGTGTGCGGTTATAACATTGTAGTTAATACAAGCACACACACAAAACTATATTAGTGATCGTAAGGAAGGCTAAAACCATCTTAGAAGGCAAAAAATAATATGGTGAATTCATAAAATGGATCTACACTTGCTCATAGAGGTCTGACTGAGGTATTCTTTGGTTTTCTAATAGTTGAATGAATGTCGGTGGGTCATCAATTGAACAATACCAGTGGGTGATTTATACATATTTACATCATGCTCAGATAAGAAGTGAAAGACCAATGCAGTGCCATTTTTTCCTGGCTTGCTATTTCTCACAGGAGCTAAAAAGGAGTAGAATGGATCATTTCCCCCAGCAGTCCATCTACTGCTGCTTTCAATTACTTGTAAACGTTGGGCGTTTTCTAGTTCCTTCCAGGGTGCTGAATGTGGCTGTTCTCGATGCAGAGAATGATGAAGTGGTTTGAGCAGCTGCGTGTGTGCTGTCCCAGCAGTCGACCGGTCTGAAGGAGAGATGCCTGTCCGGTTACTGCCATGTCACCCGTCCGCCAGGCCTCGCAGTAGTTTGTTGTCATTCGGATGCCCACCGTACTCGAGCCATGCCACACCAGCTTCTGAGACCTTGAGTTATATTAACAGGTACAGTGTATTAAATATGGTTTCTTCATAGAGCATTAAATACATATTTATAAATAATGTTTAATATTTCTCAAAAATTATATTTATATATGCAGTTGAAGTCAGAATTATTAGCCCCCCTGAGTTATTAGCCCCCCTGTATATTTTCCCCCAATTCCTGTTTAACGAAAAGATGATTTGTTTTCACATTTCTAAACATAATAGTTTTATAAATCATTTCTAATAACTGATTTCTTTTATCTTTGTCATGATGACAGTAAATAATATTTGGCTAGATATTTGTCAAGATACTAATATTCAGCTTAAAGTGACATTTAAAGGCTTAACTAGGTTATTTAGGTTACTTAGGCAAGTTAGGGTAATTAGGCAAGTTATTGTTTGAGTGGTTTGTTCTGTAGACTATCGAAAACAAATATTGCTTACGAGCGCTAATAATATCGATCTTAAAATTGTTTTTAAAAAGTTAAAAACTGCTTTTATTCTAGCTGAAATAAAACAAATAAGACTTTCTCCAGAAGAAAAAATATTTATGGAAATACTGTGAAAAATTCCTTGATCAGATTATTATTCATATTATTAATTAAATTGCCCATTAAATTGCATTTTATTAACGCCTACCCCTACCCCATCCATAAACCCAATCCTCACAGTAACATAAAAATAATAAATATAAGCTGTATCCCTTCTAGAACTTATCCCCGAATAGCACTTCAGAGTGAAAACAACAAAAAAGGTGGTGTTATGAACCGAAGTGTTTACCGAAGGATTTCGAAGCATACAACTTATGGACACTTTGGACTCCTATAGATCATGCACAGGGACGTTGTTTGGTGTTAAACAGCACATTCCATTTGGAAGGGCTCACCCCTAATGTATGTCTAATTTTTTTGAAGCAGCCACTTTGTAGGGTAAACTCTTTGAAGGGATTATGGCGTAGGCATAAACCCTTCTGCACGGAATGTGCCAACAATCCTGTAGTCCACCATTGTTGTTATTTATGCAGGCCTATATAACACATAATATACATGCTTATGCCACCACCATTTTCAAGTGTTTGTAAGTAATGGTATCACATTCCAAAAATTGCATTTTAAATCCACTTTTCACACGTTGCATTTTTAGGCATCCAAAACTCTTGTCAAGTAAACAAACAGCCAAAACTCATAAGAGTTGTTTTTTTGTTGTTTGTTTTTTGCTAAAATTAAATTGTATAAATGGCTCTATGTCAAATTTAATCATTTATTTGATATTTAATGCAAAACAGGCTACCAGAAGCCCTAATAAAAACAACAATTTTAGCAACACCAATTTCAGTTTTCCTTACCACAAATCCTTTAAATAAACTTTATAATGCCTTAATTTTTTACTTTGATATCTTAAAGTCTCTCATTCAGCATCAATACAAATGTGGTGTTTTGTAAATTTTAGGTTACTTGATATTTTTTGTGATATAAGTTGCAGCACTTTTGATTCCAAAAATATGGTAATAAATGCTGTAAATTTGTGTTATTTTTTTATACATATTCAAGGGGACTACTTGCCCGAAAGTGAACATGTATTCACTCTCATGTCATTGCAAATGTTTATGATATTTTTTTTCTGTTGAATACAAAAGATATTTTGAAAAGTGTTGGAAAGACTTTGACATCCATAGCAGGAAAAGAAAATACTCAACAGCTACCACTTTTTGAAATTCAACAGAAGTCAACAGCTACCAGTTTCTAACATTCTTCAAAATATCTTCTTTGATATAATTCTAATGATTTTGGGGTTCACTAATCTAAAAAAAACAGACCTTCAAAGAATTAGCAGATAAAAAGTAAAAAAAAAGAAGAATAAAAATAAATAAAATAAATAGTGCTTACCAAGCCTGATCTGTCATGACATTTCGTCCGTCAAAAGAGTAAATCGGAGTAAGTGGATCAAAAACACCCCCATTACCAGAGAACATGGCCATCCAGCTGCTGAACAGCACTTCTCCCTAGAGAAAAAGCTAAAATTAGAAAGGCAGATATGGAACAGCCAACAAGAATGCACTTATCAAAAAACCTTGATTGCAATCTCCATTGTGAGTGACTCTTTTTACATACTTTAAGATTCACCACTGGCAAGTTAAAACGGTCTGCTTTCTTGACGATGGTGGAGAGGTCTTGCAGATGAGAGGAAAGGAAAGCTCTGTATGTGGATGTCAGGCCTCTGGCTCGGGCTTGCTGGTAACACTGGTAATCTGCCCCACGGATGCCATGCATGTCTCCTGAGAATGGGGCATTGAGAGCCACCAGGTGCAACTGAGAAGTCCGAGGGTCAATGGTCATGTCAAAGTGTACACCTTTTGGAATCAATTATTTAAGATGCAACAAGATTTAATCAATCCTTACCGCAGGCATTGAGTGTGCAGTGTCCGGAAGAAGATTATAGCCTGGCAGGAAGCTCTTTAACTCCTGTGATAAACATTAGATGTTCATATCAGACACTGAAATGCTGTATATAACATCACAACTCACAATAGATTTTGATTCCAGAATATTTGAATACTTTAATTTCAAGAGTTCACACTTAGCTGATGATTGATTATAAACCATGTTTGGCATGCTGTCCCTGGAGAGAGCCCTAAGCTCATAAGATCCTCGAGCCCGGGGCTCCCTCCCGTTAGCGGGGCATGAGGGGAGTTTGAGCTCATGTAGATCTTTAGAACTCCCTTGCTGTTTATAGCTAATGCCTAGGGCCAAACAAAACCTGTGGATATTTTTCGCAGAATTGTGTAAAAAAAATCTTCAGATTTATGCAGAATAATAATACTATAATAATAGTAACTAAAACTTTATATATGAAATAAAAATAATACATTTTTTATTTTATTTAATGTTTACAATGCAAATTCAATTAGATCCACTTATTTGTTAAACAAAGCAAGTGTCTCATATAATGTATCTACTAAAAGATAGAAAATATTACTGCACAAACTGTAAATTGTAAATAAATGAAATTTTCATATTAGTCAACAATATTCTTGAAATTAATTAATTTAATTGGCAAAAAATCTGCGGAAATCTGTGGATTTCTGCGCACGTAGATTCGGTGAGGACCTACTAATGACCAATTAGGAATTGCTATGAAGAGATAACTGCTGACTAGGAGCACATCTGGTGCCAATTTGGATTTGTCTAAAAAAAGTTGAATGGTGGGAGGAAACCGGGGGACCCAGGGGAAACCCACACGAACAAGGGTAGAACATGTAAACTCCACACAGTACGTTGACTGGCTTGGTAAGAACTAGAACCAGTGACGTTTTTTTGCTGTGAGGCAACAGTGCTAACAGGAGCAGGGGTGGAAGGGGGGATTCTTCAAAACGACGATGACTATGATATGGAACTTTGGTTATTTAATCAATGTAAAACCCAAGAAGTTAAGGTAACTCAAACCATTTGAGGAAACCGATTGCAACAAACCATTTAAGTTCAAAAACTAATCCTAACGAGTGCTGTGAGCTTAATCTATTTGAGTAAATGAAGGAATTTTAGCACAGTAAAACTCAATGAATGAAGAGAACTCAAACCAACTGAGTACTCCAAAACTCAGCAAATGAAGACAACTCAAACCGTTTGAGAAAACCGATTGCTACAAACCATTTGCGTAAAAAAACAAACTAATCCATATGAGTACTGTGAACTTACTCCATTTAAGTTGTAAGTAATTAACTCATTACCTCCAACACTAAGTTTAAAACTCTTTTCAAATGAGTAGAATTAACTTTCAGTCAATTTGGAGTTAACTACACTCATTTCATTTGATAAAGTTGACTTAGGAAACATCTGATTGGTGAATCATGTATTGGCTAATGCCGGACAATCCATGGTCAATCCTAAGCACGTGATCCTCTCAAAGCAATTATTTTAAAAACATACTAGCAATATCAGTGCCATATTAGTTATCAGTTGATATTGTGTAATTAATTAGTTTATTATTATTTTTCATACTCATTTACTCTAGATTTATAATTAGGTTACCTACACTGTAAAAAGCGATTAGTTATTTTACTTTTAAAAAGTGAGTAAACCCGTTGCCTTAAAAGCAACAAGTTCATTTTACTTAAAAAAGTCAGCAAACCCATTGACCAAACTTACCTTTAAAATTATGCACATAGTTTGTTTACTTAATAATTATAAGACAGCAAGTTTACTCTTTATTTTTAAGTAAAACGAATCACTTGTTACAGTGTAGGCTATGTAACATTCAAAGCTAACATCTAAATTTTAATATAAAATTTTTTTTGTAAAAAAACAAAGTTAAATTAAAATACAAATCTCAGATGAAAAATATTTTAAATGTTACAGTTGCAGCTAATCGAAACCATGTTAAAATACTAAAATTACTACAATTAAATAAATTTAATAAATCTGTTGAAATTCTTTTTTATATTTTAATTTTACATATTTTTACAAGACAAGATAAAAGCACATTACAAAGTTACAAAAACCAAAATGCAAAAAATAATCAACATAGGCTCATTCTGAAAACGTAGCCCTATACATTTCTGGAGATCACGAATTCTGTAGTCAGAAGTACGTATGGCTGCATTTCATCTTTAAAATGAATGCTACGGGGTGATATAACGCTGTTGCTTTTCGTGCTTACCAGCAGTTAGCTCACCATGTACGTCGGCGGACTTGAGACGCAGAGAGGAGTTGACCACAACGATGTGGTTCAAGTCCGGTAAAGAACGGTTCCAGAAAGCAGGTAAGACAAAAACAAATATCAAAAAATAAAATAAACAAGTAAATAACAGGGTGAGAACGTGGTAAAAATTAGGCGAGGGCTTTTCTTTTTCTGGATTGCTTTTGAAAATTGTTGGTTGGGTTTAGAGAAGTGGGTAGGTGGATCAATCAATACAATTGGTTGGATTTAGGGAAGGATGAGGGTGATTCAGTCGATCGGTCAGTCATTCAGTCAGTCAATCAACAGCAGCCTCTGGAGGACTTACTTGAGAACAGCAGGCACGAATGGCATTTGCTAGAGAAATTTGAGATCTCAAAAAGCATACACAGCGGCCTCTGGTGGATATGTGAAAACAAGAACTGTAAAAAAACGTCTGGGACGTATTTGGCGGTCTCCAGAAATGTATATAGGGGTACGTTTTCAGAATGAGCCTGGGTTGAAAATAACTGAACTTCAAAACAATAATAAACACAACTACCATTGAATCATTTCTCACAACTGTGTTCTGTTTATTTCCACAGTCATGTCTCTTTTTAGTTTCTAGATCACAGTTTTCATTCTCTGTCTTCTGTGTCTTGTTTGTAAAAACTGTTTCTCGTTTAATTACACATCTGTTCCTTGTTTAGTTAAATTATTACAGCTCAGATCAATAGTTTCTCTCTAATTATTTACTTTTGTGGAAAGCAGCCGTGTAATAAGTGACATAATGTACATACTCCACATTGCTTCAGGCATTATTCAGTGAGAACAGCTAGATAAATGTACATTATCACCTCCATTTATACCCCACCTGGCTATGAACTCTGGGTACACTGCGGTCGCTGGGTCTGCTCAGGCCTTGTGACAAAGCAGAAGAGGAACTGTCTTCAGGAACAGGGATTAGCTCTCCTAACTAAAAAAAAAGCAGTTACAGAAAAAATCTTAACAAGCAGACAACAAAGACATTCTTACACAAGGAAATGTGAAAGTAAGTCAATACCTCAATTTTCTTCCAGCCTCCTTGTACCCTAATGTACAGTTCGCTCTTGTCAATAACATATCCCATTGTGCCTTCCGCTGCTTGGCTGCTCTCTCTCATCAATGTCTGGCTGTTTTTATATGTGCTCACCTGGAAAGACAAAACAAGCATTCATAATCCAGACAACACACACACACACACACACACACACACACACACACACACACAC
>CAIGQZ010001336.1:27228121-27263025 GCA_903798205.1 Danio tinwini | reverse complement strand
TGTGTGTGTGTGTGTGTGTGTGTGTGTGTGTGTGTGTGTGTCTGTCTGTGTGTGTGTGTCTGTGTGTGTGTTTTCTGAATGAGTGTATGGTCTGTATGGTGATCCTCCAGCATCTGTACCTCTCCCAGAACCTGTGCATGTGTTTAATATTAGATAATATCAGTGTGTGCTTGTTTAACCTGCTAATGGAAGAGGAGCTGTGTGTGTTGTTCCCGATAATGTCAATAGACTGGTCTGTCTTAGCAACTGGTTAAATCGTCACCTTAGAATTATAAGGTTCTGTCTGACATTTTTGTCAAAATTGAGTTATTGACATTCTTATTATATGACAACTTATTTACATTATGGGATGTTTTTTTATAAGTTGTTTACATCAAGACCTTTTATTTAAAACAAAAACAATTGTTACACACATACTGTTTGGTATGGAATGCAAAAACTTTGAAGCTTAATATCTCAAAATCATTCAGAACGCAGACAGAACCTTATAATTCCAGGGTGACGAAATGTTAAGGAGGACAAAGCTAAATTGTTTCTACTTTATAATTAATGTTCTCAACTCGCAATACAACTTTACAATAAATACAATTGTTTGTATTCAATACTTTATTTTTATAATTTTTCAATTTCTATATTTGCAATGCCTGTATTTTGGATTTTTTTTTATTCGTGATTAATCATGATTAATCACACAAAAATGTGTGATTAATTAGTTAATTTTTTTAATCAATTGACAGCCCTAATATATATATATATATATATATATATATATATATATATATATTACTATCCATGTTAAACATGCAGTATCTTGGAAAGCTTTTGAACAGTAAGCTGCTTTACATACCATAGGGCCTGGCAGTCCTGTTGTATCATTAAGAAAGAGCTATAGGGGGGAAATCATTATCTTTTTTTAGGACCTCAGACATAACACTGTAGCAAAACAGGTAATAAGACTTTATGCTTACGTCCTGGAAGTTAATGATTGGTCCAGGAGGGCCGGGGGGGCCGGGAGGACCTGTGATGTTCAGTCCATCGCGACCTCGCTCACCCTGAGTCATAATTAACACAGCGGATTACTGCATGTACTACACACAATGGGAAATTCAGCTCAGGCTGCAGAAGTCACACAGTGTGCCCTCGGCATATATTGAATATCATCATCTGGTTAGAATAATAATGGTCATGCCATAACTAAATGAATTGATATCTTATAAACAATACAATACCTTATCTCCAGGATTGCCCTTGTCTCCTTTTGGTCCCTGTTTACAGTAAGGTAGAGTTAAACAATAAGCATACACATTACATTTTATATTGTGCCACTGCTACTACAATCAGATTAAAAATGCATTTGTTATATAAAAATATAGTCAGTTAGTTATTAATAAAAACATTAAGCGCTTAGGAAATAAAGTATACATTGATTACAAGCTCTCCATCGCATTTGATTAGCAATTGTTCAACTGCACATTTATCAATACACATTTTTGCACCACATCAAAACATTTGACAGTACCCAAGCACATTGTAATAGGTTTAAAAATCTGTGTGTTTTGAAACATTACTATCACTGTACAATAATTTTAAGAACGCAAAGATTGCTGACTGACCATTGCTCCTGGTAAACCAGCTAATCCTGGTATTCCATCAGGTCCTGGGGATCCTGGATCACCCTAGATGGAGAGGAAACAGGGACATTTTGAAATGAAACAACCTCTTCTGAGTTTAGGTAATAAAGGTGTCATTATTTAGTTTGACAACTGTAGTTAAACAAACCTTTACAGACAAGCCAGGTGGTCCGTCAGCACCAGGAGGTCCCTAGAAATATGAAACAAATAATACTGTATGATAAGCTGCTTATTTACCCACATTCAAAAGAGAGAAAGAAAGCCCAGACTCCAGCATCCTAGAGATCAGGCAGAGGATAAAGTGATTTAGAGATGGATTAATGGGTGGATGAAAGGATATAAAGATGGATAGATCGATGTATGAATGAACTGAAGGATGGATAGACTGAAGGATATATAGACCATTTCGAGTCATGTAAACAATAACAATGGTCCTGACAAATTTCCTGTTTTACATTTTAAATTCCATAGCTTCTGAGAGTCCAAAAAGTTCCACATGTTGATAAATAATGTTGCGATATCTTTTATAACATCTTGTTATGATTGAATCGTGTCTTGTTACAAATATGAAATTGTTTGACAACAAGTAGGAAGTGTTCATGGGCCAATGACTTCATCACATTAAAATGGTCTATGGATAAAAAGATGACGGATAGATTGATCAAAAGATGAATGGATGGATGGATCAATAAAAAGTTGAAGGAATGAATAGATAGTTGACATGATGGATGGGTTGATTGATGAATGTTTCGGTGGTTGGGTGAATACATCAATAGAAGGATGCATAAGGATGGAAAAATAGATGGATCAGTGGATGGATAAATGTATGAAAGAAAAAATTATGAAGGGATGGACAGACGGATGAATGGGTGGGTGGGCGAGTGAGTGAAATTATAGATGGCGGAATGAATGAATTGATTGATTAATCAATAGATAAATGAACTGATGGATGGATGGTTGGTTCAATAAAAAGTTGCAGGAATGAATAGATAGTTAATATGATGGATGGAATGATTGATGATTGAAAGATGAATGTTTAGGTGGTTGGATTAATAAATGGATAGACGGATGAATTAGGACGGAAAGATAGGTGGATCAGTGGATGGATAAATGTATGAAAGGAAAAATTATGAATGGATGGATAAATGGGTGGGTGGGTAGGTGGGTGGGCAAGTGAGTTAAATTATAGATGAAGAAATGGATGAATTGATTGATTAATCAATGGATAGATGGAGTAAATAATGGACGGTTGGTTGGATGGATGTACAGATGGGCTGAAGAATGAATGGACTGATGGGTGGATGGTTCAATGAAAAGTTGGAGGAATGAATGGATAGTTGGTATGATGGATGGGTTAATTGATGGAATGAAAGATTAATGTTTTGGTGACTGGATGAATAAATGGGTAGAAGGATGGATTAGGATGGAAAGATAGATGGATCAGTGGATGGATAAATGTATGAAAAGAAAAATTATGAATGTATGGATGGATGGATGAATGGGTGGGTAGATGGGTTGGCAGGTGAGTAAAACTGTAGATGGAGGAATAGATGAATTGACTGATTAATCAATGGATAGCTGGAGTAAATGATGGCCCGTTAGTTGGAGGAATGAATGGATAGTTGCTATGATGGATGGGTTGAATGATGGATTGAAAGATGAATGTTTTAGTGCCTGGATGAATAAATAGATAGAAGGATGGATAAGGATGGAAAGATAGATGAATCAGTAGATGGATAAATGTATGAAAAGAAAAATTCTGAATGTATGGATGGATGGATGAATAGGTGGGTGGGTGGGAGAGAGAGTGAGTGAAATTATAGATGGAGGAATGGATGAATTGATTGATTAATCAAAGGCAGATGGAGTAAATGATAATGATTGGGTGGATAAATGGATGGGTTGCAAAATGAATGGAATGATGGGTGGATGGATGGATGAAATAAGATGGATGTAAAGATGGATGAATGCAAGCATGGGTGGAATGCGGGGTGAGTGAGTGAAATGATGAATGGAAAGATGGCTGGATGAAGGGACTGATGGATGGATGATGGACAGATGGCTTGATAATGTAATAAAAGGATGAATAAATGCATATATAACTAAATGCATAAATGCACAATTGAAGAGTTCACATGCAAAAACCTCTAAATACTGTCTGAAATTTAGTCTAAAATCAGCATCTTTGTTTATGTTTATGTATTTCACTTTAAAAGTGATGGAAAAAATACACATTTCCATTAACATTAAATTACTGAACCTACATACAAGAGCCTGAGAAAAATACTAATTTTAGAAAAATATGTTAGTTGGCAGTTTTTGCATCTGAACTCTTCAATTTTTTTTTCTATTGCAAGTGATGACTCCAACTGTGATTTTTTTTCTTGACAGTCAAAAAAACTAATTACAATATGTTTCAATATTTTTTAATTTCAAAAGAAAAACCAACCTGAGGTCCTGGTGGGCCAGGAAGACCTGGCGGCCCCTTAAGTACAAATAAAATGAAATTAGGACAAGGGGAAATAAACTCCAAGTATGTAGCAAGCAATGAAGCATTCACAACGAAATTAAATAAAAGTCCTTGATATGTAAACAGACTTTGAGATTGGCATACTAGTTATGATGGTTTTGATACACTCACTTGATAGCCTTTTGAAATTCCGGCTCCGAGAAATGAACCACTTTCACCAGAACCCTCGAAATCCTGAAAAAAAGAGCACATCCTGTTCTTAGACTAATGACTATAAAAGCCAAACAAACAATTTAAAAGCCTAAAGGGTAATTATGATTTTAAATGGTCAAAATGGTGTACCAGTCCAGAAAAGTGATGTCTGAAGTGTTTGTTCCTCAAACAGCTGTGTTTTCTCTAAATCAATACAGCTCTGTTTGAAGGAATTGATTTGATTTTTAAAATGCTGTACTGTACAATCAAAATGACAGCACAGCTTCTCTCCATCAAACAAAGCCTTCAATATGGTTTTTGTTTTCCACTAAATCTTGTACCAAATACATGATATACAGAGACTATAAGCAGGCAAGCCTGACCAGTATTTATGTGTTTATATATCATTGGAAAATTGAATGTTCCTATTTCACAGTAATTATATTTTGGATGATCCATTAGCAGGATGAATTCGAAACATGAGTGTGTTGCTGATTATTTTGAAATTTGAAAAAAGTTGGATGACCATAAATCTGCCTTCTGTGATATTTATTGCTAACTGAAGTACAGAGTTAGAAGTTTGCAGACCTTCAAAGTATCCACTATGAAGTTATTGTTTATGTGCCCTGGTGGACCAGGAGGCCCTGGTGGTCCAGGTAAACCCCTTAGCCCCATTGTTCCAAAAGGGCCAGGTGGTCCTCTCTGGCCAGGATCTCCATTTTCACCCTTTAGGAAGAAATGAGACAAAATATTTAAAATGTTTTACTGACAATCTGAGGAACCAATAGAATTATGAGGTTTAGTCACATGCATGTTCAGATGCAAAGAACAATAGCATTGATTTACATTAAAAAAAATATATTTGCAGTGATCATTTCAAGAACATTATAACTCAGAAAACCTTTTCATTGCACAAAGGAACTTTATAGTGTAATGGACCATTCAAGCATGATAACGATAAATATAAATAAAACAATAAATATATTTGTGTCCACACAAGCAAATGATAACAATCTCTTTATTTTTAGATTATGTTTTTAAGTCAGCATTATCATTTGTAACCAGCAGTTGTCCTCAGTGTGCTACTACCACCTCCAAGTGGGAAAGATTACACCGCAAGTACATTGAGTGACCTCCAAGAGGGAAATACTTATGCCGCAAGTAGGCTGGGTTTAGGGTTGGTATAGGTGTAGTAGAAGTTAATAAAACTACTGGATACTATGAGGTTGGGTTTAGGTTTGGTGTAGGTGTAACAAATCACAACAGGCTTCTGTGAAGCTGGACTTAGGGCTGTGGTATGTGTAGACATTCATAAAACACAATAGGTTGTGTCATGTACAAGACATCAAATAAATAAAAACTCCATTAGGTTTGTACAGCCCAAGCAGTATAAGCTGTATTAGGTTTGTACAGCTCAAGTCCCACCCACTTGAAGCTGGCTCCGACCTCCATTTAAACTCTACTATTGAGCTTGTGATGTGTAATCAATCTAATCAAACAGTGAATTTAGCAATCGCAGTAAGTTCCCGAGCATTATTAATGAAGGCAACACAAAGACACTGAAACTAGCACTGGATTCCTGCAGTCTTTTTTATTTTTATCCTTCATTTTGCCAGCATGGCTTTCATAACTTCCATGTGTTTTTTGATAATTATTTCTCGTGGTAGGCTATAGTATAACCCAATGTTTCCATGACAGTCATTATCTTTAAATAATCTTTTAAAAAAGACTTAACGTCAAGTGTTTCTCGAAAGTGCCATCTGTATCTTTAAATTGCGCAAGCCCATATACAGTATGGCTTTCTCTGTTTTATCTTTCATTAGCTGGGAAAAGTCATTCTGAAAGTGATCCAAATGATTTCGTTCCACTGTATCTGTTGAACTGCTATTCTTTAACCAACCCAGGCTCATTCAGAAAACATACTGCTATATACATTTCTGTAGATCGCAAAATACGTCTCAGGAGGTCGTTTTTTTTTTTTGACTGTTGACTGACAAACTGACTGACTGACTGACTGACTGACTGACTGACTGATCAACTTACCCACCCTCCTCCTTCCCTAAACCCAAACAATAGTCTTTTTTTAAAAGCACAGATTGACCCACCCACCCACTTACATAAACCCAACTGACAGTGTTGTCAAAAGCAATGCAGAAAAAGAATAGCCCTCGCCTGATTTTACCATGTTTTCAGATTTAACCACATTCTGTTTACCACCTGTTATTTACTTGTTTATTTTTATTATTTTTTCGTTTCGTTTTTTTATTATTTTTTCGTTTTCGTTTTTATCATTTTTTCGTTTTAAAGACGAAATGCAGCCATACGTACTTATGGATACATAATTCACGATCTCCAGAAATGTATATTGGGCTACGTTTTCAGAACTTCTTTAACATTGTGAAAAATTTTTAGAACTATATCTTTATCGCTATATTTATAGTTATCATGCTTGGTATGAACGAGCCCTAAAAGCATATTATTTAGATCAATAAAATTTTCTTCACATAAAAAAAATGTATTATTTTTTAAGAACTGTTCAAAAAAGTTTTTTTATGCAGGGTGATTTTTGATGGCATTACTGCAAAAAAATAAATGAATTACTCTGAAAGTAATTTGTAAAATTTGTGTTTTGAAACAAAACAGAAAAACAAGGCAAAATATGGAAACATGAGGATAACCTTTACTTTCAATATATTTTAAAGCTGTTTTCTAGAATAAGTGGATTATGCACAGGGCCAAGCAACAGTAAGTTCACCTTATTAAATATAGATTATTGTTTTCAATAAACATCATACCTTAGGTCCAGGAGGCCCTCTAATACCGTGCTCACCCTGTGTATGAAATCATCAGTTATAAAGCTGAAAATTAACTTTTTTTAAAAAACCATTACAATATAAGTATGTTCATACCTTTGCTCCTTTCGGACCCTGTGGTCCAGTGAAGCCATCCTGACCAGGAACACCCTTTATGGGTAAAACAGATCAGAAACACTTGTTTATGACATGACTTAATTATAAATCATTCTGCCTGCTTATACATTTTGGAAGCAAGTGTGAATTAAAAAAAAAATGTTGTTCTGTCTATGTATGATAAATGTAATTTATTAAATTTGCTATTGGTGTTAGTACAAGCAGACAGTTCAAAAATAAAAAGACAGATTTTCTCCAACGTTCAGAAAAGGCAGCATAGTTTCAAGCTGTCCTGAAATGCAACCTTGCAGCCTTTGCGTTCTACCTATTCCACTAGTGTTCAGTAATGTTACAGAAAAATACAGTGATCTTTATGTGTATATTTATTACTCATTTATTATTAAAAGTGTATTTTCACTTACATAAACCAAACCCCCGAAAAGTAAATCTTTTTTTATAGACCTAAAACCCCAACAAGATATCTGACAACTTTTTTTATCTCAGTGTTTCTGACTTATTTTCTAACACACATATCAATAAACATTCCTAAATAAATATTAAGATGATATATAAACTGTTAATGAAATGAAAATGTTTTAATCAAAACAATAAATTCTGCCAACTGAGTCAGAAATAGGTATTGTTTACCTTTTGAATGACGTTTTAATTCTTAGTCCATTTAGCAGATACATCAGCAGAGACTGTCCTTGAATTATTTATATTCAAGACCTACTGTAACACCTTAGCTACACTGTAAATAATTAGTTAATAATTAATATTAGTTAATATTAGTTATTAATTAATAGTTAATAATTAGTTAATAATTTTATATCTTTTTGTAATTCATGGGCATTTTCCATTTATTTATTTCATAAATAAACAGTAAACAAAAATGTGAAACTGATAATTAACCGATATATTTTATATACAGTGTCTTGATTTAAGAAAGATTAAGAAACATGATATAATGGTAATAGTAAGGGGTAAGGTGATGGAATAGCTCAGCAACATAATAAATATAAAGTAAACTAATTTAAATCTCAGTTTGCATTCAGGCAAATGAGGAAAAATAAATTGTTGGAGAGAAAATGCTGTCTTTTCCAACCTACTGGCTCAGTGACCTGAACGAACCAGGGCAAAGCCTGTCCTTTACCAAAACCAGAGCCAAACTCTGAGCCAGACCCAGAATCAGTGCCAGACCCACTAAGCCAGTCCTCAAACAGCTGGGAAATTGAGAGAAGGAAAGAAGACATCATGAATCAGCCAAGCACTGTGCTACAACCATCATTTAGCATCAGTAGGAGGTCTTGAGTATTGCTAAGAGAGTTAATAATTTATCAGCTGGCCTGAGTTACTTCTTAATTCTACATTGATTTAATTTGAAGTTGTCTGAGTGCATTTTTAAGTTTTCTGAGTGCACTGGACATCTGAAGTAACTTTAGATGACAGAGCAGACAAGGGGAAAATCAAACCTTTTTCAACACCTAACCTGAGTCTTTCTCCATTAACCGACTGAATTGAAGAGAAAGCACACAGTACTCACAGGGAGCCCACTCTGCCCATCTCTGCCATCCTTGCCAGGAGCCCCTGGAGGACCAGGGAGCAATCCTCCAAGTGGGCTATCAGGACCAGGTGGGCCAGGTTTCCCAGGAGGCCCTGGAGGACCAGGTGGACCCTAGAATATAATCTCATCACTCAGAAAGATTGATATCTGCTGGCAAGTCTTACTGAAATAGCTTGACCATGTCTTCAAAAATTGATTCTACTCACCCGAAGAAGTTCTGTATCAATGTCAACATCTCCAAATCCAGAGCCGAGAGCATCAAATCCATACTGTCATTAAAAATGGATATACATTTTAAGTATTAAGTATGCACAGTATGAAGAGTTCTACATCAGTCTACAGATTTACAGCCGCCTAAACAAGTTTCAAATACTGATGCAGCAAACTTTTGAAAATATATTTTGAAGGGCCAAAATCATCTACCTAAATGATGACTACAAAGCCTCTCTATAGTGCTTTTTTATGTGTCAGTATGTTGTGTCAGAAAGGCTAACAGTTCACCATGTCAGCTGTAGGATAGGGTTGACTATTGATTTCTTGTTTATAGTGACAGTTCATGCAAAAATGATAATGTACATACTATTTACTCACACTCAACCTCAAGAGCTTGCAAACCTGTTTAAGTTTCTTTGTTCTTTTGAACACAGAATAATATATCTAATATCTAAGATATCTAAAAGATAAATAAAAGAATCTTAGAAATGGTAATCGTTGACATCCATAGTAGAAAAAAATGATCACCAATTTCCATTTTTTTTTCTCGACAGAATAAAGAAACTCAAACAGGTTTATGACAAGTGAAGTCAGTTTTGGATAAAGTACCCATTTTAAGGTTTAACAAAATGGCACTAATTGTATAATGCCTCCCATCCATTGTCTGGGTGTATGCATTTATATTGTGCAATCACCTCTATCTGTAATCAAATACTGTCAATTACAGTATCTGTTTAAAGGAGGTTTTAATGTAGGTTTAAACCAAATTTCCAATACAGTGTGTGAACAATAAAAACATCAGTAAATTCTATTCCACACAGGAACTCTGGTAAAGCTTAGTTTATGTATTAAAGCTGAAAACATTCTTTACTTCAAGTAACAGCACAAAATAAGCACAGATAAAAAAATTTACTCACTGGAACTTTAATTGATTTGCTTGGTCCTGGTGGTCCAGGAGGTCCTGGTGGACCAGGCATTCCAGTCCGGCCCACCCCAGGATCACCCTAAAATATGTTTGAAATACAAGTATTTATTGTAAGTTTGAAAAAAACAACTCCACCACACATGACAGAAAGTGATCACTGAACTGTCTTGTTATGGATGATCAAAACTTATCTGATTATCCCTCACCTTCTCTCCTTTGACTCCAGATTCTCCAGGTAATCCTGAAGGTCCTGTCTGTCCTCTCTGACCCTGTATTAAAAAGACAAGTTGATTGCTGTATTAAGATAGACAGAGACAAAATATGCAGCCATGAAATTCTGTCAAATTACAGTACAGACAGTTTAGTTTTTCTACAAAGAATTAGGCTATTTCCTGTGTGAAACTTCCAATTCATTTGATTAAGAAAGTGTGGTAAACTGTATAACTATTTGTGCAACATATCAGCATTTTTATGATTATGATAGTAAATTAAAATAATACCACATATACTGGTCTTAAATATATACAACAATATGACAGGGTGTTTTCAAACAGTTCAAATATCTAGTAGCAATGAAACAGAAGCAACATTCAAGTTCAAAATATGCATGTAAGTACTAATTATTAAAAGTAATTCTGTTAAATTTGCCAAAAAGGAAATAAACTGTAAGTGTTGAAGCTATTTAAAGAAAAAGAGGTTTGGCAGGGCTTTTTTTTAAATGTTGGCTTCAGTCTGAGCCTGTGTGCGTTTGTCTACTGCATGTTTGTTTTATTCAAAGAGGAGACCATTAGTTCAACAAAACACATATAGTATGATTATTTACTTGGGAAATGGGAGAAAGAAATAGAAAGAGTTTGTAGTGTACTTATACAAAGTGAACGAGAATATCAAATAATCAGATTCTCCTCAAAAGAGCCAATAACAAAGAGCAAAATGGCAGTGCACATTCAGAAAATGCATGTTAACTCTACTGAGCATAACTACACCAAATTAAGAAGAAACAAACAAAAAAATCAATATATTGACCAGTGTTCTGTTCAAGTTCTAAAATCAAGTGAGTATGAAATCAAACCAACGCTGTGTGGGGCGTCAGGATGAGTCAGACCACAGCAAATTACGAAGCCCCCTAAATTTGTAATACAAAACTGCCAATGTGCTACGAACAACATATATTTGCTATATTTACATGAGAATACCTGAAAATGTATTAATATATATTCAACTAAATCATATTTTTTCAGTGAAAAGCAAAAACCCAAAAGGAACCGTTTAATTTATTCTGAAAATAAAGATTTAGTTTGATCAGTGATTCCATGAAGAAAATCTTATATCTGCAGATCTTTAAAAAAAAATGGTTCTTTAAAGCTGAAAGGTTTCAGGAGATCATTAATCTAAGAAATAAATGATTATTTTAAGAACTGTTACAGTAACTGAAAGGTTCTTTGGAGAACTTTTGAGTTCTTTAGAGTGGCACCCTTAAAAATAATGGTTTCAAAAAGGTGTTCTTTACAGCAATAGCACAGAAGAAACATTTTTTGTTCCCCAAAGAACCTTTAATAAATAAAAATAATTCACAACGTATCAACTCATTAAAATCATTCAATCAAAATCATCAACACAACAACATTTGCTATAATGGTGTTTTTTACTGTGCGTTATACCTTTTATTATATATTTTTTTTACTGTTTTATTTCTTGGTGTGCAAAACATTTTAATAATCGGAAGAAACTTTTCAATAAATCTTTTGTGAAATGGAAAGGTTCCATGTATATTAAAAGTCCCTTGTGGAACCACAGAAGCCAATAAAGACATCTGAGTCATCTGACATAAGAGTCATCTGGCTATCTTAAAGTTCTAGATTAATTTAAATTTTTTTTTTTGCTCTTACTTAGAGCTCTGATATCTTGAGTTCATATTTCAACAAATGAATACTCACTGGTTTCCCATCTTCACCTTTTCTTCCCTGTAAAACATGCAATAGTAAAAAAAAATTAAGCTCGTGAGTAAATAAAACAAGTAGTAATTGTAATCAGAGCATATTCAAAACATCGCATCATAATGAACAAATACTCTTACAGGTTGTCCATCTTTTCCTGGTCTCCCTTGTCCACCTGGCTGACCAATTGGACCCTGTGGTCCTCTCGGTCCAGGCTGTCCTGAATGTCTGATTGGGACAGATGTTCCTGGAGGCCCAGGGGGCCCAGGCCGCCCTGCAGGCCCAGGTTCTCCACGCTCCCCTTTCTGCCCCTAGTCAGAAACCCAGAAAAAACTGCACTTAAACCAGGCTTATAGCATTTTAATATTTAGTACAGTATTTCTCATTATCTTTTGATAAATATGTCAATTTGAATACTATATTAATTGCATCCTTATTTCCAAAAATACAATTACAACCAAATATAAAGTTTGTCACTTACAACCCTTGTGCTCTCCCCCGTTTCATCTGTTTTGTAAGTCCCTGAAAGAAATAACAACCAATATTTAATATTAATTAATATTAATATCAATCTTACTATAATACACATAATAAGCAAATCTAAATATTCCAAATTTGATTTAAATAGTATGCTCTGACCTCTCAGCAGTCTTTCATCTATTGAGGCCACATGTCCTGAGAACCCGCCTTCTTCTATGTCAGGTGACTGAATGGGCGGGGCTTCAACAGGAGAGGTAGGTCTTGGTGTCTGTAGGGAATAAAACATCAACTTTATAATTTACTGTAACAACATAAATGGCCATAAAAACTGTAATTGTACTGTGTTGTACTGCAAAATATCTTATTTACTCCCTCTTTTACTTTTTTGAAAAATGGTGGAAACGTAATCATTAGCTGTGTCTCATTTCAGAGGCTGCATCCTCTGAAGGATGTGTTCGAAGGGCACTTCATCATCAAAGGCTGTCTCATTTCGAAAAAATCTTAAGTCTCCAAATGCGTCCTTTGTTTCCCAGGTAATGAAGGATACAACTGGTTGATCCTTTGTGACCTTGAACGTCCCAAGATTCTTTGCTCACTGATAACGGCAGGATGTTTTTAAAAGAAAACTCCGGGTTACAGTTTTAAATGTATGAATTAGGTTTTAATTTTACTTGGATATCTAAACATGTCTTTCGAAAAAGGAAATATATTTCCAGTTATTGTTAACCTTGTTTTGCCTTTAGGTCACTTAAAATAAGTTTAAAAAGTCATTACAAATTTTATTATTGCTTATAAGCGGCAGCTGTTACAGTTACTAGGTGACAAGATCCGTCCTTTGTAGGCTAGATCGTCTCATTTCAAAATGCTTGGTTCAGCCTGTGTGCACTCGAAGGACTCACCTTGGAAGTCTGCATATTTCGAAGGATGCATCCTTTGAAATGAGACACAGCTATTAACTTCCATAGCAGCCTTCTATAGAAGTCAACAATTACCAGTTTTCAACATTCTTAAAAATATTTATTTTTGTTTTAACAACAACAACAATGACAACGACAACAACAACAACAACAACAACAACAACAACAACAACAACAACAACAATGTTTTAAAACAAGTAAAGCGTGAGTAAATGATGACAGAATGTATTTTTGGGTGAACTATCTCTTAAACATTTCTCGGTTCTAGTTTTTACTTCTGTAAACCATGTCTGAATCAGATTTATGAGAACTTTTTGTGTTTATTTGCCTCTTTCTGATGATTCTGATTCCTCGCTAACATTTGCTTAGATCAAATTGGCTGCTTGATGAATACATGTATCTGTAATCATTTTTGCATGCTGATTTGAAGCACAAAGAAACAATGTTCAATGTTCAAAACAATTTCAATGTTTAAAAAAGTGTGTTGTTTAATATTTATGTGGAAATTATTCATTTATAAGGGTTGTGAACAGAGAGTTCCCATCCCGATCAGAATCAGAATCAGTTTTATTGCCAAGTGTGCTTCACACACACAAGGAAATTGTTTTGGCAACAAAAGCTTCCAGTGTACATAAAGTGACAAGTGACAACACAAAATTAAATACAAGAAAAGAAAAGGCAATAAACATTAAACATTAAACAGAGATGCAGTTAGTCAAAAAGATCAAAAAGATCTGGATGTTGAGTTGTATGTACAGATATGTTGTAAATATACAGGTTATAAGGTGCTGTGTACAAGTGTGTATGAGAAAGTATTGCACGTTTATTGCACAGTAGGGGAATATTTAACTGTTCATGAGGTAGATGGCCTGAGGAAAGAAACTTTTCCTGTGTCTGGCTGTTTTTGTGCTTGGTGCTCTGTAGCGCCGACCAGACGGTAACAGTTCGAACAGGTAGTGTGCTGGGTGTGAGGCGTCCAGAGTGATTTTACGAGCCCTTTTACTCACTCTGGAAGAGTACAGTTCTTGAAGTGTAGGAAGGGTAGTGCCAGTGATTCGTTCAGCAGTCCGGACTATTCGCTGTAGTCTATGGAGGTCGGTTTTGGCAGCTGAGCTGAACCAGACGGTGATTGAAGTGCAGAGGATGAATTGGATGACAGCTGAGTAGAACTGTACGAGCAGCTCCTGTGGCAGGTTGAACTTCCTCAGCTGACGAAGGAAGTACAGTCTCTGCTGGGCTTTCTTTACAATGGAGTCTACGTGAATGTCCCACTTCAGATCCTGAGAGATGGTGGTGCCCAGGAACCTGAATGACTCTACTGCAGCCACAGTGCTGTTCATGATGGTGAGTGGGGGGAGTGTAGGGGGGTTTCTCCTAAAGTCCACTATCATCTCCACTGTTTTGAGCGTGTTCAGCTCCAGGTTGTTGTATCTGCACCATAAAGCCAGCCGCTCCACCTCCTGTCTGTTTGCAGACTCGTCACCGTTCCGGATGAGGCTGATAACAGTAGTGTCATCCGCAAACTTCAAGAGCTTAATGGAGGGGTCTTTTGAGGTGCAGTCATTTGTGTACAGGGAGAAGAGCAGTGGGGAGAGAACACATCCCTGGGGGGCACCAGTGCTGATGGTGCGGCTGTCGGATTTGATTTTGCCCATTCTGACTAGCTCTTGTCTATCTGTCAGAAAGCTGGTGATCCATTGACAGACGGAGCTAGGGACAGACAGCTGGGTCAGTTTGTTCTCAAGCAGTGATGGGACGATGGTGTTAAAGGCAGAACTGAAGTCCACAAACAGTATCCTTGCGTAGTTCCCTGGTTTGTCCAGATGTACTAGGATATAATGCAGTCCCATGTTGACTGCATCATCCACAGACCGGTTTGCTCTATAGGCAAACTGCAGGGGGTCCAGCAAAGGTCCAGTGATGTTCTTCAGATAAGCTAGCACCAATCTTTCGAATGACTTCATGGCCACAGATGTTAAGGCAACAGGTCTGTAGTCATTGAGTCCTGTGATCTTTGGTTTCTTTGGTATTGGGATGATGGTGGAGCATTTGAAGCAGGATGGAACTTTGCGCTGTTAAAGTGATTTGTTGAAGATCTGTTTGAAAATGGGAGCCAGTTGGTTCGCACAAGTTTTCAGACAGGCTGGTGAAACACCGTCTGGACCTGGTGCTTTTCGTCTCCTCTGTTTACTGAAGATCTGACGCACATTATCCTCACTGATCTGAAGTGCCGGGGTGGAGAAGGAGATGGCTGAAGGTGTTGATGGCTGTTTACTGAGGATCTGATGCCCATTATCCTCACTGATCTGAAGTGCAGGGGGGGGAGAGGGAGATGGCTGGAGGTGTTAATGGCTGTGTAGGGAGATGGTCCGGGTGGGTGTGAGGTGTCTGGTCAGAGGTGTCAAATCTACAATAGAAAATATTCAGCTCGTTTGCAAGATGTTTGTTGCTGTCGATACTGGGGGATGGCGTTTTATAATTTGTGATGTCTTTCAGGCCTTTCCACACTGATGCAGGGTCGTTGGCAGAAAACAGCTTTTTGGCATAGCTCTTCTTGGCCACACCAATCTCCTTTGTCAGTGTGTTCCTGGCCTGATTGTATAAAATCCTGTCCCCTCTCCTGTAGGCATCCTCTTTTTCATGACGAAGCTGTCTAAGTTTTGGTGTAAACCATGGTTTATCATTGTTAAATGATAAGTAGGTCCTGTTAGGGATGCATAACTCCTCACAGAAACTGATGTATGATGTTACAGTCTCTGTGAGCTCGTCTAGGTTGGTGGCTGCAGCTTCAAAAACACTCCAATCAGTGCATTCAAAGCAGGCTTGTAAGACCTGCTCTGTGTCGTTGGTCCATCTCTTAACAGTCCTTAATACTGGCTTAGAAGTTTTAAGTTTTTGCCTGTAAGTTGGTATAAGATGAACCAGGCAGTGGTCGGAGAGTCCTAGAGCTGCTCTGGTGACGGAGCGATATGCATCCTTTATTTTGGTGTAGCAATGATCCAAAATGTTATTGTCTCTGGTGGGACATGTGATGTGCTGTTTGAATTTAGGCAGCTCATGTGTGAGTTTTGCCTGATTAAAGTCACCGAGAATGATAAAAGCAGAGTCCGGGTGTCGTTGTTCAGTCTCTGTGATCAGATCAGACAGCTGTTGTAACGCAGTACTCACATGTGCTTGTGGTGGAATGTAAACACCAATGAGAATGAACGAGGAAAACTCCTGCGGTGCATAAAATGGTTTACAGTTAATGAAAAGCACTTCCACATTAGGACAGCACATCTTCTTTAACACAGTTACATCCGTACACCACCTCCTGTTGGTGTAAAAGCATGTCCCACCACCACGTGTTTTGCCTGTTGACTCAGTATCGCGATCTGCTCTGTAGAGCTGAAAGTCCGGTAAGTGTAATGCGCTGTCCGGAATGGCTTCGTTCAGCCAGGTTTCAGTGAAACACAGAGCAGCAGAGTTGTTAAAGTTTTTGTTTTTGCGCGAGAGCAGAAGTAGTTCGTCCATTTTGTTAGGAAGAGAGCGGAGATTCGCTAGATGGATGCTAGGCAGCGTCGTTCTGAAGCCGCGCTGTCTCAGCCTGACAAGCGAGCCGGCTCTTTTTCCACGCCTCCAGGTCTTGTATTTCTTCCACAAAGCAGCTGCTCCGCCGATGACAATGTTCCGCAAAATGGCAGAGAAATCAAAATCCAGTTTGGTGATTAGTTGGTGTGCACTGCCGAATGTTCAGCAGCTCGTCCCTGATATAACTGATCGTGTTTGATAAACATAAAACAGGACAGACTAACAGAAATAGTGCATACACTGGAAAGCTCCACACCGAGGCAGCCATCCACGGCGCCATCCTCCCTATATACACTATACCTACGATTAACTCTATTGGTCTAAATTATTTACTTTTGGTGAGCAAATAATATAATGCATTTTCACAAGAAGTTATTATTTTGACAGATGACCTTTTTCTATGCATTTAATATTAGTTAAATAAATAAATGTAACATTAACACTTGTATTATTTTAAAATAGCCTTTTTATTGAATTAATTTTAAGCATGTTACTGATTAAGAAGAAAATAAACAGGAGAGGAGAATTATCCACTACCACTCACATTTCCCTCTCAATTCTTCCCTGCCATGCATTGCAGTGCATTACATCACATTACAGCAGGTTTGCAATTGGTTTTCATGTCACTTGTGACCAGTCAGTGTAAATGTCATGCCATGGCATGTTCTGGAGTGCCATTTTAAATGTATTTGAATGTAAAGCTACTGTATCATGTTTCTTCACAACCACCGTCTAGTTTTTATTTTAAATATCCCTTCAGTTTTTGAAAAAATTTAAGAAAATCATACGCATAATGATGCTCTGTCTGTGATGAAAGACAATCTTAACTCCCTGAAGAAAGAGTCAATCTCATTGTTTCCTGTTTGTCAAAGACAAACAAAGCATATTTTCTGCAGAGAAATAATTAAACTGACTACAAGCACACATAAAACAAGATGAATACATCAACATTCTTTTATTTTATGCTTGTCTATTCAGCTGCGTTTGTGTATTTAATAAAAAAACAATCAAAAACGTATTCGAAATGTTTATGTTTTTAATTAAAGATTCCTCTGCTCACAAAAGCTGCATTTACTTTAGATAAATACAGTACGTTTAGAGCTAAAAATGTTTTATATTTAATGTATTAACTATTAAGTGTAATATTTTCATTACTGTAATAACCGTTTTCTATATAATATATTCTAAAATGTAAAGTATTCATCTGGTGGCATATATTTTATTCTTGAAAAATAATTTTAATATGCCAATTTGCTGCTAATGGTTATTTGCATTGCTGAAATCAGTTGCTCTGCTTAATACTTCTATGGATTTCCTGAGCTGCTGCTGTGGTAGTCATGATGGAGAGCATAAGACTGATTCCTGTGATGCTCCAAGGACAGACGTGTCTTCGCGGAGGTCCAGCTACTGCGCCTAGACTGCAGCTCTGCACAAGACGTTTGGCCATAGGAGAAATGGTCGTGCCCAACTGAGCCTGGTTTCTCTCGAGGTTTTTTTAAATTCTTCACTTTCGCCAATTGGTGAAGTTTTTTCCTCGCCGCTGTCGCCACTGGCTTGCATGGTTCGGGATCTGTAGAGCTGCGCATCGATGGAATTGCTCCTCAGTGTTTGGACTCTCAGTAGTGATTATTAAACCACACTGAACTGAGCTAAACTAAACTGAACTTAAACACTGAAAACTGAACTGACACTGTTTCAATTCACTATAAACTTCCATGTGAAGCTGCTTTGACACAATCTACATTGTATAAGCGCTATACAAATAAAGATGAATTGAATTGAATATATATTTTGGGATTCCTTTATGAATAGAAAGTAGACAGAAATGCATTTATTTTTTACAATAGTTATTGCATAATATAAAATGCTGTTTTTGAAGCAATTTTGATCAAATTCATGCATCCTTGATAAATAAAATACAAAAATGTACAAAAAAAAAATTAATTAATCAAATAAAATAAACTTACTTGCTGATCTAAACTTTTTTATAAGTGGAGTAAATTAACAAACAACCAGATCACTAGACAGTGTAATGGTCTAGAACAGTTTTTCTCAACCACGTTCCTGGAGGACCACCACCATGTTTTGCTATGTTCCTTCACCATAATGATTGCCCCTTAGCTGTTGAGGTGAAAGTCTCTTCCGCTAAAAAATGATGCTTGACTTTGCGTGTGCTGTGCTCTTATAGCCAAATTAATTGCAACGAGCATCAGGTGCGCAAGCTGAAGCTGCCAACTCATTGGCATTTCATTGGCCCGTTTACATACTCTTTCAGATGATTGGCTTTCTGAATGAAATACCCATAGTGGACATTTTTCCACATAGCATTGAAGTTCCCCTCCCGAAGGGGAACATGAGGTGTTGGTGGTCCTCCAGGAATGTGGTTGAGAAACACTGGTATAGGTTAAAATAAAATAAATAAATAAATATTCACATATTTTGGGATAAGACCCAGAAATGTGCAAGAAATTTGATATTTCTATGGCAAAACTACAATTTGTCACTACACTAAAAAAAATATTGAAAGATGATTCCTTGGATTTACAAATTATTTTTACATTAAGTGGCTGTAAGCAATTAATTTGGGCTAAATTTAAACAAACAAATTAAGAACAAATTTTATTAAATCAGTTTGTTTGTTTAATTTCAACACAAATAAATAGTTTGCAACAGTTTTGCAGACATATTTTTTCAGTGTATATTAATAGATCAATAAATAATCTTTTTGAAATTTAATCAGAAATGCAAAGCATGCATTGAATTGCTTCAGTCAAACCTTTTCCTTGTTGTTTGTCTGCCTCAAGTTTTCTTCACGTCTCACATGTTCTTCCTCATCATCATAATCACCATCGCCACTTCTGTCACCGGAGGCCTGCAGCTGCAAAACATCCAGAAGAGCAAAAAACCCACACTATGACTGACTCCACCACAAGAGGGAGACCCTGAGCAGTGCCCAAACTAACATACACAATCTACACATCCACATCTATATGCTGCTAATGGTCAAATGCTGTTAAAATATATTGAAAGACAAATAAAGAGAGAGAATGAAAGTGCACTCACGCTGGGGTCGTCCTCCTCACACTGCTCTTCTGCTGCTCTGGGGTCAGGTTTTATTACCAGCTGTTGGATTGACCCCTGAGATAATGGACAAGATAAACAGACACAGAAAATTAATACAAGGGTTAACTGATTAGTAGATTAAAAAAAATAAATAAAAAAGAGATAGCAGTGTATATTTGTGGAATGACAAGTGGTTAAACCCAAATTGTATTTTTTTTGGTCTTTTTTGTGAAAAAAAAAATCCTTGCTCTATATATATATTATTTATTTATTTCAGCCAATATTTCCAAGAAACTTGTAATATCATAACATCAGTATCACTACACAAAACATTTCCAGGATCGTATGTAATAGCTAAATAAATGCAAAACTCTTCAAAAGGTATTCATGTCTAATTTTTATTGACACCTAATAGAAAATGTGGCTGCATTAAACCAATTGAGTGCTTATTCTTGTCAACGGATCAGTTGAATATGTGATCGTAGCCCATAAAAGCCTCATTGCAGCTCCACTAAGAGCAGCGATTTGCATTAGAAGTACTTTACTGCACCATTTGTGCAATTTAAGGCTTGCTATATTGGTACATGCGCTACTCTCTCTTGTTCTTACTCGCTCACATGAGGGCTCACTCTCTTGCTTTCATGTTTTCAGGGATATTGTATGTAATTTGCACGCATCAGGGAGCCACTATGAATATGCGTAAAACTCCCGGAGCCTCCAGGAGAGGTGGGATATCTGGTTTTATGCTCAATTGTTTCTGCACAATATACATGCAAGTCAGACTTTGAATTGTTTTTGCACTACTTAGTTTGTCTACAAGGTATCAACACTGAACTCGGCCACTGTTTAGAAAGAAACAGATGAAACAGGAAACAAAGAACAACAAACTTCAGAAGACCAGTGACGATGATAACAACAAAGCATTTATTTACCTATCTAATATTTTTTATAATAAAAATTTGAATTCAATTCATGCGGCTTTGTGAGAAAGATATTGAAACTAGAAAAAAAATTTTCACTGTGAAGTTATAAAAGATTTTTGGATGTAATTTCAGAACTGGCTGCATTCCAAACAGATACAAATACACCCTTTAACTGTGGTCTCAATCAAAGTTGGTATATTTTTGAAGGACAAAGACCTAGACTTTTTTAGAAAATAACCTAATTATTCTAGCTAAACAATTCATTCATAGATGCAAATTTGTAAAGGTGAAACCCTGCTTTAATGGATGGAGGTGTGAACTGAAGATGTTCGTAAAGTCATTTCTATTAATTGACTAAGACCCTCACATCCAACATTACCCCCTCCCCCTTTTTTTTTAAACAAAAACAAAGCTTTTCGAAGATTTGAATATGACTTAATGGAATACTTCTTATTTCCTGACAAATTTCATTGTATTTTTCCAAAATTCACAATTAAATGTTTTGTGGATTATATTTTTCCATTTTTAATTTCTGTTCCCCTTTTAAATAGATACACTTTAAAAATAAGTAATGTCTGTTTAAGTTAGTGAGTTAGTTAACTTTGTCTCTGTAGGGAAATTTTATTTACAGCATACACCCACAAAGACATCTGACAATTTCATATTTGGCATTCACATAAATAAATCATTAAAAAACCTAAAGTACCATGGAACCTCTACTCTAAATAGATATCCAGTCTACTGGCCATCAACTGCTACTGAGAGAGTAGGAATTAAAAAACTTAATTGCTTGAGGTATAAATGACACTTTTGTCCTATTTCTTACACATCTGGAAACACAATATCGACAACCTGACAATAACAATTTGAAGGCGATGATAAAGGATGCTTCTTGTCATTGACAATCATGGTAGCTTTAATATTCTTTCTTTGTAAATACTATCAGTGCTCATAATGTTTCTCAAGTTAAAGTAAAAACTAAAGATGCATCCCAAATCGCATACTTATACACTATTCTACGCCATTTTGTAGTATAAATAATGTAAGTAGTGTATTCACACTGAAAACTCTGAAAATGATAAGTGCACTTTAAATACCCAGATGATGCACTTATTCAACCGATAAAATGAAGTGTGGAATGTTGGACACTTGACGCTCTTAACGACTGCAGCTTTGCTCACGTAGCGGAAGGAGCAGAGCTTTCGGGTTCTGATATTGGATTATTTATTTTGGATTGTGAAAGCAAAATTCTCCTACGAGAGTGATTATAGTGCCTCCCGATGGTGAATGCGGTTATACTCATGGCAGATATTATTTGGTAGTTTGGTTATTTACATCACTAATTTGGCAAACGTCATCTGGGAAACTATTTGAATTTTCCGCTTTGTAAAAAAAACATTAGTGATCCATTTGGGACGACACTACATATCTATACTATGCTGTTGAGTGTGTAAGTGCATAAGTACATAGTGCAAAAGTGCACAGTGTGCCATTGGGGACTCAAACCTGATTTTTATTTTCATAGGATTTTCAAGACACTAGTTTTCTCAAATAAAACAGAAACTACTTTTAGTTTATCTAAAACGTGCCAAATTCAAAGACATTCCATGTTACACAGCTAATCCCAAATTTATGACTGAACTACTTCACAAAATTATTTGCTTTAAAGTGTTCAAAATGCCATCAAACACACCTGCTGGCCAAATTGGGTAAATGCAACTGCAAAAGGCCAAACGACGTTACATCTCTCAAATGCAATGAACTAAAATTGAAACGTGGCAGGCTTTATTGGGAGAAAACAGCAACATACATGAGTCTAAAAGCTTTCAAACTAATGCTAATGTAATGACTAATAATAATAATAATTCAATTGAATTTGACAAGGGGCATCACGGTAGCACAATCGCCTCAAAACAAGAAAGTCGCAACGAAAGGTTCGAGCCCCGACTGGGTCAGTTGGCATTTCTGTGTGGAGTTTGCATGTTCTCCCTTGTGTTCGCGTGGGTTTCCTCCGGGTGCTCCGGTTTCCCCCACAGTCCAAAGACTTGCGCTATAGGTGAATTGGGTAAATTGGCTGTAGTGTATGTGTGTGAAAGCAAGAGTGTATGGGTGTTTCCCAGTGTTGGGTTGTGGCTGGAAGGGCGTCCGCTGCATAAAACAAAGTTGGCGGTTCATTCCGCTGTGGCAAACTCTGATTAATAAAGAGACTAAGCCGAAAAGAAAACGAAATAAAGAAATGGATTTTACAAATGCATTTTGGCAGATGTTTAATCCGAGTGACATGCATTGCACTGAATGCACCATTTTAGCAGTTTTGTTTGCCTGGGAATTGAACCCACAACCTTTGTGTTCCTGGTGCTAAACTCTACTGTTTGAGCTCCCGAGAATGCATTCAAACACTATTCTATACTTTTGAGTATAAATAGTGCAAGTGGAGTGTTCACACTGACAATTCCAATAAATAGTGCTCTTTAAATAAATAGAAGAGAACAAAAATGAAAATAGAGAAATGTGCCAACTGTTGCAGGTTTAATAATGTAATGGTGGATGCAGGGCTTCCAAAATCTAATGATGAATAACAAAATAACCTTCATTCATACACTCAACATCTGAGTACACGGTGCATAAGTACATAGTGTGCAAGTACATAGTGTCAAGTGCGTCATTTGGAACACATTTAATGCATTCTTCAGGCTTTAATCACACCGCAATCGTGTTTGTACACAAGTGCTGTCAGAATGAGATTTGCTTTGCTATTTTCAATCTCACTGCATAGACAGCTTGTGCAAGTACAGCAGCACACATTCGTCCAGGGCTCAAGAGATTTTCCAGCTGCACTGAAGGGAAGGTAATACATTTTGCACAATTATCAGCAGGCTTTTTAGATGAAGCACCTCCTGCTTTACTCATTAGGGTTTAATGCGTTCTCTCAGCCACACTTCCATTCAAAGACAGCGGATTTAAGATGGCCATCGGCTACTTTCATTATTAAAGGCGTTTTGAAATGTCATAGTCCAAACAACCATAAAACAACAACAGGAAAATCCAATTAGAACCATTACAGAAAGGACATATTAACACGATAACTTTTAATGAGCATCACCTCTTTGGGGAAACAATGGCTCAACCACAAAAGTGTCTTTCCTGGAGGACACAACAGTAATTGTAACTCTCTAGACGGCTTTGGGTGCTAGCCAGGTCTGAAAGTATCATCACTTCTTTCTGTTACTGTATGTGAGAGTTTCATTGTTAGTCCTTTTCTTGAAGGAGGCCCGTAGGTTAATGCTATTTGACACAGAGGATTGGGTCTTCCCAAAGTTTTCACCATGACAACAAGCCTGCCAAAACACAATACAGCAACTCACGGGACAAAAGCTCTTCAGGTGAACTGGCTCAAATGAGATGAAAGACAAAGTCTAAAGCAAAACTTATTGAAAAAAAAGGAGTTTGAACTGGTGGCTGTTGTAGAAAAACAAAATAAGCAGTCGACAATGCCAACAGCAGTCAGCAGAATATTAAATAAGCAAATAAAAAAGTCTATACTCCTGAAGGTTCCAAACAGGCGCTGTATACACCAATATATATTTAATACAAGATACTGAATGATCAAAAAATAAAATGTGCTTCTCCTAAAAGCTCCTGACAGTTAAGCACAAATATCAAAATTCAATAAAAATTTAATAATTAAAAATAAAACTAATCTTCAAACAGTTAAGCAGCATTATTAAAATGTAACAAAATATTATATGATCCAAAAATAAAACAAACTTCAAACAGGTATGCACCAATAGTAGAAATTATCTAAACATGACATTTAAAAAAATATCTAAATAAAATAATAATAATAATAATAATATAATATAATATAATATAATATAATATAATATATATACTGTCTATATATATACTGTCATGATCACAAGCGTTCTACTACCAGAGATCGCTGGTAAACACACTCACATTCATATGGACTACAAATCGGCCATGTTCATGGACTACATACTTAGTCAAGCCACACACACACACACACCTGATACAAGTCACCAGTGATTGCAAACACACAGCTGAAGCTGCTCAGATACTGATTACATGGACTATAAGTACTTCACAAACACAAACACTGTTGCTGAGTCTTGCTTACTGTAAGTGACATTACAATGCGTTTCATTTGTCTTGTTTTGCCTGGTTTTGATCTTTGCCTCGTCTGTCTGTTCATCCTGTATTGCTGCCTGCCTTGTGACCATCTGCCTGCTATTACGACTACTACTCTGGATTGCCTATATACATCTGTTTGTTCCTGTTTTGACCACTGCTTACCTGACCTTGCAAAAACTATAACTGATTTATTTTATCTTTGCCATGATGACAGCACATAATATTTTTCAAGACACTTTTATACAGCTTAAAGTGACATTCAAAGGCTTAACTAGGTAAATTAGGTTCACTAGGCAGGTTAGGGTAATTGGGCAAATTATTGTATAACAATGGTTTGTTCTGTAGACTATTGAAAAAAAATTTGCCCAAAGGGGCTAATAATTTTGTCCTTAAAATAGTTATTTAAAAATTAAAAACTGCTTTTATTCTAGCTGAAATAAAACAAATAAGACTTTCTCCAGAAGCAAATATATCAAACACTGTGAAATTTCCTTGCTCTGATAAACATAATTTGGGAAAACAATAAAAAAATTCAAAGGGTGGCTAATAATTCTGACTTCAACTGTGTGTGTGTGTGTGTGTGTGTATATATATATAGACAAGCATCAAATTGAAAATGGCTGAAAACTTTAAAAAATCAAGATTTAATTGTAACTTTTTATCTCATAATTTGAGAATTTTAGATTTTATTTCAGATTTTTTGTCATAATTTACTTAAAAAGAATTAAAACACTTTTTTGCATAATTATTACTAACATAAATACTGATAAATAAACAATATTAAGATACTGTACTGGTTTGATTAAACAGCAAATAACACACATTAACACTAAAAATAATAATTAGGGCACCACAGTATTAGAATGTACAAAATGATATATGTATATAAATGGATACATTTTAATTAGATATTTTATACAGTATTATTAAATACTATATGTTTTTATAGATTCACTTTAAGGGAGTGTTGGATGAAAGATGTAAATGTAAAAGAAGAATTATAAGCAATTATTTTAGAATCTCAGTAAAAATTATCGCTAAAAGCTCCAGCACTGAATGCTTCACACCGGCACTCTCTGGATTAATAGAAGTGTTTGAGAATAACCTTGAATGTTTTTGATGATGTATCAATGATAGATCATAAACTGTCAGGGTGAAGGTAAATGTCACGGTGAGTCAGTGTAAGACACACAATTTGCTCAAGGCCCCAGTCACATAAAATCACATCAAATTAATAATGACAGTGTCTTGTCAATAGCTGTAAAAAAAATGCCAAAGCAAAGGACAAGGTAAAATCAATGCGAAAATGATTTCAGTGTGGATTCAGCATATCTTTTATCTCCAGAGTGGTGTTTAAAGGTGAGAAAGAGAAGCTGCAGGCAAACACAAAGTTTTTCACGCACCTGTCAATTTAGCGATTTGGGGCTTTTCATAAAGTGTTTTTTTTTTCAAGAGAATAAGCAGAAGGAAAGTGAGTGTTTTTTTTTCAGTCTAATGGTAAGAAAACATCCTAAATACACTTTTATATAAATACAACTATACCTAAATACAACTTTTTTCTATCTGAGTTTGTAGTTTATATATATATATATATATATATATTAATATGTATATATATATTTTTTTTTTTTTTTTATAATTTTTTGTATTTAGCTTGAGTTATAAATCTGCACTTCAGAAGCACGTACACCAAACTTCACAGTCAAGGGTTGTGTTCTAATATCTAACATTTGCCTATATGCATTTTATTCTACAAATAGCTGTAAAAATGTATTGTGTTCTGGCTCTCCCTTTTATAAAATATTAGAGTCAAAGTTTTTACTGAGTGGATTTTAGATATATCTTTTTTTAGCACTCTATAGTTCAAAAAGGGGTAGTTCAAAAAAGTCAGCACTGTTGCCTCACAGCAAGAAGGTCGCTGGTTTGAGTCCCAGCTGGGCCAGTTGGCATTTCTGTGTGCAAGTTTGCATGTTCTCCCCGAGTTCTTGTGGGTTTCATCTGGGTGCTTCTGTTTCCCCCACAGTGCAAAGACATGCAGTACAGATGAATGAAATAAACTAAACTGGCCATAGAAAGTGTAAGAGTGTATGGGTGTTTCCCAGTACTGGGTTGCAGCTGGAAGGACATCCACTGCGTAAAACAAATGCCGGATAAGTTGGTGGTTTGTTCCACTGTGGCGACCCCTGATGAATAAAGGAAATAAGCCGAAGGAAAATGAAATGAAATATAGTTCAAAAAGTACAGATAAATAGATACCCAAAATCCTATATGCTAAAAAAACGAAACAAGAATTTTGAACCTGACCAATATTCAAATTTTGTGTTAGAAATGTATGCAAATTAGTACACATTTAATGAAATTATGCCTCATTTGCATATGTAAACAAACTTGTAAAACTTTTTTTTTGCAATTCTTAATACAGTCAATCAACAATGGAAGTATGATGACAGTAATTTTTGCAGCCTATTGACATGCAGTGTCTTGCCTTGACCCTTATAGGGCTTGGAAAAATCCACAAGTATTACTGGGGGTTATTACAAAAGTTTTTGAAGTTGTGTGACTTAAAATAAAAAGTAAACAAATGAAGAGTTTAGATGCAAAAACCTCTAAGTGCCATCTGTAATTTTCTTCTACAATGAGCCTTTTTCTTATATTTATGTTCAGTTATTTTATGTTAAAAGTGCTGAAAATATTCTGTTCTGTGCCATTAAAGTGAAATTAGTGAATCAAGACATAGGAGGCTGAGAATAATGCTAATATTAGAAGACAATTTCAGATGGCACTTAAAGGTTTTTGCATTTGAACTCTTCAAATTATATTGTAATCAGTTAAGTTACCATATACGGTTCTTGGCCTATAAAGGGTTAAAATCCATGTAACCCAGAAGTTCCTGAGATGTTTATTTCAGTATGTTGATATACTTCCAATTGAAACAGATAGAGTAGGAGGTGGGGCTTTCTCTTTTTTATGCATCATTCCTTCATAGCAAACTAATGGTAAGGGCGCGTGGTTACAAATATTGTCCCGGAAGCCATTAATCTGACGTTAATAAACAGAGAAGTACCACCACTCCAAACGCAAAAGCTAATGGTTAGACCTGTTTTGCAGCAGATCAAATTTCACAGAAAAATTGTTCATCTAAATCCTAGTAACGTGTGATAGTAAAATAAATATTGTAAATTTTTATTTCACACAGACTTTATACTGTATGCCTTCATCGCAGTTATAAGGGAAGGTTCAAGTTGAGTGAAAACACAAACCTACCACAAACCTCTCCAGGCCAGTACTGCCCGCATTTGCCACAAAGATCCCGGATCCAGGCTTGAAGCGGAGGGGCTGCTGGCTCCTTTTGAAGGGGACGATATGGTATTCATCACAGTCCATGTAGAGACGCACCTCCTGGCGCTCCACCGACAGCGTGAATCGACTCCACTGCTGCGTCATGTCTGGCACTTTAAAAGATGCAACCTCTGCGCTTCTCGCTGACCTCGGCTCACTGTAATACAATACAATCTGCTGGGTCTGGTCCTCCACGGGTGTCAGGGCCAGGCCAAGTTGGACAATGGTCTGGGACGGGTCTGTGATGGCGAACAGGACACCTCCTCGAGAGCTGGATGGTTTGATGGTGACGATGATGGCAAAGTCTGTGAAGAAGGGCTCAGGTACGAAAGACTGGGTCAGTCGACCTACGTTAGCCTGAGGCCCAAAAGAGTAGGCAGGGTAACCCTCGTAGCCCGTGATGAAGGACACGGATGGTGGAAGAGGCATGCCAACAAGGTTTGTTAGAATTAGGTGACCCTTGGAGCCTCGCTCTGAAAGAAACACAAAGAGAATGATTAAATGATGGACAATATGTCTTATACTTTTCAAATGAATCAAACATCCATGAAATCTTAATTTTAACTGACAATTTGCATATATGTTTATTAAAATTTAAAAGTGGTATTCAGATCATGTCATTTATGGCTATGAAACAGCTTCAGTCGTTAGTCTTTAGGACAAGTATTATTATTTGTGTGTTAGCTCAGATGTAAACTCTAATGTCTATACATGTTTATATAGGTAGCACCTAATGTATAAGGTAAACATCTTTTTAAAGTAACTTGATGCTTTAATGCATGGTGATATGCAACCTTTTTAGTTAATTATAAGTAACTAAAATTAAGTATAATTAATTAAAGTAACTCTTAAAAAATGCAAATTGATTCAGTAATGAAACACGTACTGTCAAAAATTCTGGGTTCCACAAGTTTCCTCCACACAAATGTACTGTAATAATTTATTTTTTTTACAAATTTAAGTGAACTGAACATAAAACAATTAAGTTTTCCTTAAAAAAAATCTTAAAGAATTGTGATAATTCAGCTCATTTTAAGAAAGTAGCAAAGGGGCATTTTTTTATTGATTTTATTGAATCATTCATTTAAAATGAGATTTAGAAATGTTCATTGAAATGACATAATAATTCAATTACACTTTTAGATCCTGTGGTAAATTATTTATTTATTTATTTATTTATTTATTTATTTATTTATTTATTTATTCCGTTATTATTCTGTATCTATATAGAATTATGGGAGAACTGTGAACTAATAAGAGAACGCAACTGATCCAGAATCATGGCGCTCTAACATATGATCTAACTTTTCTACGTTTTGAATAAGTGTAGAGGCAGATTCTTCCATGTACCTAGGCAATCAAATGTTTAAATATTCTGTTAAACAATATTTCATGCTTATTTAATGAACAATTTACCCTAAAAATGCAAAACTTGTTTTAAAGCATGACAATCTTTCCTCAGTTGAACACAAAAAAAGAAAATACACCTTGGTTGCTCTTTTCCACCATTAAATAATCATAAAACTACAGTATGTATGAATAATAATTCTCTGAAAACATAAAGGTTTGTGTTAGAAACAATGCAGAAACTGCATTATGATGTACCAGTATTTTGTAACCTCTTGTCAGCTGATATACATTACAACCTTCATCATATTAACTCAAGAAATGAATCAGAAAGTATGATTTGTTTATGGCTATGCTATCCTTCTGCATGAACTCTCGCAGAAAACAAGACCAGATGTTTTCAGAACAATTGCAGATCCAAAAGGGAAACCAGAAGGTGTAACTGAAAGTAGCAGTTTGGCGCGTGCTATAAAATGATTGTCACTAATAGATGGCCATACTGCACCTGTTGTAAAAATATTCGAGGGATAAACCCTCTTGCAATACAACTGGGAGAAATGCCTTAATTCTTTGCAGCACTTCATTTAGTCATCACTATACAGAGAAATCAATTGAAAACAAGAAAACACAAGTAGGTTAATCAAACAAATTGACCAACAACAAACAAATTATTATTTAACACAGAAAGGCAAGATAACAAAAGGGGCGGGCCTAATCAAGTACCTTGGCAACAAACAAGGGTAAACATAGTAATTAATATTAGTGTGGCAAAGAGAGCACAGACACCAAACACAGGAGGTCAACCAAAGAAATAATAGGGAGCAAAATAAAACAAAACAACAAATGGCTAGTTTTTAAAACTCTTTCTCACAAAATGACACAGACCTCTTTTTAGTACAACAAAATGGCAAGCAAGTACAAAAAGCTTACACATTATGGCAATTTGACATTATTTAGATAAAGATAATGCCTGTTAGCTTTTAAAAAAAAGAAAAAGTTTGTACTGTTTTTTGTTAACTTTTGAAGCCCTCAAAACACATTGGATTTTTAAAAATCATGTTATGAACATGGTTAGTGCAGCTGGAAGTAATTGATGGTCCATTCTGCTGTGGCGACCTCTAATAAATCAGGGACTAAGCCAAAGGATAGTAACAAAAGTGACTAATTACACAATAAAAAACCTGACAATACTTAAGTACTTTTTATGAAACGTATTTACATTATGTTACATTTGCGCATGAAGAAAATGACAGGAGAAAAAAGACTTCCATGGGACACATCAGGGACAAACATTTAGGATTTTCACTTTCACGCTTTTTATATATTTTGAAGATTACTAAATCAATTTCACTGCACAAATAACATTAATGAACGCATGTTTATTTTCATCTTGATCTACAATAACTGTCATGTTTGCACAGTGCAAACAGCACTTTCTCATGATTTCTGTCAACATGAGAAAAAGAGAGCAGTTAGTGAAGGAATGGCAAAACAAAGCAACTGGTAATAATAATATATTACAGTTATATTATTTTAAAGTAACTTCAGTTTAAAATAGATACAGTGCTTATCATATGTGAGTACACACTTCACAGATCTCTCTTTTAAATTAACATTTTCTATAGGAGGCTTTACAATAATAAACTTGTGCATATACATTAGATTAGTCAGACCCAAAGCCAAAACTAGAAGTAATCTAACAAAAAACGTAATTATTAGCTATATTCTCTGAGAAACGGATACAAAATATACATTTTCAAAAGGGGCTGTACTTATTTATGCAGAGAACTGTATGTATTTTCTTGTTAATTAAAATGTATGCATTTCCAGAAAGTATTTTTTGTGTGTCTAAAAGACATCTAATAGACATCTAAACATAGACATCTTAGCTAAAATAAGACTAAATTTGGGCCATCAGAGAAAATTTAGTGGACATCTAACAATAATCGACAGGAATAATTGAATGACAGATCTAAAGTCTGTGTAATCGATTAGATTTTTACTGACAGGTCAGATTTAGCTTTGTTTTAGTCAAGATGCATATATATGTTCGGACATCTGTCGGACACTTTTGTGTTACTTTACTAGTAACTCAAAAAATCTGATTACATTATTTGTAATGCATTTCCCACAACACTAGTGAACATGAATTGTTTTGGCCACATTCTCACACACAGGCGAAACATTTTTTAAAAACTCAAATGAAAAACGGTTTCTGTTTTTTAAACAAGCTAATATCACATTTTCTCCTTGAGAAGAAGATTTTAAACTTGAACTTTTTCAGTGACATTAATTTCATTGACAATTTCATACATATTTGAAACACAAGGAGGAGAGAGATTTTTTTACTGAACTGCTTTCACTAAACTGTCATAAAATTTTCATTTATCCTTGTTTTTCTTTTTCTTCTCAATGTCAAGGTGTTATACAGTGTGCATTAATCATGGTCTTCACAGATTTTGATGGCCCTTTTTACCCTTTCCAACAATTTCACTACTGCATCTCCTGTTTCACAGCAATATAAACAAATAATAAAAACATTCTCATTAGTTTATGCCAATGTCAATGCAAAAGACTCCTCAGACTGACAACACTAAGCAACTTTTGTTGTTTCTGTCTGACACGAAACCTAATGATAATAATGAGGTGAAGTAGCAAATAAACAGCTCTACATGGCCGTGGGGCTTCCAGCAAACACTGTGTGAGTCGAGAGTTTGAGAATCAGCCTTCATTATATGGCAGAAGCAGCTAGTAGATCCTCTTTATAAAGAATTAATTACAGTTCACAGCAGTTTCCACTGAAAATACATGCAGACGTGAACTTGAAACACAGCAGAATACTGCTTATATCATTCAAATGTAATGATAAGAGATGCAGCATTACAGCTTTGCTGATTGCACAGAGTAATGAGAAGAATGAGATATTAATTAAGGAAGAAGTTTGATCCCCGAGTTTAATTTCACAATCGTTCTCCATGCCTTTAACAGCAGGTGGACCTGCAACTGACAGAAAACCTCCCGCTCTTAATCCTATTATTATAATATCTTGTGATAGGGATTTAGCGTTATTCTTTGAGAAAAGTGAGTTCTGCAAACACCACCAGGCTGATCTCTTGCACACAACAGCGTGGCACAATTAAAAACCTTTCAAAGTTTGATATCTGCTAGCCTCGTGGGTGAAACGTAATCTTAGTATTAATCCAACTGCACAGCTAGGACTAAATAGTAGCGGGACAGGATAAAACAAACAAGATGGTAATGATACACAATGGATAACTAAAGAACAAAGAAAGGTCAAACAAAATACTATGAGGTTGATTTCTAACAACCAAGTAAGAAGCAACTAAATATTTTTTTTATTAAACTGTGAATCAATCAAACGTAACCATAGCAAGAACAAAATAATTCAGGTTCTTGGTTTTCTTAATTCATAAGTAAAAGTACAGAATCATGAGCCACAGTCAATTTGTATTAAAATACAGTGTCACAAAAGCTAATAAACAGATTTCTTTAAAGGTGTAATGATGCAAAATGCAGATACTTCTGGGAATGTTGAAAGAAATTACAAAGTGTTACTTTCTTACATTAAATATTAGTTGAATCAAAATTACTAAACAAGTCATTTTGACTTATTATATACACAGTAAAAATGCAGGGTTTTACACAAATCATTTATGTTGTCCCAACACAAATCATTTAAGTAAATTTAACAAATGTCAGTGAATTGAACATAAAACAAATGAGTTTTTGCCTAAAATCTCAAGAATTGTGTTATTTCAGGTTATTTTATATAAGTAGCTTGAACGAGCAGTGTATTATTGTAGATTATTATTACATTATTAAAACAATGTATTATTATTGTATTTTAAAAATATTAAAATTAAATATTGTATCACTTCAAAAATGAAACATAATTTCATATTATTAACAAAAACTGCAATCATACTGTGCTATATTTTAGCTTTCATCATTATGTTAATTTTCTATAAATATTCTTTTACAGTAAACCAAAACTCACTGCTCTTCCACACTGCAAAAAACATTATATTGAAAGTATTTTATTTATTATTTATTTTTGATTTTACATTAATACAATATATAAGTATATATAAATAAATAAATAAATAAATAAATAAATAAATAAATAAATAAATAAATAAATAAATATATATATATATATATATATATATATATAAAATAAATATAACTATAAATAATATATAAAAACAACACAAAATATTTCAGCTAGCTAATAAGAAAATATTTCTCTCTTTATGTAAAATAACACAAACTAAAATAAGCATTATTAAAAAATATTTTAGAAAAATCTTTAAAAAGTAAAAATAATTATTAAAAACAAAAATATAGTGAAGTCAGAATGCTTTTTTCTCTTTATAAATATATATTTGTTTTTCCAGTGCAACTGCACTCACCGCTCTTCCACCATTTCAAAGGTCTCTTGGCTCTGGCTGTGTCGGTGGGTGCCGCTGTGTGCACAGGAGGGGAGGTTGGCAGGACGTGTTCTATGTTTTCCTCTGCTGCTTCAGTACTGCTGGTGTCTGCAGGTGGGCTAACTGCAGGAGCGAGTGAACTAGTCTCTGGGACCCACAGAAACCTAAACCACTGGATCTGACCGGACAGACCGACCAGACTCAAGAGCAGCAGACAGGTCAGCGGTGCCATCCTGCTCAGCCCGACGAGGTAGATGAGCGTATGCCGAAATGCAAAACTCTTCTCTGAACCCCCTAGGAGCCCCTCGGTACCCCAGTGCACCACGCAGGCTTTGGTATTCGGCAGGGCAGCCAAATGTCCGATCCTCTACACCGTCATAATGGGATTGTTGAGCACAGACAGAGGGAGAATGACAGCCTTTGACCCCCGGATCGGCCCCCTTCTCAAAGCCCTCCACCTACTACCGCACACTACCAAGCCCAGTTACGAAAAAACTCAACATTTCATAATAATGTGCAGACGAGGAGCATCTTAAAGACTGATAGATATTTTAATATATATTTTCAGTCCCACTGAGATTCAGCTCTGGGATGATTTGGGGAAGATAAAGAAAGTATTCTAATATAATAGAGCAGTGGTTCAATTTAAAGTTTGCCATGTTAGACAATGACTAACAGTTCAAATAACTGCTTTCAAACCTCCATCAATCCTGAATCCTAATGCGTTGCTGCCAGTTTTTTAAAAAAGTAAAGTAAAGTAAAGTAAAGTAAAGTAAAGTAAAGTAAAGTAAAGTAAAGTAAAGTAAAGTAAAGTAAAG
>CAIGQZ010001336.1:27187375-27217961 GCA_903798205.1 Danio tinwini | reverse complement strand
ATATATATATATATATATATAGTTTTAAATATGTTTCAATATATAAAAACAAGATGTACTTAAAATGTTACAAATGTATTTTGGAGATTTGTTATATTTGAGAAAATATTATTTCAAAACAATTTTTTTTCTTAGAATATACATTAATGCAATAAAAAAGGAAATCGTATTTAAATGTCTAAAAGGTGTACAGCAAGAAACCTACTTCAAAATCAAAAAGCTCCTTTGGGCACATTAGAAAACTACTTGACTCCCATTGTAAATGTCAAAAATCATTTTGTGTATGTATAGCTATACTTAATGTTTACAGTTGTACATAAGATAGATTTCTGTTACCCTAAACTATTTTATTTTAAATAATGGATAGATCTCCATCAACATTTGAATGTAAGGTTGCAAATGTATTTTCTGTACTGTGAAATACATTTTGAAATACATTTTGGTACATGAAGGTTGTAAGTAAATATATTTTCTATTTCAGAAATATATTAAATTGAAGCCCACAGTCACAAAACATACAGTGCACTCAGCATAATTGAGTACACCGCATTTTGAAAATGAATATTTGAATCCATTTCTAAGTGAATATAGGCAATGTACTTTGGTGCATTTAAACAAAACAGATTTATTAAATATACATATTTATTAAAATAGTATTTAAGTCACCAATCGTATTTAAAAATTGAAAGATAATACAATTAAATTCAAGCAAAATACTGCAAAAAAATAATAATAATACCTACAACATTTCAACTAATTTTTTTCATTTTTTGCTTCTCTTGATTTTTCCTCCTTTTTTATTTGTATTTAATATTTTTCTATAACATATAAATTTGGGTGTTCTAGTTTTTGGACTATTATTGTAAGTTATTTTGTTCCAGATTTGGCTTCAGTACTGACTGATATATGCACAAATATAATATTGTAAAGCTTCTTTTTAAAAATATGAATTTAAAAGAGAGATTTGTGAGGGGTGTACCTATATATGCTGAGCACTGTATTTATCTAATATTTACAATATCAGATTTTTTTTACCAAATGACAAAACGCCATATCCGGTGAAGCTATATTAGCCAACATGCTAACAATGTGCTTACTTTAAACCAAAATATATCTTTTGTAGTGTTGAAAACTACAATGATGGATTTGAACCATTGACTGGCTTTAATCTGAGTGTGGTGGTCCGATGTGTCGACTGATTGGTCGTGCATGCGTGTGAGGGTCTTAATACTGAGGGATTAGCATCAGCGCTGGTGAGAGAACAGGAGCTGACAGTAGTCGGCCTTCAGTAATCAATTAGCAAAATGAAGGAGGCTTCGTGGGTGAACAAAAACAGTGCTTAGCCACATTAAATCAAAATCACACTCCAGAGGCTTTTCAGTAAAGTCCGCACTTGTCTGTTTTTCTAATTTTTTTAGCCACTCCATGGGCTGTTGCTGCAGGGCTGAAGCGTACTTGATGTCAGACAGTATTTTGTGGCCTGTTGTCTGATTAGTTGTTTTTGCATCTTTATCTCCAGCCGTTTTAAAGCAGAAACCCCACAGTTACAACCCAGGGAACCAAACAGTTGTCACTAGCTGTTTGTGAGAAACTGAATATAAAATGGTAGGTTTTTGCTTTTCAAGGCAAAATCTATGTTAAATTATACTGTACAAAGACAAAGGCATATACTTTAAGATCCTAACGCTGTTGGACACTTAATTGCATAGTTCACCATAATAAAAAAAAATGCTGTTAACCTGTGGCTTCTAATCATCCTATGAAGTAAAATAGTCAGCCTGAGCAAGAAAATGAACATTAACACTACCTGACAAAAGTCTTGTCGTCAATCCCAGTTGTAAGAGCAACAAAAAATAACTTCACTTCTAGGTGATCATTTGGAAAAGTAGCAGATGGTAATTTTTTCTGATGAATTATCTGTTGAACTGCATTCCAATCATGACAAATACTGGAGAAGACCTATTGAAACCCAAATGGACCCAAGATTCTCACAGAAAACAGTCAAGCTTGGTGAAGGAAAAATCATGGTTTGGGATTACATTATGAATGGGGGTGTGCGAAATATCTGCAGAGTGGATGGCAACATCGACAGCCTGAGGTATCAAGACATTTGTGCTGCCAATTACATTACAAACCATAGAAGAGGGCTCCAGGATTGGCCAGTCTAGTCACCAGACATGAACATTATCAAGCATGTCTGGGGTAAGATGGAGGAGGCATTAAAAATAAATCCAAAAAATCTTGATGGACTCTGGGAGTCCTGCAAGAACGCTTTCTTTGCCATTCCGGATGACTTTATTAATAAGTTATTTGAGTCATTGCAAAGATGTATGGATGCAGTCCTCCAAGCTCATGGGAGTCATACACAATATTCATTCTTTTTCCACTGCACCATGACTTTATATTCTATACTGTATATTATTTCTGTTAAGTGACAAGACTTTTGTCTAAACAAAGTCAGACCTTACTGTCCAAATTAAATAATTTGATAATGGTAAGGATTTTATTTTGGTTAAATAAGCATGAAGAGGCTTTTGTCTTTCATACAAGCCACTTCTGATACCAATTGATCAAATAAAAGTCAAGTTATTATTTATTGTTCCTAAAACTTGGATAGGCGACAAGACATTTTTTCAGGTAGTATACAGTCTGCAAAAGTTTTGAGTTTCTTTGGGGGATAACTTAATTGTTTTATGTTCTATCAACTTAAATTTCTTAAAAACAATTAGGTTAAGTTAAACTATTTGTGTTGAGACAACATGAAGGAATTGTGTGGAACCCAGTATTTTTTGCAGTGAAACTCACACATGAGTTGTCATTGCTTTTTTTATTATTTAAATGCAAAACGTTGTATTGTTTATCAAAAAGTTATTCACTTGTGTTTATTCTGGAACTTATAGATTAGACTTGATTGCAATCTGTGATTGACTTCACAGTTCATCAGTGTTTGATACTGTTATCATGCGACTGGAAGCATGTGCTCAAGACAGCTGGGAATGCTTTCAGGGCCAGAAAATCTTAATCTAAATGTGTAAAATGTGTCAAATGAAAAGCTTCTCTGATGGATCCATTGGGAAAAGCCTTGACTGCCAGTGTAAAAGTAAAAACTGAAAGCTATATTTGAACAGCTATACAATTTGTACAGTTGTATGCAAGATATATATTTTTTTAAGTCTAAGTCTTTTTTAAAATGTTAAATAATCTCTTCAGATTTCAGCCAAAATATGTTGATTGAAAGTACTGTAAAAATGTTGAAAAGAGTGATCAATTTCTTTCACAGACCAATCGCTTCATGTCATGAGATCATCAGGAGGAACAGTTATTAATTTAGTTTTGCCTGTACACAATAGTCAACATTTGAAGTGGATCAAATCCTTTCATCAAAGTTGTCCTGAAACTATCGAACAACTTATGGCATTTCAGCTTTTTTTAAATCCACTTGAATGTTGACTTTTTTTTTTTGACTCGCAAAGTGCTAGTAGCCATTGTCATACAATTTTTTTTATAAAAAATGGTGACAGTTTTTTTAAAAGTCTTCTTTAAATCTTTACTAAACATACAAAGATTATATTGGATAGCCTGAGGATGAGTAAATAACATATTTGACTTATTTGTTAGTGATCTCTCCAAGAAAACTCCTGAATAATCAGAATAATGCTAAATAAACCAATAAATAAACCAATAAATGTGCTGTTATATTCACATTATTCTGCAATATGAAAATAAACAGTTTTCTTCAAATGTTTTAGGACCTCCACTTGACAGGGGACATGACTAGAAGTATCAATCGAAAGTAAACAGTCAATTTGTGCATGAAAATACATACTTACAGTTGAAGTCAAAATTATTAGCCATACTGTGAATTCTTTTTTTTTTCAAATGTTTCCTAAATTATGTTTAACAGAGCAAAGAATTTCTCACAGAATTGTCATGATCACCAGCGATCACTTCTTGGATCGCTGGCAAACTACAAACTCTTACATGAACTACAATCCCCATTCCCCACTGATCACACATGTACAGAGTCTCGTTATTATTGATTATTCGGACTACACATACAGCCTACACACATTAGTCTGCAGCGAGTCCCTGTTGTTTCCTGTCACGTATATTTCCTGTCACTGTGTTTTTGCCTTAGTCTAAGTTTGTTGTTTGCACTTTTGTATCGATGCCTTGTTTATATCCTTATGACTATTTTGACTATGATTTTGGATTGCCCAGTTTGATTCTTCATATTTTTGTCCACAAACACCTGCACAAATACTTTCTTTAATAAATTATTATTAAGCAGCACTTGGATCCTACCTCTCTTGTCTTCGCATAGCCGAGACCCAAATGTGACAAGAATTTCATATAATATTTTTTTCTTCTGATGAAGTGGTTTATTTATTAACTAATTTCGAGAGGATCACGTGCTTATGATTGCTTGCAACCGGTCCCGCATTATCCAATTTATGATTCACCAATCAGAAGATTCCTAAGCCATTATAAATACCCTAAGTTCCATATAACAGCCATCTTCGTTTTGAAGAATCCACCCCTCCACCCCTACTCCTCCTTCTTTCCTAGATGGGTGGCACGGTGGCCCAGTGGTTAGCACTGTTGCCTCACAGCAAGAACGCCACTGGTTCTAGTCCTTATCAAGCCAGCCGACGTTTCTGTGTGGAGTTTACACATTCTCCCCGTGCTCACGTGGGTTTCCCCCAGGTTCCTCGGTTTCCTCCCACCATCCAAAAACATGCTACTTAAGTTAATTTACTAATTCAAATCAGCACCATAGACATGCTCCTAGTAAGTAATCTCTTAAGAGCAATCATTATCTGTTCATCAGCTACTAAAGCAGGGGAGTTCTCGAGATCTACCTAAGCTCAAACTCCCCTCTCGCCTTGCAAACAGGAGGAAGCCTTAGGCTCGAGGATCTTATGAGCTCAGTGGTCTCTCCTGGGACAGCATGCCAAACAAGCTTTATAATTAATCATCAGCTAAGTGTGAACTCTCTAAAGTCTTATTTGTTTTTATTTTGGCTAGAACAAAATCAGTTTTTAGTTTTTTAAAAACCATTTTAAGATCAATATTATTAGTCCCCTTAAGCAATATTTTGTTTTCAATTGTCTGCAGAACAAACCACCATTATACAATGATTTGCTTATTTACCCTAACTTCCCTAATTAACCTAGTTAAGCCTTTAAATGTCACTTTGAGCTTGCATCTGGAAAAATGTCTGGTCAAATATTATGGCAAAAAAATAAAAGAAATCAGTTATTAGAAATTAGTTATTAAAACTGTTATGTTTAGAAAAGTGTAAGTGTTGTAAAAACTGCTCTATTATGGAAATTGAGGAAAAATATACGGGGGGGGGGGTTAATAATTCAGCAGGGCTAATAATTCTGACCTCAACTGTATATAAATAATATAATAAGAAAATACCCATTTGTAACATCAAGCAGCATAAAAAGCTGTTATTTCCAGTGAAAAATCAATGGAAGTGAATGAGACTGGAAGGCAATTAGGACCTTAAGACAATTAGGTTTGATGGCTATGCCAGCTCATGTGGGAGAATAAGGTCAAGAACAGAACATAAATCGACACAAAATGCCCAAATGTTTTGTGGGAACACTAAATGTAGTTAAAAAATCTATATAAAAAAAGGCAGAGGAAAATCTAAGCATGAATTTAACGTAAATAAAGTGCTAGTGCACACACCCAGGAGAGTTTAAATGTCTGCCAATATTACGTGCAGGCACCACCCTTTGCAGTGAACAAACTGCTTCACTTGAATAATGTGCCAAGATGTGGAAAATGTACTAACTACACAGGTAACAGAACACCACAACACAGAAGCGAACACTTTGCCACATATCTTAAGCTTGCAGCAATATGTATTTGTAAGTTTTCTTTGGTACCATGACATAAGGCAGGGCGTGACATCATGTTTTTGCACCAATCAGACGGGGCAGTTGTGTGTGTGTGTGGGCGGAGCTGTGTTAGAGCCGACAGTGGACCAGTGTTCTTCACTCTGACTCAGGTCATTATAAGCTCATCACACACCTATAAGAGCAGAGAGACGCTCCAGATCAATGCTGCTTCTGTCTCACATCTGTTTCCTTCACGCCATCAGCCCACACCCGCTGGCTCTTTATGTAGATACGCAAGCTTTCTTGAGAGCAGGAAATGTTCGGTTTATATGTGTTTACCGGGACCAATCCAGTCCTTTGACATTTAACAGCTTAAATTCCACTATAAAGCTATTAAACAGTTCATGTAACGTTACTGGGCTGCAGTCTTTGAAACTCACTTACTATTAAAGCTTATAGGGGTGAGTCGGGCACAAACTAATGTGGGATAAGTTATAAGGCCCATGATTTAAACCAGGAGTGTCAAGGGGTATATGCATTTTGATCATATTATTGTTTCAAAAAGTGAAAAAGAAATTAACTGAAATAGCCCAAAAACAAATAATAAATCTACTATTGGTGAATCCGAATTTTTTTTTACAAATGAATAAGTGAAGAATAATGCCTTAATATCTTCTAGAGCAGAAATGGCCAAATTTGGCCCCTCTTCTCTCTGAGAAGAGAGGGATGGGGATTTTTGGGGGTAATGCCAATAACAGAGATTGCCATTTCTAATTTAATATAACTTGTTTTTTAACTGTTGAGCTAAAAAAAAAGAAAACTAAAATTAAATGTTGCAATTAAATGTGAATAATTAGAATTAAAAAAATTAAATATGATCATTTGATGGATGGCGAATCAAGGCAAAATGTGCTTTTTAGTGATATAAATGGGATTGTCCATGTTTTTTATTGCAAGACATTCATTCATTATAAAATGTACAAAAATGTACAAGGTGATTCAAAAAGAATACCACAACATAAAAAATCGAGAACTCTGCTAAGAAGAAAAAGGAGAGCTAAGCTCTTTCTATCATCGATTTAAGGAAGCTATGAAGTTTTATTTTGTTGCTAATTTAATCGCTATAGGAGCGCTGTTGTCATCATGTTTCTTTGATTAAATACAGATTTTCAAAGTTGTGGTATTCTTTTTGAATCACCCTGTATAATTATTCATGCAATTAACGTATTTTAAATAAAATATAGTATTAATTAAATAATATAATAAATTATATAATGAATTATAATAATAAATTAGGAAATTCCATTGACAACTTTTGGAATTTTTACCTCTGACCCACCACCCTCAAGAAGGTTTAGTTTTTTGGCCCTTCATAAGAAAAAGTTTGGGCACCCTTGTTCTAGAGTTTCCTGCCAGATGAAGTGACATCACTTGGATCAAGTCACATGCTAGTTCTATCAGTGTTTTTAAGATTGTTTTGCAATTTTACTGAGGTAACAGAGTTGACTGTAAAGTAGGAAAAGATTGATTTTATTTCTCATTTAACTTAGTCAACACAAAAAATGTAAAAATTTCAATATTATTACACTCAAGAAAATAAATACTGCTGCTTGTTCAAACTACCTGTTTAAAATGAGCTGAAACAACACACTTCTTGTAATTTCTTTTGCCAATTTATTTGTTTTATGTTCAGTCCACCTAAATTTGTAAACCATTATGTTAACTTAAGCGTTTTGGGTTGGGACAACATGAAGGACTATTGGTCCAACTATCTGGTTAGGGAATTTGTAGTTCCCAGCATGCTTTGCATGGGAATTGCATTAAGAGAGGGAAATGTTGACAATAAAAGTAATCTTGGGTGTTTAAAGTTAATAGAAAGACTTGTTAAAGTTTAATATTCACTTTAGTTTCAAGATTTAGAAGATTTTGATGTAATGCTTTGAGTTTTAAGATAATCACCTTGCAGAAGCACCCATGCTTTGAGTGTTGCCAGCCTAATTAGCAAAACCGCAGTTTGTTGCTTTGTTCAGTGAGCAATAACTGTCCTAAAGGTAGCTCTCAGATCAGTCTCAATCATCTGATATGTAACTCAAAATGAAAATAAAAATGGCTTTTTTAGTTCATTTAGGACAAATTCAAACAAAACGAAGAGACTTTGAAATATACGACACATAATAGACATACATGATATTATCAGACCTTTGAGTTTAAGTTAAATAAAAATCCAAATGTATTTCAACTTTTATTTAATAAAATCATGTTGGACCAACTTAATAGCATTTAATTGTGTTTTTAGTTGGTTATAAAGAAATTTGTTAAATGGAAATCTTGTCCTCAATTAAATTGAGTTCATCAAGTTATTTTTTTATCAATTGAGTTGTTTTTTTAACTGATCGTCATAATAGAAATGATGGACAAACAGTAGGTACGGGAGTATTTTAAGTTAATATTTTCATGACAAAATGTCTCTTAATACACATCCAAACAATTTTAATTACTTTGAGAGAAATCTTGATATAATATGTTATTATTTTACAGCTGTTGAATAAATATTTTCTTGTTGGAAAATACACTGTAAAAATGCAGGGTTCCACACAACTCCTTCATTTTGTTCCAACACAAATCAACAGTTAGATCTTTTTTACGAATTTAAGTGTACTGAACATAAAACAATTAAGTTGCCCCGAAAAAATATAATTGTGTTGTTTCAACTCATTTTAAATAAGTAGTTTGAACAAGCAGCAAAGGTCATTTTTTTGAGTGTAATCGAAGGTTAATCTATATTAAATGTAACTGGAATTTTAGAACTGTTACAACCAGAGGTGGCACGAGATGGTACACCCTCATCCCCTCTGCTAAAAATAATAATAATAACAAAATAAATAAATATACTTGCCCCCCCTTATGCCTTCTGCAGACTGATCAGATTTTAGTGGGAACAAATCACAACACAAGTAGCACTGCTTGAAGTTGAACACACTGCCTCACTGACAAATCCTGTATATTTATGGTACAGTGCCATTGGATTATAGTGTTGTTAATTTAAATTGTTGTTAAATGAAATTAATTTAGGAATAATTTTACTCTGACACACATATGGATTCACACAGAGTGAGAAATTCAGGTTGTGCCCTGTTCTCCCCTAACATTTACACAAATATGAACAGGAGTTTAGCATGAACATGGCAACAGCAGGACATGCTATACATCATCATTACTCCCTCTTTAGGGTAATGGTGAAGTCTGCAGGTAATGTCTGAAGGGAGTTGACAGTGCTCATTGTAAAGCAGAGTCCCTGAGGGTCGGCGATGGGCAGGGAATGATAGGAATGTCCAGGCCCCCATGTTCTGTCCAGTCTCAGTCGCTCAATCACCCACCTGGAGCTCACACTTGACTGACAGTATGAGGAGGAGGAGAACAGGCTCCTCAAAGTTATTACAAAACTACATGGAGGACAACAAAAATCCTCACAGAGAGAACAAGTGGTCCTCAGAATGTTTTTTTTAGGGGTGATGCCTGTTTTCACATAATAATATAACTATGAAACCTTCTTGTGATTCTTTGTAGTGTATTAGTATATTATATTTTCAGCTGAATTTTAGTACATGACCAGAAAGTTCATTCATTTATTTTATTTTCGGCTTAGTCCCTTTATTAATCAGGGGTCGCCAAAGCGGAATGAACCACCAACTTATACATCATATGCTCTTCCAGCTGCAACCCAGCACTGGGTAACACCCATACTCTCTTATTCGCACACATTCAGTACGGACAATTAAGCTTACCTAATTTACCTATAGTGCATGTCTTTGAATGTCTTTTGGGGGAAATCAGAGCACCCGGAGGAAACCCATATGCGAACACATGGAGAACATGCAAACTCCACACAGAAATGCCATCTGACAGCTGAGGCTCAAACCAGCGACCTTCTTACTGTGAGGTGATCGTGCTACCCACTGCGCCACTGCGATGCCATGACCAGAAAGTTACACTCAAATATATGAATCATGATGAAGTTTATTATTAACACTTTGTAACTTTTTGATTTATTTAATTTGTCAGTTTTTGTAAATATATGCTGTTAGATTCCTTAGAATCGAAATCTGTTCAAATCTAATACTATTAGATTTAATCAGTTAAAAGATACGAATGGTGTACAAATATATCGAGCTGTAGAAAAAGCCACAGATCCAATTAGTTAAATTTTATGAGATTGGTTTACTTAACATCCGGGGACAAAATTGACGCAGCTCCATACTACGCACAGTAGATGAATTAATAAGAAGCATTTAAAACACATTGGTTGTATTGATATTATTACATAAATCTTGTTCTTGTTTGTTTCATTTATGTTTAACAAATATCAATCACATCAAGGTCATTAGTTTATTTATGTTAAAAGTATGTAATCCAAATGGATGGAAATTTTATATGCAATCAGAATGCATACATCTTATTTGTCAGGCCTAATTCTTTTTGGAGTGAATATGTGTGCATGCCATTTGCAAACGGTTACCATTCAAGTTTGTAAAATGTTTATTAAATGCGCCTGACTTGTTTTACCAATTGTTATTTAGAGAATAAATAATGTTCTGAGAAGCAAACTTAATGGCCATCATTAGAAGAGCAGACTATTGACTGTACAGTATATAGGTGAGTGTGTTGTGGTGTAATGGTTAATACAGAAGGCCATGCAGTAGAGGGTTGTCCAAAAAATCAAGAAATTGTTCAAATTATACCCTTCAACAATGGCGTAATGCTGCTCTAGGTGTGTTGTAAGTCACTCACTCAACCAAACAACCAATATATCCTATAATTAATAAACAATCCATATAAGTAATCCAATAAACTATTAGCAACAACAGCAGCAACAAAATAAAAAATATATTATTATTATTATTTTTATAATAATAATAATTATTATTATTATTGTTATTATCCTATTGGGTAATTTTAATACATGTAATTTTAATTTATAAAAAAAGGAGAATCACAAATACATAATAAATAGCAAAATGCTGACCAACCATAATTTAATTAATTTTAGTAAAGATGTGTATAGATCAATATGACAATGAAGGAAGGAAGGAAGGAATAAACGAACAAATGAAAACAGTAGCAGTAATTGGTTTATTCTATGAAAATAAGAATTAAGTAAGTATTTATAAGTAAAATATAATAATAGTGATAATAAATATATGTAGAATATTTACTAAATACATATATTATTATTATTATTAATAATAATAATAATAATAATAATAATAATAATAGATACACTAAAATATTTATACATACTCCCCACTGTGATTTTCTCAAACAAGCTTTTAAACTAAAGCTGCATTACCTTATTTCCATGATGATTACAGTGTGTGCTTGAACTGCCTGTCTGTAGAAAGTACTGTAGGTACTCACATACACCAGCACATTGTAGAGAAGCACTAGTTACTACAGTAGTTAGAAAAGACAACAGTGGACAACGGCCATCCATTCAGACCCTTCTTTAACTCAGTCTGACCCCTACACAGACTGCCCTGGCAAAGATGGGTTCGTTGTGCGGGGGACTGGAAGCTGATGTGTTTTTTCCATGCTGTGTATTTTCCAATGTGCGCAATATATCATTGTAAATACTAAATGGATGTATTGTATGTAAGAAAAAAAAACTGCAGAGCGGAACATCCTGCTAATTAATGATGTCACTTTTAAGGTCAGCATCTGACTCGATGAAGGATTTAGGAAACAAAGAATGGATGCAATTCACTCTTCTAAGGTGATCTGGTTCACTGCAGTGCTGTAGGCAGAACGATCTAAAATATTGCTAAAAAGTAGACAAAATGTAAGCCACAGACCACAACAACACAAGTGACAGACAAAAGGTAAACAATAAAACAAGTTTATACAGTGACCTCCACTAATACTGGCACACTTGGTAAATATAAGCCTTCTATATTCATAAATATGCTTGTTCACTAAAATGTAATTAGTTACTTTACTTAAAACAAGTAAGTAACTTGGAACTGTTAAAGGTGCAGCAGGTGATTGCCTTCAGAAACATTTTTTGTTGTGCTGGTTGAAAGTCTCTTTACATTCCAATAGAAATGAATAAAGTAAATGACATAAATGCATTTAAATTAATTTTCATAAGTAGCCCAAACTGTCTGTCAACAAATGTAGATTTGTACATCTGCGCCGTTCACGCAGATCCACCATAGAGTGGGAGAACTATGACATCAATTTGTATGCAAAAACCCGGAAGCAAGTTAGCATTTTAGCAGTTCCGGTTCCCTTGTCCCAAATGTAATGGGTTTTTTCAATGAGATTTCAGTTAAATCGCTTAAATAAGGTCTGTGGCTAACACAAACTCAAAATACTTTCACGTTTTATTCTATGACATAAAACACATCAGTTACATCACACTCATGATTTTTTTTTTATCGGTTTCGCTTCTTTAAAAAGATGGTTGATATCAAGTTGCTAATCGGGACTACAGGCGGTGTCTGAGACATTATACGTCATCGAGCTGAATTGTTCTGGAGCGCAGCTCGCTTGTGTTGGGCATTTGGATTTGTCCGTTTTTTAAGTATTTTCATGAATAGTATTTAGTAGTTTGTAGTATTTTTCTAATTGGGAATTTATATTGTGTGTAGATAATGCCTTCACTTGTAAAGACTGTCAAGACATTCATTTGTTGATCATTTATTTTAATTAAACGATATTATGGAGATACTGCTTACCAGTGCAGTCTGTCTCTTTCCTGCTCTCAGTAATGCAAACGTGTGAATACATGTGTAATACACGCTAACTGTCATTTTAACGTGATCAATTGATTTTTCGTCTTTTTTTTTTCTTCATCTGAACACGTTTAACTCTGTCATAACTGCAATATTTACACTCCTCCTCAAAATGTACAGCATATGTGACTGTATGGGCTGCTTTTCGCTGTACTCGGTGACAAAAAAGAATATTAAATGTTGTTCTGTACCCGTGATGGAACTTGCAGGCATATAACATTAGACTTGTCCCCCACGCCTCATTTCTGTCTTCTGTTATAAGGTAAGCGGGCTGTATGCACGCGAGCGATACACTCATTTAAACATGTCTTATGATAATACCATGTGGGCACATTTATACATACAGTTTAAAACTTTTACAACAACCATAAAGCAAAACAAAATGTATTTCCCACGTAAAAAACTATCCAAAAGGCACGTAGGTGTATGTGCATTTGCATATTTATTTGTTTATAATATATAGCGTATATATAGCGTGGATTATAATATAACAAACCGAGAGTGTAAATCATTGTCATGGATCATGCTTGAAGAGTTGTCTGACTCTGTAGCAGGGTGGTGCTGACGTCACAGGCGAGAGCCCCGAAGGCTGTAGTCCGTTTATAGACTAATTTTAGCTTTTCAGTTCTTGCGTTTGCATTCAAGATCCAAAAGTACTAAAAGTTGTATTTTCGTGTGAGGATTATCCGGCTGGACAAAACGTGTGAGTGTAATGAACTGTGTTTGAACAGAGCTTATTATTTGCAATTTTCAAAAAGCCTATGGGAAAATCCTATAGGGAATTTATCGAGGGAACCAGTTTTATGCTAGCAGCCGATTAGCCTACAAGGTGACATCATAGTTTCTTCACATGCACACAAGAGAGAGAGCGTGACCAGTAAAAACAAATGCTGGATCAAAACTTTTAAAAATCCTGAATCAATATCGGAGTTACTTTTGCCCGCTGGAGGAAGGACGGCACCATTGGCTGAAGTATTTCTTTTAGACAGGTAATGTTGTGTTTTAAAAGTATTTTAGTCATGCAAAGCTTATGATTGTGTTGTTTTATGAATGGGTTATTTGCACAGAAGTGTTGTTCAGCCACTGAAATCCCCCGGCGAAAGATTGATGTGACTATTTTCAATTTCATAAGAGACCCTTTTCAGCATCGATAATGTAGATTCTTTTTACGTAACAACAAAACATAAGCAAATACACTCTATTAAAACCTGGAAAGCAGCAGAAAAGTGTATGGAAGCATCTGATTGTTATTGTGACTCCACCCCTATCTGGTATAACAATAATATATGTACTGGTAACAAACCATTTATATACAAATGCTGGGCACAAAAAGGTATCTTTGTGTTAAAGGACCTATACAATGATAATGGACTTAAATTGTTTCAGATTTTGAAAGAGGAATTCTCTCTCCCAGGATTCTCCTTTTTTATATTTAAGATTGAGGTCTGCACTGAAAGCATATGGAGTACCTTGGTCATTTAAAATATCCCCTCATCCTATGATAGAATGGATAGATTCTAGTTTGGACTCTAGAGGTATTGTAAATATAAATTATAAATCACTTTAGTGCGACAATATTCAAATATATCAATTGAGGGTTTCTGGGAACTCAATACAATTATTAATTGGGAGACTGTCAGGGAGAACTGTTTTGTAACTTCAAAAAACCCAGCTCACCAAATGATTCATTATAAATTAATTTTTAAGGCTTATGTCACCCCCTACTTGTTATTTGAAATGAAAAGAAAATCAGACCCTTTTTGTCACTTATGTAACAACTCTACACAAGGTACTTATTTACATATGTTCTGGGAATGTCCCCAAATTGCAATATTCTGGACCAAGATACAAGACCTTCTAAAACAACTAATGGAAACTCAGATTCAATGCGACCCATTGCTTTTCCTCATGCTGGACGATTCATCACTTTCCTTATCCATCAACCAAAGAAAGTTGTTCTGACTGCTGCAAAAAAGACAATCCTAAAACTGTGGCTGGATCCATCCGCTCCAACTGATCTATCCTGGAGGCTCTATCTACTGGACATTATTAGTTTGGAATACACCACAGCCAAAATAAATGGTGCCAGTAAAAAACTGTACAATTTTGGTTAAATACAAGAGAGACTGTGTCAGATATGTTTCAATCCTGATTTTGTACCTATTATTACAGTATTAATGTTTTTATTCCATTTTTTTTGTTGTTGTTGTTGTTGGGTGGATCTCGGGCTTTGTTCAAAACCAAAATGTTCAATAATATAAGAATAAAAAAAAACATAAGTAGATATCGCTATTCTGCCTAGCCTGCTTTACTGAGGTAAAATTGGTTTTATAATCACATTGGTTCATTTTTGAACAATGACAACCTGTGATGTGCTTCCTATATTGTTTACTCTGAATATTTAGTCTGAAATAGTATGTATGTATGGCTTAGTAATAAGTGTAATTCCTGCACACCGCCGGTCAAGCACTAAGCATACAGTAGTCGCTTTAGGACAAAAAGCAAGAGAGAGTGCGACCAGCGATCCTTGCATGCATGAAATGTTGCACATTATGACAAGTTCTGCTTGCTACACAACTGAAAATGAGCTAGATATAATACAGTTTTTTGTTGGGAATTGTAGTATTATAAAGTACTATAAAGTTTCCTATCTGGCAAATGACATGATCTAGTGGGTTGTCTACTGTCATCTTTAAGGTTCGCGTTTGTGATTTTAAGAGGCGTGGCTTTGGATTGCAGGGGAGGGATTGGGCTCTTAAGATATTATGCTAACCAGTTAGCATTTTGACAGATCACCTACTGCACCTTTAAGTTGTTTAACTCAATTTTTAAAATAACGCACAGATAATTTACTTAATCATTTTAAGGAAATATGTTTGCTAACTTTAAGGTGCGAGACAACAACACGTTTGGTTTTTGGTACTGCCGTTGGCTTGGTCAGCTTCTGGGCTAAAAGCAACAAATTTACTCACTGTTTTGAAGTCAACTAATTCCTCTTTACTGTGCTCATAAAACCTTATATTGTTTGCTAAAAAAAATCTAAATACTACAATTTTTGGACTAAAACTAAGGCAACATTTTGTCATGATATCTTTGATGTCAGATTGTTGTTTTGCAGACTTTTGGATTCCAAGACCCATCTGCAGTTCCCTAGCTGTTATTCCGAGAGATTTTTTGGCTACTTGAAACCAAATGAACAGTTTGGACAAGACAGACACTCGTCCTATTCCAGGATAATTCAGGACACTTTCTATTACAGTTTTTCTCAGTGGCTTTGGTGCATTTCTTACAACACTATTTACATTTGCACAACAGTTAATGCATTTCTCAAAACAAATAGTCACTTGTGCACATCATAGTAGCAGTTTCTCATTCCTTCCAGCAAATTGCAAATGCTTTTGGACATGCATCAATTTCTTTCATACAACTCTCTGCTGTTTTATAACATTATCATTTGCTTATGTCATGTCAGTCAAAATTAACTAAACTTGTGGATGCTGTATAGTCATTCCATATAAAACTAATAGCCCTCCTTTCATTACTTGAGTCATTACATACACAAATGTTGAACTAGTTGTCAAAATCTGTCAAGCTCATTTTATTTATCTTTTATTTCCTGAAAATGTCTTCTAAATTGAACAATTTCATGAATGATTTACAGACCTGTGTATGTTCAGTTCCAATATGTACGGCAATATTGTATACAGTTGTGCACAACTTTACTCAAAGGAAGTTTGTTTGTTGTAAATAATGGTGTATTTATTCTTTTGCACAATGCTGTGAATAAATTAGAATTGTAAAGAGCAAATGCAGTAAAAATGTGAAACATACATGTTCAGTGTCTTGTACTCAGATACCTCACTAAATGCAGTAATGTCTAACTTTACTGTAGTTTTCAAATGGCTGTGCAAATAGTATGTGATGCTGTCTTGAGCATTTTTAGGACGTGTCACCAAAATCTGACTTTTTTTGCATTGGAACAAATGTACAGAGTAAACGGTCATGATGAAAACATGACAAAGCCATTTGACAATCTTGTTCATAAACAATGGTGGCAGGACTTTGCATTTTGATGACACTGACACTTACATTGACATGAATACTTGCTTTTGAGGAATGAACTATCCATTTTGAGCAAGTGACACACTTTGCAGGTTATCAACTAGGTTTTGCAGTTTGTACTAATTGTTTTGAGAAATGCATTAAATGTTGTGCAAATGTAAATAGTGTTGTGAGAAATGCACCAAAGCCACTGAGAAAAACTGTAAGTGGAATTCTTTAATTGTTGCCCTCATGGTGCCAACGGACGTTTTCAATGTTTCTGCTGTTTTATCAGCTTGGTTAAATTTAGACAATTTTCCAGGCAGGTGTTATCACAGCAGGGAAGAGTTTGATGTTATTAGAGTACTATGAAGAATTCACAAATGTAATGAGTGACAACCACCAATGAATATGATGCCATAAAATACAGATTGCAATGTCAGGTGCTAGACAAAAATATATATAACACAAATTTCCATCTTCTCTTAAACAAATATTAATGAAAGAAATATGAAAATAAAACAAAAATATTTTAAAGAAGGAAGGAATTAAGTTGCCTATGGATGACAAAGATTGCAGGTTTCCAACATTCTTTAAAATATCTTCTTTTGTGTTCAACAGAAAATAGAAACTCATACATGTTTAGAAACACTTAAAGAAGAGTAAATGGTGATTACATTTTAGTTTTTAGGTGAACTATCACCTTACTTAATCTCTGTAAGACTCCTTCACAAGTTCACCCTTACATTTAATCCTAATAGATGAATAAAAAGTATGGTATGGCATGCTGTCTTAGGGGAGGGTTCTGAGTTAGAAATATAACCTCAACCCTGAAAACCCCCAAAGCCTTTTTATATGAGGGATAAACTAAAATAAAGGTGAGGAGATTTGGGGGTGGAGGAGGGATGCCAGAAAACTTGCTAAGATGAAGATGAGTGGTCTGGATATTTATACGCATTAAGTGCTGGTTAATGTGATGCAATGAATGATTTGCATCTATGCCAAATTGACTGATTACCTGCTCGGGCTCCTCCCGAACATCGTTAATAAACATAGTTTAAAGAATATGTGGATCAGTAAGAAAATGCCCTGAGACCTGTTATACTAATATATTAGAGGCAAAACGAGTGTCTAATCTATATCCTCAAACAGCTTCATTGCTAAAGCTGAGCCTCAAGCATAACATTTAACATTCAAACCCTACACTTTCATTGGTTCGAATCCCACAATTACAGAACACAAAACAACTCAGAAAGAAGAAATGCTTTCTTCCGCTCTGACAATGTTCCCCAAGTCAAGGCATTAGTATTTCACACAGGACAATTCTTTATGCACAACTAATCCAGTCAAGGTGTAGATGGAGGACAACCAGATCAAGGCTTTATCATGTCCATCGCAATCTCCAGACCTAAACCCTACTGAAATGTACCTCTGGAATGCAAGCAAGAGGGTCACCTGCCATTAAATGTAGCCAGCGGCTTGAATTTTTGCACCAAGAGTGGCATAAAATCAACGTGAGCAACTGATAGGGAGCCAAGAAGCCTATAAGCTGTGACTGGAAATCAGGGATATTTCACAAAGTATTTCACTTTTTACAACTCTTTGTAAGTTAAAACATTAGTTGTGTGTGTGTGTGTGTGTGTGTGTGTGTGTGTGTGGTTGTGTGTGCATGTATGCATGTGTGTATGTTTGTGTTTGCAAGTGTGTGTGTTTTAAAAGAAAATAAACACATCCTCTTTGCATTTTCTTCATTATTTTTCTACATTCTAAATAACAATATATTTATTTGAAATACAGAATACACCTTCAGTGGTTTGCAAAATAAATTTGATATAGATTTTTATGCATTTAACAACAGATATTAATATTGGTTAAAGTTCAGTTCTACATATCGTCACCTTAGACTTATAAGGTTCTATCTGACATTTTTTTTGTCAAAATTGAGTTATTGACAAATTCTTATTAAATGACAACTTATTTACATTATAGGATGTTTTATTAATAGGTTGTTTACATTTTAAGACTTTTTATTTAAAAAAACAAATGTTACACATGCACTGTTTGCTATGGAATGCAAAAACTTTGAAGCTCAATATCTCAAAATCATTCAGAACGCAGATAGAACCTTATCATTCCAAGGTGACGATATACTGCAGTTCAAGTCTGTGGCCAGTAGCATTCACTGTAATGATAACATTGTTTCCCCCTTTTTTTACCTAAAACTTAACCTTTTTAGTTAATCCATAAAAAATCCATATAAACCACATTTTTGTTTTAAGATTAGTTATTGTGAAAAGTGCTATACAAACAAACTTGAACTGTTTCTAAACCATCATTTTAGAATGATATTTGGAAGATTGTGTGATTCTGAAGACCGGTTCAATGATGCTGAAAATGAAAGGAAGTGTAAATGAACAGTAGCATGTACTAATATTATGTTTTACATTAACAATTGTTAATGTACATTTAGCTTATGATATTAGCTGTCCTATAATTTAACATCTTGCTAATGAGCTATAACATTAACAAGACTGAAAATGCTGTTAAAAAATGTGATTTAAATTGCTTTGAGCTTGGCATGGTTGTTTGTGCCAGACCGGCTGGTCTTAATAGAATTTGCAGAGAATGGTCTGACAAAATGAAAGGAAGTTCTGTGAAATTAATTCCTGCCTGTGTTTTCATATACATTAGCTTCAGAATACTATTGTAGCGTATACTGATACTTTAGCATATATTTCATTCACAACACAACTAAGGAGCTAAATAGGTTTTCCTGATGGCTTAAATATTGCTCACTCAATCCTACTAACTAAAATAAACCTCTCCACGACTTCACTTAACCATGACTTTCACTTCACTTGGTGACAAGACATCTACTCAGTTTCTTTCATTTTTTGATAAATTTATTTTGCGTCAGAGCAGAGCTCATTAATATTCCTGAATGTTGCAATTATGGTCAAAACCAAGCTTTTCAATCTAAGGCTGATTCCTGTGGTTATAAGCATATAAAACTGATTCTGGACAATTTAGGAATTAACTAAACCACAAAAAATTTACTATCCTATTCAGAGAACAATTTAACATATAGGGCTCTATATTAATGATCTACACGCAAAGTCTAAAGCTCATGACGCAAAAGCATCGTGTGTCCGAATCCACTTTTACTATTTTAAGGATGGAAAAATATGCTCTGCGCCCTTATTTTCTTAATGAGTTATGGGTGTGTTTTGAGCATAACATGCATTAAATCAATCAGAGTCTCATCTCCCATTCCTTTTAAGAGTCAGTTGCATCATGCAATGGTGCATTTGCTATTTACATGGCGAACTTTGTAAGTGGAAAAACTGAACGCTTCACTAGCGAGAAAACAGTTAAACAGACCACCTGCAGCGCGAGGATAAAGAACGAGCCTCATCCATTCAGCCTCTTAAAATTCAATTTACTTTTACTCTTTACTTTACTCCTTTACTTTTGTGGATAAGGAAATGGTGGAATCTCACTCCACTGAAGACATCCATTAGTCTACAGTACATATTTAATTTAGTTTGTTAAGCGCAAAGATTTGTTTCAAAACTATTTCTAAATTTAGTTCTAATTTCCAGCAAACAAAAAAATTAACAATAATAATGAAGTGTGAAAAAACAAAAAACAGAATTAAACCCGTCAGATGGACAAATCCACTATAAAGATGCATAAAATAAATAATACTGCTAATAATAACAACTCAAATAGCTCCTCAAAATAACAACACACCAACAATGTGTCTTAACACACCTCCTTTATAGCATGCCCATGAGTTCAGAAAGTGGCGCAAATGGATTTGCTATTTAAACAACGTGGTGCAAAATCTGAAAATTAGGGTTGTGCTGGTCTGAAAAAAGCAACAAATTGCACCAAACTCATCGTGCACCTTTTTGTGTCGGGAGTACGATAGGGTCCATAGAATCAAAATGCACTCAATGGCATCTTTAAAACCCACAGCTAACTAGAGTATTATTGCTGACCATGTCCATCCATTACCATTACAGTATAGCCATCTTGGAATAGTACTTCACGCAGGTTAGTGTGCCACGTCAAAAAAGTTCAAATCATCTGAAACAGGTTTTTTGAACATGACGGTGAGTTCTCGCATGGCCCCCAGATTCACCAGATCTCAATCCAGTAGAGCACCTTTGTGATGTGCAGGAACAGAAGATTCCTGTAACAGAAGCGCAGCCAACAAATCTGCAGCACATATGTGATCCTATCGTGTCAGTATGGATGAAAACCTTTATGCAACAAAGAATATAAAGGCAAAAAATGAGGTCAATTTGATACTAGCAAGATATACCTAATATGACTGGCAAGTGTAATGTTTACATATAAACTCTGTTGTAAAGAAATGAACAATTAATATTTATTTGGACTTATTTTTTAAGTGCTGGCCATAAAATGTGGCTCTTCGGGTCAGTGGTGAGTATCTCAAGTTACGCAGCTGTCATGCTGTTGGGATGATTGCCTTTTGAAGACAGTGAGCTCATTAACTAACCAGCACAGAGAGGATATGAAGGATTAACATTATTCTGACAGTTTATCCCACAATTGTTGGCCAATCCAGACGTCTGAGCACATAATTGTGCTGAAAAATGTAGACTGTGATACTATTCTAAGCTTTGAACATACCACAATAAAAGAAAGATCACCTGCTTCACCTGAACTGTTCTATAGGTGCCATCAGACACTAGGATGATCACAAAACACAGTGTTTACTTTATGCCATCAAATTACAAGTGATAATAATATTAAAGGGAGAGTTCAATCGAAGATGACAATTCTGTATTCATTTACTTCTACTTGTTTCAAACATATATGAGTTTTCTTCATCTAATGAACACAAGAGAAAATCTTTTGAAGAATTTTGGAAACTGGTATATTTTATTTTCCACAATGGATGTCAAAGGCTACCAGTTACATATATTTGTGTGTTGAACAGATAAAAGAAACTCATAAAGGTTTCAACAAGGATGAGTAGATGGCGAGTAAATTTTGAGTATATGGTGAGTAAAGTAAGTTGTTCGAATCACAGAGAGGACGGAGAAACACTGATCCTGTTTTCTAACTGTTAAAACACATTTTTGTCCTAATCATCTGCGTTCTGCGTGTTTCTAAAAGTTTCTCAAAACAACTGCATAAACTACAATGACAATTATTACTTCAGGTACAGATTATGTGCTTTATTCAGTTTTTTCAATGCAACCAATGCGAGTTTGAATACCATTATATGTGACATTTATTGCCATACAACAGAAAGCAGCAGCTGACAATTCATCTCAGATCTTGAAAATAAAAAATAGCAAATGGTTTTAAAATGAAAGTCAGAACTGTGACTCATCTGTCACTCAGCCTACTTTTAATAATCTTAAATAGGTTAAATATGTATTAATTACATTATAACGCTTACCATTTTATTGGATATGCAGTGGCTGATATTTAAATGTTTATGTTTTGTCACATCATGTTTTGGGCAGACAGATAAACTGCCTGTTGCTGGAATCTTGTTGAGTCACATGTGGTTAGGACATGGTATGTGATGCACTTTGAAACTTTAATTTTGGATTAAACAACCAAAACTAAGCATTGTCTTTAAATGAATTTTCTTTTATAATCCAATACTGTACAAATACCTGAAATCTGCCTAGATCTGAAATTGCAAGCATGTCTATAAGCATAATAATGCTGCTTATCTCCCAGGCATTTTTAAATCTGATTAGAAGTTTGCCAGATGATCATAAGTGATCATAAGGTCTACAACTGGTGTACTTCTATCTCTCACACATGGACAAAAACCCACTTAAAGCTTTAAATGTCTGGTTTTGTCTGATTTCATCTACTCTAATTCATCAATAGTAACGTATTTATGTGATCATAGTTACAAATGTACATCGTAAATTTTAAGTGTCTACAACGTTGTGCCATGGTCTTCCTATAAACGCCTACAGGTGTCAGATGTGCAAGATTTCTTTCAATAATTGTCTACCGTTACCCCATCAACACTGTAAAATGACTGAAAATAAAGGCTACTTTTTTGTCTAAAAAGGAGTTAAAGTCAGTGATGCCATTAAATATGAACAAACGGTTTAAATGCACAGAACAAAATTAAAGCGATTTTAACCATTGGTTTTACAACAAACCAAACCAAAAATCCATGTTTATTGTAGTTTAACTTTGGAAACTACAAATAATGATTTTGCTAAACACACAGAAAAATGTATATTAATTTATTATAATACATATTATAGTGTTTTTTAACCATATATATAGTAGAGTGAATTAAACTGTATATATTATTTACATCACTTTGTTAATGAATGCTAAAGAATACTGTAGTAAAAAATATCATGAACTGATAGACTGCACTAAATACTGTAGTATTCTTTATTTTAAATACAGTAAACTGTGATGTATTGTATTTTAATATACCCTATAGTTGTAGAAAACTTATTATTACCACAACAATTTAATAGTCTCAAGATCAAATAGTTTACTATATATTATGAGTTAGGGCTGCACAATATATTATTTCAGCACTGATATTACAACGTCCGCATCCGCAATAGTCACATCGCAAGATATGCAATGTTGAGTCTGAATTATAGTTGACCAGGAGTTAGAAAATTGTATTTAATTATTGTTTTTAATTAAGGAGTTTTGCTTAGAATTTTTATTTTTGTTTCTAGTCTAAATATGTATTTTTCAAAGCAAAAACAAGACTATAGTTTTGTGATTATTCCATTTTTGTACCTGAGTACTGGTTAGACTCCATAGAAAACTATCAAATAGTTCTATTCAAACTATCTTATGAAAATATCCTATATTGCAATATTCATTGCAGAAACATATCGCAATATTAGATTTTTTCCAATATCGTGCAGCCCTACTATGAATGGATTAAAAACCCTATTTATTTTGACTATTATAGTTTCTTCAATAAGTTACTATAGTTTTTTTCATGTGGGTTTATTTAGTTTTTGCAGTTTTAAAACAATTTTCAGTAGTTTAAGTAAATTGCAATCAATATCAAAAGCATAGATACAAGACAGTAGTTTTTTACTGTAATAAAATAATTGCTGATTTTTTTTTCATAAAATCACACATGAAAAAATACTGTATTTTACTGTATATATTATAGCACTTAAAACAGTTTGTTGAAAGACGAATGCTACAGCTTACTGTAGCAAACTGATAAACAATAAATACTGTAGTATACCTTAGTTTTTACCACAATAATACTCCATATGCTGTAGTTGAAAACTTGGTAGTGGGTGATTAATATTACAGTTGTTGTATTACCACAGCAAGAATTATCATAACAAAATAATTCAAGTATTTTAGTATGGTTCAAAAACTCAAAAACAATATTTACTATAAACTATTTACTTTAGTTTTTTGCATGTTGGACAGGGTCACTTCAGGTAGAAATATATCTTAATATAACAGTACAGACGTGCAGGAATTAGTGCAACCCGCTGGTGTAAACTGACGGTGTCTTCACAGCTGCTCAAGCGTACCCAAAAGTCATAAAAGTATTCCCCTACCTTCCATGACATGAAGCGCAGAGGAGAGATAACCCAAGGCGAGATGCGCACCAACGAGCCACGACAGGAGGCTAAATGAATGAAGGCAGTGATGTTCAACACAAATAGCCTATAGTAACATAAACACAACAGTTTTGATGATCACCTATCCAAACATCCCATCCACTTACCGAAATTTCATTTTTGTTCAGAAGTCCAAGCATAAGATTAGTGCAAAAACGTGGATATCAACACTTCCAGAGTGTTGTCACCCACTCTCTCTTTCTTTCCTTCTGTTCTTCTGACTGACTCTCTCCAGTCTCTCTTACTTCAGACTGTCTGAACAAAGACTGCCTTAGTCTCAGTGCTACACGGCGCTCCGGACTGCTGAAATCCGACCCCAAAAAATCTTCGAGAAGCGACGCTCTCCACTCTTTCAAATCCGTTTTAGAGCAGTGACCCCATAAACAACTCGCCTGTTCAATCCTTCAACAAATATGTTTTTTAATCATCCTTGGCTGTGAGCTGCATCATGTGGCGGTGAGGTCCGTGAATTCCCTCATGTGGCGTTTATTACGAGGGAATAAGTTTAATTAATCGTTTATTATTCGATATATTATTTGCTTTAAAGAAGCAAAACACAAATGTCGTTAAGTTTTAGAAGGCCAAACGGCAATATCTTAAACACTTATTACAAAACTAGCTATACTGTGTTCTAACAAGGTATCAACTTAATTTCTTGTGGTATTTGAAGCAACGTCTTTGGATAACCATTTAAAACTTCCAGTCTCTCTTTCTAAACCAAGGGCGCATTTATTTGATATATTAAAACACGTTTGTGATACTATTTTAAATAAGCTTTCTTTTTGTATAGATTTTAAAATGTAATTAATGCCTGTGCTGGTCAGGCTGAATTTTCAGCATCAATCAATCTTCAGTGTCATATGATACTTCACATAATTTTAAACTTAATGTGTTTGTCAGAAGCTTTTTGTTTTTCAACTAAAGTTCTTCACAATATTTACTTGGAGATAAATAAATAAATAGCCTAACAATTCCCTTTAAATGAATGGCTTGAATATGTATTCATTTCTGGGTTTGAAATCTGCAGCTGTTTGTTATAAATATTGGGCATCACCCCAATCTTGCAATTTTGAGTTACAAAGGATTGAGTTATACACAATTATTTTTCTTTATGGTGCAAAAAAAAAAAAAAAAACGTGTCAAAATTGCCATAAACTCAATAGTCTTCCCATTATTTTAAAGCTAAAATGATTTCCCCTTCATTCCCAACGGCTTTTTTTTAAAAGAGCACATGCTTGGGGACAAAAGGCTGTGAAAACGAAGAATCCCTGTACCATACTGAGCAAACTCCTGAGAGACCTATTTAAAGCACTGAAAATAACGTCCATGAAGGACCACCCGGGAGGTAAGAGCCTTGTTTGACTTTCACCAGGGGGCTTTTAGACCCCATACTGTCCCCTCACAGACTTACAGAGCTGCCTCAAGGCACTCATACCTCCTACGAAACAATGCAACAAATCAGGAGCATAGATCCTGTGTCAGACAAAACTTCTTTGGTCCCGAACAAAAGACGGTCCTTCTCCACAAGAGCCTTTCCTATTCTTCATCAGCGTTATCATCAAGAGAGTCCTTATCCTAGTCTGGTTAAGCTCTCATATTCCAGCCCACAGAAGTCTACAAGATAAAGTGTTTTGCTAAGGTGATAAATGAATAGGTAATTCTTGTCAACAACCTGCAATTAGCCAGTCTTGAAATGATAATGTTTTTTTAGGAAAGCACTTGAGATGCTGGAGAATAGGGATGAACTGACATGCATCAGTACTAATGGAAGAAGTCATGATCAGGGAATGAATCACAAAACATGCAGAGACATTTGCATGAGTGCTGCATTGAAGTCACTTGTCGATTCCCACAGCATTTTATTCAGTTGTTATAGTGTTAAATCTACGTCAATTTAAATTTTTACTTCCATTAGAATTATTCTTTTATAAGGCACTCATTCAAATACTCATCAGAAAGACCCTGGAGTGTTACTGGAGGTCATTTCAAGACCTTTGAACTATTATGACTATTTTATTTTAATTATATTGTAATCAATGTCAATAAATTTACTACATATAGCTCTTCAATCATTCTGTGGTACTCGGAGGTTTGAACCTCCAAACTGCAGTTGCAATGCAGCTTCAAATGGCTTTACATGACCCCAACTAAGGAAAAAAAAGTTTCTACCCTAACGATCGGTCATTTTCTTAAAAAATTAATAATTTCTATCATCTTGGATGACAAAAGGGTGAGTAAATTATCTGGAAAAACTTTTTATTCTGGAACTGAATTCACACTTTTAGCAGCAGTTTTTACTTGTGAATGACATTAAAGGGCTTCTGCAATGTCCTACAAAAGTCACTAGTAAATTTGCTAATCACAGAAAAATAAAATGTAAAAAACTGGGGTAATAATTTTTAAACCTGAAAAGCTTGGGCATGCATTAAAGCATCCTGTCAGTGCTTACAAGAAAAAAAATAACAGTTTTGAAAGTGATTCCTAGTGATTTTAACATAGCCGTTGTTACTCTTTTATTTCTAGAGCGATTTCTAGAATAGTTTTCATACTGGGTGAAAAAAGGGCCTTTAGTCTGTTATAAGAAGGTTGGAAGCTATGGTGGTAAATAGTAGTGAAATCTAAACACATCACTAAATAAATATGGCTAGTATCTTATTTCGACCTGTCATTCAGTAATATGATTGTAAAGCTAGATGATCATGTTAACTGCTAATGCAGTTGTTGTTTCTCTAATCCAGCAAGCCCATGTTATGGAAATACCCACTCACTCATGTTCCTTTAGATTGTTGCCTTTCAGGGTCCACCACTGTAAAATGAACTGGCATTTACTCTGGTACACTTTATACCAGCAGATGCCTTTTCTACCACAACCCAGTTTTGAAAGCGTCTACTAACCCATGCAACCCCCAATGCCGAGAAACACACTCTCCCATTTACGTAAACCCTCACAAACTACAGTATATTTACTTTATCCAGTCCACCTCATCTTTTTACTGTAGGTGAAACAGGAGAACATGCAAACAAACATGCAATGTCTCAAACAAATGATGACCATTGATCTGGGACTCGAACCAGGAACCGGGGCAACCATGTTAACCACAGATCCACCATGGCATTCTTTAAAGGAAGTAAGTAGGATCTTTTAATGCAATTAATGATGTTATCTATAGAGAATAATTTGACATGCATGACCCCTCTTCATCTGTGTTAACCTCATTCCTCCTAGGTTAAGAGCTGCGACTGGAACTCAAACGTAATGTGTTGTTGACAAGGTCAGATGTCACTAACCTCAGTACTAGGTTAAACTCACAAACACCAAGTTTAGACGTAGTAACTTATTTCAAGTCCAGCAGAACATGCAGCTTGAACAGGGTTCCCAGAGGAAGTATACAGATATAATAATCAACATTAAACAAGAAATTGAAACCAGCAAGAACATCAGCATAATCTTCAAACAATCTGGTCAGCATTTCGGTGAACAGTTTGGCCACAATATTCAAATTTATGTTTACCTATTGTTATTTACTCAAGTTCAATGTCGAATATAAACATTGATTGCTGGAACAAAATGTGAAAATCTGCTCTCAAAGAGCAGTCACGTCCTGAACTTGGTTATAGAAAACTCATTATAATGTACACAAACAAATGCTGAGGGATGTGTTTCCCAGCCTCCTTGTGACTCAATTTGTTTTGATGAGATGAACATGAGATTGTTTAAAATGGATTTGATGTTGTTAAAGAGTTCTCTGATCTTCAAAGTTTCTCATCTAAACATGGGAAACATCTGCCTGCTTTATTCTCATAATAACCCTTTTCTTATACTTGACTGAGCTGCTGAAAGCTTTGATATGCTTTTCGGTTCTCATGAGTAAAATAGTCGTTAATTTCAGAAATTAGTTTCAATTTTAATGCTCTAATTAGAGCTTGTATATGAGTGTCAGGAATAATAAAGTGTTCAGAGTTGACTACCTCTTCTAATTATTATTTTACACTTTAAAATAAGTTCTTTATTTGCATCAGTGATTCCTTGAAGAAACTTTCACACCCATGGAAACTTTTAAATTCATAAAAGATTATTCATAGAGAAAAAAAGGCCTTTTAGATCATATGATGTACATACATATACATACAAAAAATCATTAAAAAAGAAACCTTTTAACCCTTCCATTTAAGTGATTTTTAGTAGTTTAAAACTCTATATTAGGTGCTTCATGGTGGCTCAGTGGTTCAAGCCCCGGCTGGGTCAGTTGGCAATTCTGTGTGGAGTTTGCATGTTCTCCCTGTGTTCGCATGGTTTTCCTCTAGTTTTCCTTGTTTCCCCCACAGTACAAAGACATGCGCTGTAGGTGAATTGAATAAACTAAATTGTCCGTAGTGTATGTGTGTGAATACAAGTGTGTATGGATGTTTCCTAGTGCTGGGTTGCAGCTGGAAGGGCATTCACTGCGTAAAACATATGCTGGTTGAGTTGGCGGTTCATTCCACTGTGGCGAGCCCTGATAAATAAAGGGACTAAGCTGAAGGAAAATGAATGAAACACTATATTGTCTAAGAAATAATATGTAATAAATCTGTAAAATAACAGAAATCTTGCTGAATGTACAATTTTGTTTTTGTTCTTATTTGGATGTCCAACCCAAACGATGAATTGATTCAAACACTAACAATGTCAATAGGGTTACTTTGTTAAACATCAAAACCAAAAATTGATGCAGTATGCAGTATTTAAAGGTGTAAATGTATAAATATATTATTTTTTAATGCAGAGATGCACAAACTAGGGTCCAGGGGCCAGAGTTGGCCCATGGTAACTTTTGATTTGGCCCACCATCCCATTTGAGAGGAGAGGGAGAATGATCGGAATGGTTTTGAGATAGTCAATTTAAATTTAATGTAACATTTTCTTTGTTTTATTATTATAAAAAGCTAACTGAAATTAAATGTTTTTTGATTGAGTTTAAATGTACATACTGTCACCCGTCAATGCAGAGAATTTGGTGAGCAAATCAAGTCAAAGGCATATTCAGCGTGACTGGTATTTATTCAGCACTGAACTCCACTGTGATTGTTTATGTTTTTATTGCAATAAGTTATCATTTAAATGCTATACTGCATTAGAAAATACAATTTAAAGTAATGTTTTCTATTTATTTAGAAATGTTATAAAATAAATTAGGAAATTACCCATGGCAACCTTTATGTAATATAGTTACCTTTGGCCCACGGCTCTTATATGACCATTGGCACCAAAAAGTTTGGGCACCCCTAATTTAAAGGCTGCAGAACTTATAGTATTACTGGAGTCATGATGAAAACAACCTTTGAACAGACAATAGTAAATATGATTTCATATTTCCCACATTGATAGTACAGTCAGGGATCAGCCAATTAAAGGCAGTATTAGAAATATGGACTTTATTCCCAATACTTTTACAAATTTTCTACCTATCTTTGTCCAGGTATTTTACAAAAAAAAGCGGTATTTTTTTCAAATAACACAGTTTCTGTAAGCAAGAGACATTAGAAGATCCTTACAAAATTCTCCCCACCCAGACTTTGGAACAGTAACATAAAGTCAGTTAAAAATCATTCTAACACACTCATAACTAATGGAAATATTATGTAATTTCTTCTTTTTTATTCCCATGCTTCAAAACCTCTCGGATGAAGTGGAACTTTAGCTGTACAGTACATACACTATACTAAAAATAAAACAGTTCTGCATTCAAAGCCTAAAGGATTTTGCTTCTCCACACTCTCAGAAATAAAGGTACACGAGCTATCACTGGGGGTGGGGGGTACCTTTTCAAAAGGTAAAAATTTGTACCTTAAAGGTCCATATTAATACCTCAAGGGTACATATTAGTACTTAAAAATTACAAAAGTGTTCCTCTTAAAACTTGTAGGTACTAATATATACTTTTGAGGTACCAATATAGACCCTTTAAGTACAAATGTGTACCTTTTGAAAAGGTACCCTCCCCTCTCTTAAAGGGATAGTTCAACCAAAACTGAATATTCTGTCACCATTTACTCACCTTTTACTTGCTCCAAACCTGTTTGAGTTTCTTTTTTCCCGTTGAACACAAAAGGAGATATTTAGAAAAATGCTGAAAACCTGTAACTATTGACTTCCTTTGAAATAGTTTTTCCTACCATGGAAGTTGAAGGTTACAGGTTTCTAACATTTTTCAAAATATCTTCTATTGTGTTTTTGTGTGTGTGTGTGTGTGTGTGTGTGTGTGTGTGTGTGTGTGTGTGT
>CAIGQZ010001336.1:27174231-27187365 GCA_903798205.1 Danio tinwini | reverse complement strand
GTGTGTGTGTGTGTGTGTGTGTGTGTGTGTGTGTGTGTGTGTGTGTGCGTGTGTTTTAACCGCTTTAGGGAGGGTATATAGTGAGCACATTTTAATTTTGGGTGAACTTTCCATTTAATAATCCAAAGAGCCTTTTGTAATTTGTAAAGATTGCATTTTAGTTTCTTTTCATTGTAGATTCTTTGTAGAACCACTGCTGCCAATTAAGTGTGGGGTGTAGAATTTCAAAGAATGCCATGAAGCTGATCTCCTCATGCTGTTATCTAGCTTAACTAGAATAACAGCAGGACTACACGGTCAACTAGCCAGGCTTTGCTGGTGAACTGCATCTACAATCTACACCACTGATTTTATTTCATTCAGAATGCGCGAGCATTAAAGCATGTTATGCACCTCCACACTGTTTACTGCTATAGTAACCATAATAATATCATAAGGCGGGAAGCAGGAACAGAGTCTGCATTCACAGGACTGGAAGCAGTGACACAGTGTGCCTCGAGAGGAATTTGGTTTTCGTGGGATGTGACTGTATTAGCTGCATGAAGGCTGCACAAGGACAACACTAGCACTGCTGAGGATGTCAATTACACAAAATACTGACCTCACGCTTTTCTGCATGCAGCATTTATTACAGCGGTCAAGCCCTGCATGTCCTCTAAAATCACAGAGGAGACCTTGTGTCTTCCTGACTGTGGATGAATCTGAAAGTGTGCTCCCAATTTGCAATCTAAAACTGAAATTAAGCCAAAACATCCCAGTTAATGTTGTTCAGTCACTGAAGCCGAGCTATTGAGAAACCCTGCATGACACAATTAGCAAAGAATGTTCATTTTTCTCCCTGAGGTCCACTTATAATGTTAGGAAAGTGCATGTGTGCCAAGAAACAGTCAATATTTAGTTTAATAGGAACATTTTTCATACTCTCTTTGACCTTTAAAGAGATTTTTTATTTGTTAGATATCGTTTAAGACTTCTATGTAAACTCTCTTTCACATGAGAAACAAAATAAACTTTGACCCTTAGAAATACAAGATTTTTTTTTGCTGCCGTTTGTTCATGATTTTAAATCAACACTAAAATTTAATAAACAGTCTAAAGTAATCATACACTTGAAAAAAAAAAAAAACATAACATGGAGAAACGTTACCAATAGGCCTATATATATTGTTCATAAAAAGTTCATACTGACAAAATGCTCAGCATATATAAGTGCACCACTCTCAAATCTATCTTTTAAAATCATAGTTTTAATAGGTAGCTATACAATATTATATTTGTGCATATAGATTAGATTAGTCAGCACTGAAGCCAAATCTGGAGCTTATCTAATAAAATAACTCATATAGTTTAATCGTTAAATAAAGATAATGGTCCAAAAACTAGAACACCCAAATTTATGTTATAGAAAAATATTAAATACAAATTTACAAAAAGAGAAAAAAAATCAAGAGAAGCAAAAAATAGAAAACTCTAGTTGAAATTTTGTAGGCTGTAATTTATTTTTGCAATATTTTGCTATAATTTAATTGTATTATCTTTCAATTTCTAAATATGTTTGGTCACTAAAAAATTATTTTAATAAATATATCTGTTTAATAGATCTGTTTTGTTTAAATCCACCAAAATACATTGCCTACATTCACTGAGAAATGGATAAAAATACTCATTTTCAAAATGCGGTGTACTCAATTACGCTGAGCACTGTATGTTTGTATTTATGGACTAATAGAGTCAGATGGTGTAGTATTTCTGGGATTTCATCCTTAGTAAGGTCAACCCTTAGAAGTTCTAACAAAATTTTATTTTCTCCAATCTATTTTTTAAAATAGTATAATACATTTTGTTTTACATGTACAATATATACATTTTCAGTTAAAAGGATAGTTCATCTAAAACGAAAACTCTGCCATCATTTGCTCACTCTACTTGTTTTAAACTGAAGTTACTATGTCAAAAATGGGTTTCTAGTTTCTGTTCAACACAAAAGAAGTTATTTTGAAGAAAGCTGAAAACCTGTTACAATTGACCTCCATAGTATTTGTTTTTCCTTCTATGGAAGTCAATGGTCACTTACAGGTTTTTGGTTTACTTCAAAATATAGTTTTTTGTGTTCAACAGAACAAACCAACAATTTACACTGGTTTGAATTCAAAAGGGCTTCCATTCTTTGCTCTGTTTAATTTCCTGATTGCTCTTCTTTGTGGTCTGTTTGCAGTTTCTGCATGAGAGTGCCCTCTTGCATTCGGAGGAAATTGACGAAAGAGCCATGTTTCACTGACAATATGTGCATGAGAATCACAGCTTATGCTGAATTGCTGAATTTCATTTCAAATAATCCCGCAGCCCTAGTTCTAAACAGAAGGTTTTACAAACCACTGCTTCAAATGGTAAAAAATGCATATATCCTTAAATTAACCTGTCTGACATTAAAAACACTGGCTGGTGTAACTGGGTGCATAACCCAAGTCAACATGCCAATCAGGGCTGGAATACAGCATGATTGTTTACTTCATATGAGCCAATCAATATCCATGCCTGGGTTGTCTTTCACTGTTCAACTTCAAAAATGGACCTAAGAACAGCTGGAATTCAGCATGGTGAGAAACCATGTAAGAAGTAGTATTAGTTCCTCCGGTTTTACTGTATGTTCAGGGGTTTTGATTTGCTGTTAAGACTAAACTGATGTAACAAGTGCTGACTGAACCTGTTTTGGCCCAAAACTAGTCCAGTGATGTGTCCAAAAGGACTAATCAAACGTTGAGAAACTGAAGTTGTTTTGCATGTCCACTGACATCCAAATGTGGTCCACTGATGTTGGCAATCAATCCTTCCTAACCAAATGTTGAGACACTGGACCATTTTTGGGCATCAGTGGATGTGCAAAACATGTTCAGTGATGTTGGAAATCAATCCCTCCAAACCAAATGTTAAGACACTGAACATGTTTTGCACATCCATTGACAGCCAGAAATGGTCCACTGACATCCAAAAGTGTCTACTGTTGCCCAAAAATAGTCTAGTGACATTCGAAAGAGCATAAAATAAAATGTGAAAATTGTTCACTTATGTCTGAAATTGAACCAGTCCACCTAAGTGACACCTAAGTTAAGTGACATCCAACAGCAGTTGATAAGCTGCTTAATAACCGCCCTTAATAAGATCTTGAGACACTGAACCTGTTTTGCACGTCCACTGAGGCCCAAAAGCAGTTCCCAATCAGATATTCAGACATCTGCTGGACAAGACATCTCCCTGAAGTCACATGTCCTCTCCAGTAGCCTTTAAGAGTAAAAGAAAATGCAACAAGTGAATAGGGCAATAAATGATATCACTTTATTACTATAAAATATAGGATTATATCATGAAAATGTATACACTATTAAATTAATTAATTTAATTTACTACCATTTTATTTGTTATTTTCTATCTTTCATAAATATTGAGAGTTGAGAATAATCTTTAAACATCATAAAACCTAAAAATCAATAAAAATCCCACCAAATTTTCCTTTCATGTATAATCTGTCCCCTTTTTTTGCTTGAGTCCTGATGTCCACTACATGGACATTGCATAAAATAAGATTAACATATCATTTTTCAAAATTGTTTATTTTAACTTCTCCTAAATCAGTGTTTCTCAACCACATTCCTGGAGGAGCACTAACACTGCATGTTTTGGATCTTTTGTCTTTCACACCCATTACAGGTCTTTAAGTCTATGCTAATGAGCTGATGATCTGAATCAGGTTAAGGAGACATGGAAAATGTGGTGGTTCTCCAGGAATGTGGTTGAGAAACACTGCTCTAAACAATGTAATGACTAAATTCACAAAACATTTTCCCCATGCTTAAAAAAGTTAATATAAAGTTCTTCAAAAAAAGATTTAAAAAGTTTTTACTACAAGATTCTTTGGGGAACCGATGGCATAAATGTCAAAACCTCTTTTAAGAACCTTTATTTTAAACAGTGTAGTTTAAGACATTTTAAATAGAGAGAATATGAGAGAAAAAATTCTCATGAGAAAAGTCCTCATGGCACCAAGCTGTAAAACACTCTTTGGCTGCATTTAGATCTTTTATATTTAAGGCTGAATTCCACCTACATTTTTCCTTAGCCTGAAAGAGATGGATTGTTACGATGTGCTGACTAGAAGGGAAAGTCATTCACGCTGCTGCTAGTTTGCTGACCCTGGTTGAATCTTTAGGATCTCCCAGTGTGACATTCAGTTGACATCTACACAATACCTTCGGTCCTTTTAAGAAGATCAAAGAAAACAGGGGAAAGCAGTGGGAATGTGAACTAAAAGATTGCCCTCTTCTTTTTTCTTCTTACATTTTGAAAAATATTGATCCAAAAATTGCACACAGTAGTTTGTCACTTAATAATTAATAGCGTAATATAAAATAACAGATTTTGTAATAATTTACTTAATACTTTAATGCTGAAATGTATTTAATAAATAATAAATATGTACAATAAAAAAAAGATTTTTGCTACTTGTTCAAGCTACTTATTTAAAGGGCACCTATTTTACAAGCTGTAAGATAAGAGTTTGGTGTTTCCAGAATGTATAGTTTCAGCTCAAAATACCCATCAGATTATTTAATGTAGAATCTGCCCATTTTGGTGTCTACACAGTGTAGCTGTTTTTGCTGCCTGTGGCTTTACATGCAAATGAGCTGGGAAAAACAGCACTCCTACGTCACGTTGCAGTGGGCCTCAAAATCAATGGAATTAGGATCTATTTTAATGTCAGAAAATTCTAAAAAAAAAAAAAGATATGTTGTGTTTAAACAGCCTGATCTGGAGGAAACGTATTTTACGTTTTGTCGGTTTAGTGGCTAATTCGTATGAATTCGTGAATTCAAGTTGAGTCGTATGAAAATGTACACTTTTAAAAAAAGCCCCTAAACCCAACCATCATTGGGTGATGAGCAAATTTTACTAAATTGTACGAATTCATACGAATTAGCCACTAAATCAATATGTTACAAATTTCCATGAGATGGTGTAGGTTTATGTCACTCCAATATGACAGTGGACACACACATAGTTCTGTCCAAACAGCATACAAAAGTTGATTTTCATCATAGGTGCCCTTTAAAATGAGCTAAAACAACACAATTCTAGAGATTTTTTGAGACAACTTAATTATTTTAATAATAAATCCACTTAAATTTGTTAAATTAACTTAATCGACTTGTGTTGGGACAACAAGAACGAATTGTGTGGATCCCTCCATTTTTTACAGTGTAGTTCATATTTAAAAGAAGCACTTTTTATTTACAAGCGCAAAACAGAGAGACTCTGTGTTGAATACAAGACAAATGTAGGAAAAATGATTTGTCATGATGTTTAAATCATTTAGTGTTTCCTGGGGTGAAAAGCTACAGAGGATTTGGCACAAGGAACGATCACAAAATCCTCGAATCCTCAAGTGCTGTCAACAGAAGAACCCATTATTTTAAGAGCACATCTCCGCTCTGTGGAGAAAGACAGAAAAAAAGCGGATGAATGTTTTAACTCTTTATAAAATAACAGTTAAAGAGAAAAAAATGCAGAGAAATATCAATTCAAAACTCGTGACAAATTTTCGTCATATAACAATTTCTTTTTTTATATTTTAATTGTTTACAGTTTCTTGTTAAATCAAAATCACAATAGAAAACACTTGACATAGTCTTTCTCTCTTTTTTTGTGTACTGGTATGAACCAGGACAAGCACTATGACTGTGAGCCGCTCAACTGACTGATTCCAAGCCACATGATAAGAAAACTTGCCAAGGCAATAAACTGAAAATAGAGCCTCATGTGAAACTCCAGAAGCATATTAAGCGTTCACTTGGGAGTTACAAAGTGAATGGATTTTTGTCCGAGAGCATCCACAGCAAATTAAATAAAAAAACACAAAGTATTTCAGTTCTGCTTGGTCAGTGCATTCTGTCAAAAGAGAACATCACAATGAGAGTAATTAATGGCTTGTGTTTATCCCCCTCTACTGGAGAGGATGTGCGTTTTGTTGACCAAGTCCAAGTTTATTAGAGCTATGTTTGTTATTTGCGTTGAGATTTATTCTTTTTGCAAAGCAAGATAAGTAAAGGAAAAATCTAATCTATTTAATCACACATTTGCAAAAATATTTACCAACACAAATCGTTACAGTTACTATACACTATCTTTTTTATAATACGGAGTATTATGCATATATATTGGCATAACTGTCTTTTTAAAATCTTTTAAGTATTTTGGACCTAGTGTCTGGAATAAAGAGAATGTTATATCAAATATACAAAGAAATCTGCACATGTATAAATAAATGTTCTTTATTGGCATCGGTGGAATCATTAATATCCATAGAATCATTCCTTTGAACAAACAGTTCTTTGAACTATTAGCAAAAAAATGTTTTTAATCACTGTAAAAAAAAAAGTAGGTCCCTTTAGAACCTTTTATTTTTAAGACTTTTTAAGACTGTGTGAACTCTCAATTGAATTTAATCATGGACACTCAATGTAAGAGCCTTAAACTGACATTATAGTTAACATAATAAAAAAAACATTTCCAAAAACGATAAATGTAATACTGAATGCTAAATGTTTTAGGGGGGAAAAAAGTAGTATTCTTCATGAACTCTGCAGTATACTGACAGATTTTAACCATATGGTTCGGCTCACTGCAACATCAGCAACACTTATAACAAAAATGACATTATTAAAACCTCATAAATTAAACTAACATTACATATTACATGAATCTCAGCAGTAGAATGTGTTGAGATGGAAAATTATTAGGCTGCATTTATTAGGGCTGGGTATTGGCACAAGTTTCGTAATTTGGTAAAAATTCAATTCACAAGCTTTTAAATAGATTCTGATTGCATGCGTCAAGTACAGCACATGGCCAATTTAATGAAAGTAAAGTCAAAATAAACTTACTGATGTTGTAAACTGTACTCTATTTGGTGCACTGTTAAAAGGAAATGTTATTTTAGGCTACTTTTTCACATTAAATAATATGAGGGTGTTTTTCTTAATAATACCTAATGACTTAATTACGTTCCTATACATGTTTTTGAAATATGATCTCCAAAATAGCAACTCTTATACGGCATAACAAATCAAACATACTGTACTGTATAAATACTGAACATCAGATTAAATAAGACACAAGGGTGTCTTGTGTCTTATAGTAAGTTTCTTATAGAAAGTTTCAGAATATTAGTACATTTTAAAACAGTTTCTGATGTTCATTTCTTTATCTTTGTAAAGCAGAAGAGTCAGCTGGTTTTCGCAGACTTTTCTATAAATACTTTCTAGTTCTCTAAAAGTGTGGCAATACTTGTATGGGAACATGCTTAAAGAGAACTAGAAAGTACTTTTAGAAAAGTACATGTTATGTTAATTAACTACATGTTATGTTAATAAGTTGCTATTGCAGCATTTATTGTTGAAAATGGAAAGTTTGATTCTAGCCGGGTCAGAAATCTCCCTCACACCCATAAGTATGGCACAACATGATAAAAATGACTGTACTACTCAAAGTACCCTCAGTTGTTACACTGTAAAAAGTGATGGCTTGACTTTACTTTAAAACGGAGTAAACATGTGGTCTTTGAATTATTAAGTACATTAACTAATGCTGCCGAAAAAATGTTTGGATCTTGCCAGAAGATTGTGACCGCATCCAAATCAACAATCCATATATTTTTCCAAACTGCTGATCTAACGTAGGTACAATGTAATACTGTATCATACAGGTATACATAAATTTTTGTTGATGACATTAATTAATTTAGGCAAATTTAAAGGGTTAGTTCACCTCCAAAAAAGACAATTATATCACCCTTTACGTACTTCAAACCATCATGAGTTTCTCTATTCTGTTGAACAAAAAATAAATGTTATGAAGAAATCTGGAATGCTCTAACCATTGACTTACATAGGATTTGTTTTTCCTACTATAGAAGTCAATGGTTACAGGTTTTCTTCTTTCTTCAAAATATCTTATTTTGGGTTAAACAGAATAAAGAAATTCATAAAAGTTTAAATCCACTTGAGGGTGATGGTCAACATTTCTTTAAGGGAATGGTCATACATGTAGATTGTTTGCTTAGCTCAGTTGTTCTAAAAATATACAATTCTGACCACATCTCAATTCGGAATTTCACATTGTGTGTGCTCCCATTATACTTTTTGAGAGGCCTTAGAAACATAAACACTGATAATTACATAATAACCCTTCATACATTGTGATAAAGCCTGTTGAGTTTGTTGGGTTTCCAAATTCCCTTTCTCAAAAGTTTCTGTTTGAATGGGGAAACATCAAATTCTCCAAAATTGCTTGCCAAGCTTACTATTAAATTTCATTTTAGGAAACAACAATAAAAGTAAATAACAACTGTCTTCTTAGTTTCATTTTTAAACGTTTAAGTTACACAAAATCTACAGAAACTCACATCTGGTCTGAGCCCCTCCCCGGGAGAATCGTCAGTCTATAGCAATCACTGATGCTTTATTCACCATATTGACCGTTACACTTTTTCCATTCAAAACTATAAGAGTGACAGGTCTTGTGTATTCTATAGTCTTTGGGGTTTCTCATCACAAGCAAACTACTGCAGAGATTTTAAGAAGGCTACGACCATCTCCCTGAATCTATTGCGGTGCAGATCCCAACGCAATTGCTGTGTTCATGTATAGCGACAATATTATTAGCTATTATTATTATACATTTTTGTAAAAGTAGTGTTTAACCGAGCAAGTGAATTTCTCACAGTATTTTATGGTATATCTTCCTTCTAGAGAAGATTGCACAAATGTAAAAACTGCTTAGGTCAATATTATAAGCCCCCTTAAGGTTACAGAACAAACCACTGCCTAATTAACCTAACTTGCCTAGTTAACCTAATTAACTTATTTTAATCTTACTAATCACTATTAAAATATTATGTACTGTCATCAAGGCAAAGAAAAAGAAATTAATTAGAAATTGTTTTGTAAAAATATTGTTTTTAAAAAGTTGTTCAAAAAAACAGCAGGCACTCTAAAGTGTACATGATGGTCAGCATAAAGTTAAACTTTAATTTATCCAGTGTTTTTTTTTTAGTGCCTGAATTTTGTCATCAGAATAGTATCTGGTTGTTGGTGCAAATAGACACAGCACTGTGCTCACGGCGACCCAAGTTCAATGCTTTCCAGTCTATACTATCCCATTACAGTTGAAAAATCCCTAAAATAATAATAAAAAATAATACTATATGGACTAGATTTTTGTAGCTACTTTTGAGGCAACAAATTAAACGCCTGTGTGTGAACAATAATGAGTGCATTGGGATGATACTGCACACAACAAAGTTTGGTTAATTCATCAAGTGAGAGCAAAAACTAAACGAACAGTTCTTGGGATTAAAAAAATCGATATCACTTCATAACAATTGTGACACAGCCCTAGTATTTATCACACATCGCTTTGAACAAACACTTGAAACACTGTCCCATGCAGTTGAATAACTTAGCGACAACACAAACGAAGCCGCTCTTTTCAAGTCTTACTGAAGGAATCAAAGTCTTTGGTTCGTCTCTGTTGACTAATAAGAAGGAGCGCATTCAAGGCCCCGTTTACACCTGATATGTGCCACGTCCCATGCTGGCCTGCAGCTGGAATGAGACTGCTTGTCCTGAGCCCATTTGTACAGTTTGTGTGCATCTCCGGACATAAATACTCTCCTCAGTGTCTGTTCCAGCAAGATGCTAAGAGTAAATGGTGATGACCTCTCTGCCGCCTCCTCGGACCAGCAGAACGTGATCTAATCTCTCAGTGAGGACCTCCAGAAACTCCATATCTGAGCTCAGAGTTAAGGAGAACTGCTGTTTATGGGTAGTTGATGAATAGGCAGTAATAAATACCATTTATTACCAATAGATAGATTTGTTAGGGGTTGGAAGGTGCACAAAATCAATGTTTGTTTTGTGTGACGGTGAAAATGCAGAGTTATGACAACAACCCACATAAAGGTGATATTCAGACTTTAGCTCACTACGATTTCAACTCTCAGTCTCTATGAAAATGAGAGGCCGTGCTCTCGAGATGCTTGGCATTTCACTCTGCACAAATAGATGTGCCACTGTCTGCATTTTAGCTGATGAAAGGATACAGTTTTCGTCGCCGCCCTTGTTTTTGGGTGGTCCTGGCATGTTCAGCAGCACCAGTTGTGCTCCCTGGGATTTCTTGACTACAACCTCGTTCAGCTTGACAGCAGTGTGCATTCTTCTCACATTAGTCTGGTCTCTGTAAAAAAATGTCAAAGTTTCATATTTAGCTCCAGGACTCAAGCTCCAGTGTCTAGATCTCCAGACTTGTGTGTAAATTGTACATTATAAATGAAAAGACTAGGTATGCGTATACATATTAGAAAGAAGGCCAATCATACTTCAGTATTCAACACACTGCATGAGAATCTGCAGATATTTTTTGCCATTTCTGCTAAGACTTTATATAAATATTTTATAAAAATGTTATTAAAAAGATTGTGTAATGACCTTGAGAGTATAGTAACTTAACAAAAAACAACCTTTTATTTAAGTTTTGCCAAGTAAATCCAATAAGGATTTATTTGGTAAACAAATTAAGTATTAAATTAATATATCTACTAGATGACAGAAAATAATACTTACAAACTGTATTGTGCTTAAATCATAAACATTTGCATATTACTCAATACTTTTACTGAAATATAAAAGCTGAATAAATATATAATTATACACATTTGCATAAATAAATAGACTTTATAATGTGCTCAATTAAATAAACCTGCAGTTGCAGATTTTGTCTGGGCCTACCATCATGTTTTAATATTAGTGCAGTACAAATCAGTCTGAAATTATTACATCAATAAATTAAATATCTACATGGTGGTAAGACTTATTTTTTTTTTTAAAGGTTACAATTATGTAATTAAATCTAAAGTAATATACACTACCTGACAAGTCTTGTTGCATATCCATGTTTTAGAAACAACAAATAATAACTTGACTTATAGTTGATCATTTGATATCAGAAGTGGCTTATATGAAAGACAAAGGCTTCTAGATTATGCTTATTTTACTAAAAAAATATGATCAAGCCTTGATTTTTCCTTATTTAATTAGGACAGTAAAGTCTAACATTGTTTAGACATAAGTCTAGTCACTTAACAGAAATAATGTACAGTAAAGAATATAGAGTCATGGTGCAGTGAAAAAATAATTAATTTTGTGTATGACTCCCATGAGCTTGGAGGACTGCATCCATACATCTGTGCAGTGACTCAAATAACTTATTAATGAAGTCATCTGAAATGGCAAAGAAAGCTTTCTTGCAAGACTCCCAGAGTTTATCAAGAGTCTTTGTATTCATCTTCAATGCCTCCTCCATCTTACCCCAGACATGCTCAATAATGTTCATGTCTGGTGACTGGGCTGGCCAATCCTGGAGGACCTTGACCTTCTTTACTTACAGGAACTTTGATGTAGAGGCTAAAGTATGAAAAGGAGCACTATCCTGCTGAAGAATTTGCCCTCTCCTGTAGTTTGTAATGTAACTGGCAGCACAAATGTCTTGATACCTTAGGTTGTCGATGTTGCCACCCACTCTGTAGATCTCTCGCACGCCCCCTTACTGAATGTAACCCCAAATCTCGATTTTTCCTTCACCAAACTTGACGGATTTCTGTGAGAATCTTGGGTCTATGCAGGTTCTAATACAACCGGGATCGACGACAAGACTATTGTCAGGCAGTGTAGTGAAATATTATTAAAATCATGTTTTTCTATTATTTAACTATTTTTTATTATTTTCTTAGTATTTAAAAATCTAATTTATTTATGTACTGTAGATTCCCATATTTAGAGTCACATTATTCTTCAGAAACCACTTTTTAGAATAATGTAAAGGATTTTAGTTACTTTAATAGTTTCAAGAATGATATTAAAAGGCCTGAAAAATTACTAAAGAGTTTAAATATATGAAATAACCTAAAATAAATATGCTCAAATATACCATGCAGTCATAAACTCCTGGAGTGCAACATATATAATACATCAATAAACATAAATAGCAAATAAAAAGTACAAAAACAAACACGCAAACAAACTTGTTAATAGAATTAATGGCCAACCATTGGCTTAGAACTAAACATAACACAAATACCAAAGAGATATTATCTCTAGCAAGCACAAGGTTAGTAATGATACATGCAGATGTAACCATCAGTGTCACAACACTTCATGCTGACTCACAGTGGCTTCAGCAGGCCACACGCATGCATGACGCAACACATCTACTATAGTAACGCACGCACGCACACACACAAACGCACGCACAAAAGTCAAAGGAACTTACAGATTCTCCCACTCTCTGGAAGGACAAAACAAAACATCTTAGCATTAAAAGGATTTCACTATTAAACATGAAGAAACTGATCCAGGCAAACTGTAAAAAATAGGTTTTATCGATCTGTCAACTCACGGTTTCATATTGAAGATGTCCCGCACATGCATGCTGGCATCCCGAAGGCGGTTTCTCTCTCCAATCAGCTTTTCCTTGGTCCAGGTCATATGGACCCGGTCAGAAGTGGGTGTGGCCTTTTCAACCAGAGTGGCATGTGACTTTGTGTTCTTGTCATGAATCAGCTGAGCCTGAAAGAGCAAGAGACACACTCCTCAACAACAACAAACTCAACTGATGCTCAGTGAGAATGACACTGGAAAGCAGGTTAGAACAACCTAGATAGAAAAACAATGTTAAATGTTAAAAATGAAAAGATCAGTCCATCTGCACTCGAAAACATTAAAACGGATCTTTTCAGCAGGGGAATGAAGATTGAGATAAAAACAAAACAAGATATGAATTAGTAACTACATTAACCACTGAAAGTAAAAACATAATGGCATGTAATTACATGAGGTGAATAAATCAAGCGTAAGTGCAATGTAAAAACATGCATTTACACAATAAGTACATTGTAAAGAATTATTCATTTCAGTGTAAGTACATATTAGTTAAATTCACTAAATATAAAGTCTGACCAAAATGTAAATAATACAAGAAATATACACACACACACACACACACACACACACACACACACACACACAA
>CAIGQZ010001336.1:27154745-27169231 GCA_903798205.1 Danio tinwini | reverse complement strand
GCTTTCTCTGTACCAGTCTTTCTCTTTCAAGCCTGTAATGCACACTACAGCTCAAAACAGCTTTCATCTTTCAAAGAAACAACCAGGAAATGGATTTATAGTGAAAGCTGTTTCATTTCAACCATTTCTGATAGTAAAACTGAAATGGTGAAATGCAAGAACATCGTCAAATGAAACTATCTATTAAGATTTCATTTCGTAGTGAGAAAAGCTTTACATTACAATGTTATTCTGAAGAGCAATTCACACAGAGGGCTCTATTTTAATGATCTAGGTGCAAAGTCTAAAGCGCAGGGCACGAAAGCCTAAAAAAGTGTGTCCGAATCCACTTTTGCTATTTTATGGATGGAAAAATACATTCTGTGCCCTGTCGCATGGTCTAACAGGGTTGTACTTATTCTCCTAATGAGTTATGGGTGTGTTTTGAGCATAATGTGCATTAAACCAAAGTCTCATCTCCCATTCCCTTTAAGAGTGGTGGACTTTAGAAAAGTGGAAAAACTGAACGCTTCACTAACGAGAAAACTGTTAAGTAGACCATCTGCAGCAGAAGGATAAAGAACAAGCCTCCTCCATTCAACCTCTATTCCTACTCTTTCTCTTTACACTTTCATGGGTAAGGAATGGTGTTGTTTGCACTCCACTGAAGACATCCATTAGCCAATATATTTTATTTTGTTTGTTAAGCGCAAAGATTTGTTTCAAAACTATTTCTAAATTCAGTTCTAATCCAGCAAACGAAGAAATGAACAACAATAATGAAGTGTGGTCAAGCAACCAGTTATATCCAAACACATGTCCTATTCTTATGTCCCATCTGGTGATGCATACGCCTCCAAAACCTGACAGATGGACAAATCTAAACTTGTTTTTATTAAACCAAATATAAATATGTATATAATAAATAATAATGCTAATAATAACAACATTATACAAATACAAATTGTCATGAATAAACTGAAAAAGCCGCCCAAGATAAGGCCTGGAGGCAGTGGTTTAATCCTTTAATAGTTTTAATATGTAAAGATATTTGTGTATTGCTGTACATCTTGTGTATATTAAGCAATAAGTAAGCGTTTGAACCCACATAGGTGAATAACTAACTCGCTCTGCTCTGGATTTTAGACCTGCTTTTAGACGGTCAATGGCGCAGTCTACTTCAGTTCCTCAAAATAGCAACACGCCAACAATGCACCTTAACACACCTACTTTATAGACCGGAACACCCATGAGTCCACAAAGTGGCACAAATGGATTTGCTATTTAAACAACATGGTGCAAAATGTGAAAATTAGTGTTGCGCTGGTCTGAAAATAGCAAGACATCACGGCAAACACGTCTTTTGCCTCAAAACTCTATGAGCCCTATCATACACCTGTGATATGGCTCATAGAGTTTTGACCTATATATCATTTAGTAGCACCATTGCATTTTACAGTACAACAAGAATTAACATAGGAAATTATGTTTTATTAAATCATGTTATATAAAAATAAATATATTTGTATCTTTAATCCATAAACCACATATTAAAAGTATTTAAACATTTGACATTTGAAACCTTGGAAGGTGAGGTGTCATTTGAATGTTTTCTTCTTTAATATAAACTTTAAACTTAAAAGTTATTTATTGTTATTACTATTCAATTTACTGCAGATTTCCAAGTTACCTGATGTTAATAATTTATTATTAATAGTAGGAGTAATTAGCAATACAAAAATTGTAACCATTACATCTACATTTAGATCTAAAAATGAAAACATAAATATATTACTGTTTTTAATATTACTATATAACAGTAAATGTAATATAACAAAAATCAAATGTTGACAATTACAATGATGCCTGTTGCTATGTGCTCTATTCTAAAACAAATTTGATTATTAATTAATATTCAGTTATTTAATGAAACAGCAGCCTTTAATGCGATTACTGCACTAAGTTACCCTGTAAATATCATAAATCCCCATTAATTTAAGCTATTTTAGATTGTATATATTAAAAATTGCAATAGGTGATTAACTTCAGAATGTTTTGTTATTTGCTCTTCACATCCTGATAGCAATCATTATATTATAAGTGGTCCAAATATATTTACATGCTTTTTTATATTCTGTCGAAGGTGTAGAACCAAGAAATGACTGTCCAATCAGAATGTTTGGTCCGAACATTACGACAGGATGTCCAATTATGTCATCAGCACATTCACAGATGCAATCTTCTGATCACATTCAGACAATCTTTTCATTAACTCATGCATATCTAAAAACCGCATGCCATTAATTTGTCAAACACCTGTTCAGCGAGTTTAGCATCTGCTCCTCGAACCATGTATGTTCCCTCTAGCACTGAGCAGACGATGGTCAAGCCTTTGCCAGCCTTCAGCTGAGAGGTAAAGGACAGCAGACGGGGATGTTTTACTGCCAAGTCTGTATCCAGCTTCATGAGCACCAGCAGCTGAGGTCTGAAAGAGGAGTTACACTTCAAACATTTGCCTCAGATTCTGTCAAATATGACGAAATGCATTATCCTGAATGCAAACCTCCAGTTCTTAGTGTGTGGTTGCGCCTCCTCCAGTTTTATTAGGGCATAACGAGCTGCATTGAGAGATAATCCTCGAAGACCATCTCCCCATTCCTTCTCTGCCCTGAGGTAAAAGGAAATAAAACCATTAGAAATAATCTCTAAGCTTAAGGCAAGACACTGCAGGTGAAGAGGGTAAAAAAATAACTACTAAATATTTATTACCATACTTGCCAAAGCAAATTGATTACTTTAAGAACTGCAAACTTTTTTTGCCTTACAAAATGCGTTAACTAAGATGTTTAAATATGCAAATAATGCATTAATTAAAAGTGGTAATTTGCATACATTTCTAGCACACACAAAAAAAAAGACAGGATAAAGACCCTAAAGCAATGTGCAAAAAAGTAATATTAAAGACTTTCACAAAATGTAGCCCCGTGCTCACGACTAGGCATGCTGATGTTTTCAAGGTATACAGTGGTATGGAAAAGTCAAGGTTTTAAAACCGCAAAAAAATTCTGCTATACCGTTCCTACGGTATATGTAAGATAATAATTTTTTTTCTTTTTTAGCACAAGACTATAGATGCCATTTTAAATTGTGAAGAAATCAGTGTTTTTGAAACTAATAAAAACCTGAAATTAAGCCTGACATGTTTAAGGTTCCAAAATATTTAAAAAATGATTCTCAAAATAAAATATATTGAGTTCAAAGAGGAAAAAGTTTTAGTTTTTTTTTTTTACCAGACATTTTAAAAAAAATATTTTAGAGCAGTAATCACAATACTGTGAAACCATAACATTTTTATCCAAGGTCATTCTGTCAGAATCTTATACCGGCCCATGCCTATACATGACATAAGTATCACGTGCATATGACATAGAAATACATTTTGCATGAACACGATGTATGTGTCGCATGCATACAACATACGCATCGCATGCACATGCCACATGTATCGCTTGCACATAACATGCGTATTTCCTGCGCACACAAAAGTCTGCATGCAAAAAAGTTCATCGTACAAAAAAGTGCTCCGTACAAAAATCTTGTTTTGTTTGTTTGTTTTACATTTTACAACCATTTTTTACAGAGAAGATTTCAGGAATTGCGTCTTATCATTCCATAATCACTCCAGAGTATAAACACAAAATATAGAGATTTAAAATTATTACATTTTCAAAAAGAAAGGCTTAAAAAATATAAAAATATGCACTGTTAAAATCTACAGCAACAAATTTACAAAGTGTGATAAATGAAACAACCCTCTGTGTTATTGTTTGGATGTCTTCTTTACATAACACTGAAAAAAAACTTGATAAAAAAAGCCCCAAAACTTAAAATTGACAGGTACACAATTTTTGCCAGCAGTGTCTGCTATGTTATTATAACCCAACGCTGGTTTAAATATAGACAAACCCATCTACTGGGTTGAAAGTGTAACTAAAATTTAATTGAAAAATATTTGACCCAACGTATTTGACCCAACGTAGGGTTGTGACAAGCCAGCATTTTAGATTGATATGATGGACACTTGCTTACCCTCTGTATTCAATGTATTTGTAGATGCATCCGGCAATCAATATGACAACCAAAGCATAGTACCAAGATGAGACAAACATGAGGGAAAGGCTCAGGCTCATCCCAAGAAAAGAAAGGGACCTGCAGACATTAAAAAAGGCAATATTGCAAGTTAAACATTAACTCTGCCTGGCCTTTTGGAACTAATGGAAGTAATAGGCATTTAAACTACAGCTTTGTTTGGTTAATATGAAATCTGTGTCCATGTAAGAGCATGAGTTTAGACAACACAATGTCCATTTCTTACAAAGCTGTTTCTTGTTGTTTTGATAGTCATTAACTGTGACTCACCAGTGGTAGAACTTGAATCTTGGTCTCCAATTGGGAGTCCGTAAAAGGGTTTGGACAGCACAGGCCAGGTTTACAAAAAGATAACACATCAAGAAAAACCTGTAAAAAAGAAATTGGACCAAGGTTATTAATATAGGATTTTTAAAATTATATAAAAAAAACATTTTTATTAAGGTTAACTAAAATAAAATGGATAACAACAGTTCAGATTGTTCTAAAAAAGTATCTCATTTTATTTTTGTTGTAGTAAAATAACAAAAAAATTAATTTAAAATTCATGAAATCTATTTAGACAAAAAACATGTTCACAATCAAATTTTCTTAAAAAGAACTTTAAAAAAACTAAATACTAAGAAAGAGGTTAAATGACACCTAAAAAAGTAAACATAAAACATTAACTTCAAATGTAAAAGTATTTACATTATATTGAAATAACATTAAACACACATTTTCATATAGTATTCATAAAATAAAAAAATATTTCTTTAAAAATATATGTTTATAATAAAAACAATTCTCTCTTAAATTTGTATTGATATAATTAGATTAATTTTATTAGCTTATATTAAAAGGTTAAATTAATGTATAAGGATGTGTAGCAAAACAATTTTCTTTTTACAGATCTTGAATATTGATACTCTGATATGTATAGATATTGAATACTGAAATCTAATTAAATCTTAAATATATGTAAGGACTGGGTTTTATTCAAGCAATGAGTATTTTAAATAGCATTCAACATTTTTTATATTGCTAAAATCAGTAAAAAAAAAAGTGCAAAAATAAATAAAATGATACTAATTTGCATATTTCAGAACCACAGAAGCTAAAAGACAAAAGACTTACATTGACAGAATGGGAGCAACTGCATCTAGTGAAGCGATGAGGATCCCAATCTCACAGATTGCTGCGGTCAGGAGTAAAGCCCAAGTTGGCTCACCACCAAATTTACTACGACCAAACACCTAATAATAGGACACAGGTCATGTAATTTACATAACAAGCTTTTAAAGTTAACTTTAAAAAAAGACGTATACAGTTTTTGTTTAAAGACCTTAAAAAATATGTTTTGTTGACAGTATTCTGTCAAATGTCACACTGACTTTCATCTATGTATTGTAAGTGATGACATTTCATTTTAAACACTTATGCCTCAAGATACGTAAAGATGACTAAAACAAGAGGACGAAACAAAGTCAGGGCATGTTGTTACCTGTAAGAATGGCATGATGCCATCTCGCGCTATAGCCTGAAGAATTCTGGGAGCACCGGTGAGGCTCTGAAGTCCCGCCCCACAGCAGGAGAAGAATGAGCCGATCACAATTACCCATGGAGAAGGCCAAGCTAGTGTTGCAACAACTAGATTCTTATTCACAGAGTCTCCATACCTATAATATAAACAATCATGCAAAAACATGTAAAAACAGGAAGTATAAAACTGTGACTGGAAGTCTAATCCAAATGATTTAGCAAGATTATTTCAAAACCACTGCTATTACGAAATCTCACTTACTTGTCCCGTAACACCACACCTTCAAAACACGCTCCAAACAATACTACACATGAAATGTCTGTTTAGTGTAATTGAGGCATATAATCCGACTTTTTAAAGAGTAAATAACATATATACAGTTTATAAAAGAGTTTAGTTTAGTGCAGCAGAAGGATACAGATGAAGGAGGTGGTTGCAATAGCCATGATGGTTCCTGTGGGAATGGACCTCTGAGGGTCTCGAAGATCCCCAGATCTGTTGGATCCAGCCATGATTCCTGGGAAATTCAGAGAAAAGCATTTAAAGTGTGTTGTAATACCTTTAAAAACACTTTTTCCATAATCACATATCGTCACAAATCAGGTTTTGTCTGCATTCTGAATGATTTTGAGATATTGAGCTTCAAAGTTTTTGCATTGCATACAGCAAACAGTATGTGTGTAACATTAGTTTTTTTAATAAAAAGTCTTAAAATGTAAACGACTTATAAAAAAAACATCTCATAATGTAAATAAGCTGTCATTTGATAAGAATGTCAATAACTCAATTTTGACAAAAAAAATGTCAGATAGAACCTTATAATTCTAAGGTGACAAAATGGCAAAATAATTCAATCTATTAGATTTTAGGAAGAAGATGTGGTGTTGAGAGATCTTGCAATTTTACAGTTTTTCCTCTTAAAGGTATTGTATTTAAGTTATTGACTCATCTAAGCATAAACATACTAAAATATTTTACAGTTATTTAAGAAACATGTCAAGTAAACATGCTTGTTTATCTGAAAAACATTTCTAAAAATAGTTGTTATCCTTCTGTTTATGCTTTGGTCTCTATAACCTGCCCACTGCCAGGTTACCCATTTAGATTTCGGCACTCCAGGTTGCCTTGGAAAACAGCACATATCATTTCAGTCTCAAAGGCTTCCTTGTTATATGGCCAAAAACATCACCTCTGGAAAGCAATAGCAGCCTCCAATATAAGATGCATATTCATTAGATGTTTTTTAATTTAAAAATAATACAAACTATTAAAAAAATTATATTAGCTGAATAGGTTAGAGATTTTCAGACACACTTGTTCCTGCTGGTGTAAACAATCTGGCAACCCGTGTATGCAGAGTTAAAAAAAAAATAAAAATAAGGGTCCAGGTGGAAAAAAAACCCTATTCAAAAAGTTGGATTTGGACTGAAACCTAGTTTAATCCTAGATACTGCACCTTTAAGAAATCAGCTTGTTGCTACAGTAATTTCTGCCAGCTGTGCCCGCTTATTCATGAAGCACTCTTTTGACTCTTTTGATAAAAATCAGCCAAGAGGGTTTTTAAGAAAATGGTCTTAAATTGTGCAATTTTTAAGTTCTTCACGCAAATGACTTGCATGCCATATAATTTTGTTTCTCACTCTTAAAAAAGTGACAACAAAACAGAAGTGTCCAATCGTTCTCCTGGAAGGACAAAGATCTGGACAGTTCAACTCCATCCAGATGCAAAGCATTTTTCCAATGGCCCAAACCCAGATGGCACACTTCATATGCACTTGGAGGTCTTGCAGACTTACAATGGATGCTGTCTGCATGTGCCCAAAGCGATAGCTCACCCAAAACTGAATATTAGTCATAATTTACTCACCGTTTACTTGTTCCAAATTTGTCTGACTCTCTTTCTTATGTTAAAAAGAAAATATTTTGAAGAAAGCTGGAAACTTGTAAGCATTGAAATCCATATTATGGATAATGGTTACAAGTTTTCAGCTTTCTTCAAAGTATCTTCTTTTGAGTTGAACAGAATAAAGAAACTCATAATGGTTTGAAACTACTTGAGGGTGAATAAATAGCAAGTAAATAAAAAAAAAGTAGGGTGTACATGTTAACTAATTAACATGAAATTAACATGAAATAACATGTTCACCCTATTGTAGGGTGTAGGGTGTCCCATTACTAATAGAGTAAGGGTGTCCTGTTGACTAATTAGATTTTCAGAAGGGTGCATGTGGGTGCCCCTTTTGCAGCACTATTACTAAATGGTACTACGTGCGCTCTTGTTGACTTTCAGTGGTTTTTGCTTACATAAATCCACAAGACTAAAAGGTGTCCCATTCATCAAATTTCAGAAGTGTGCTTGTGAACAATATTTACTGTCTTGTCATTGCACAGAACACACTACACAAAAGCACATATACAAGTCTAATTTTGGATGTTGTTATATACAAAACATGTATTGCATAAAACATAATCCCAATATGCAAATCCATCACTCAAACCTGTCTTTTTCCTATTTAAGAAGGGGCAACTTTTTCTTTGTTAATGTTCAATGTGACATTATAACTTTTGCAGTCGTATAATTTTCCTTATTTTAAAAGTAGGTTCGAATTACATTCAGTGTTGCCAGTTGTTTTTTGTTTTTTTTGCACAATTGAGATTTTTTTTTTTATTGTTTGAAAATGCAGTTGCGGGAAAAAATACAAGTGCTTTTTTGACTTTTCCACAACTACCAAATCAGTTCTTTCTCACGAATACTAAATGAAAACTGAACCATTCTCATTGCACACTGAACCCGGAACACATACCTGGCAACCCAAGGACCGTTGAAAGTAAGCAAGTAAAACCATCTGATGGCATAATACATATTACATGTTTTCTCAATTACTAAAACACTACAACCACGTTTTTAAACTAAATTTTCATAAGCATAATGCCATTTTTCCCAAAAGTGCCCATTTCCCTGTAATCACCAATTCCTCCTTGGGCAATAGTCAAATTAATGGAACAATTTTCTGCAAAACTCTACACACAAATCCATTCATTGGCCACTGCTTACAGCATGTGGTCATTAAGAAAACACAAGTATTTTAAAACATTTTGCTTACATCAGCACAGTTTGAACATACAATTACTCTAGTGGAAGCACTAGGAGTCAAAATTTAGCACACACACCAAACAGAACCTTCGATCGATATAAGGGCCAAACTCAATTGATTTACGTTTTTACAGTTGTTAGAGAGTCTGTGATGCATTGTGTTATAACGTCAATTTATGAGAGTCCAACAACTGACTTATTGGAGAAGTGAGGGGAAATTTTCTTGGACCTAGCTGTCCTGATTAAACTGTAAATTTAATAAAGAAAACCTTTTAAATTATCAGATTTTCTTTTCTTTTTTTTTCAGTAAATTATTCAAAAACTGATTATGAATACAGTACCTGTAACTGAGGGAAAGTAGATTCCAACCAGGAGGGTGAAGAAAGTGGCCATGTCATTGAGGACATAATTCTTTAAAACCTCTGGCTCGCTAGATGAAGCTGCTTCTGAACTAATATTCTCTTTCTCCACTGTCGTCCTGTATTCTCCATAGTGGCTCCACAAGTTTTCTAGCACAAACATCAATACTTAGTAAATAACACAAGTAAAAAAAGAATAAAATATAAAGTCTAATGTATGTGGAAAAGCATCAGCTGTCTAACTTTGTTATGTTATGGCATCTGGTGATCTGGTAGAAGATTTCTATAGTTTGGTGTGCAATTGTTTTTACCTGTTATGGCATTACTGAGCAAGCCAGGAACGGCATTGTGCTCTGTCAAATTGTTAAGGGTAAAATATTCATCACACGTTTCATTGCAAAAATGGTCCCAGAGCTTGGTAGGTTTGGTTATATTGTCGATGACCTCCATTTTCAGACACTTGTCAAACTTGCCAGCCTTGCCAAAATGTTGCAAGGTGCGGTTGCCCAGCAGACAGATTCTGTTGATGCACAAAATTTCAATCAATTGTCAGCAATTTCAAATCAACCCTATGACGTTTGAATCTACTGTATGCTTTAAATCAATACGAAATTGCCTGAGCTTTATTTCTCTGGAAAATAAGCCTACATATATATATAGCCTAAAGATTGTTGGATTCATTGTTAATTTATCCAGCAGGTAAACTGCTATCCTAAAAACCACAAAAAATGGTTAACAAAATAACTGCAACATTTAGGGTTACTGAACAAAAGCTTTATAGGGATTTCAGAATTTGAATTTTGCTGAAGTATCTCTGTCTGCCAATCTGATGTGAGATAGTGTAATGGATATGAAGATAGTGTTTTATTAAGAAAGGGGAATCCTTAACATTAATGCCTAAAGAATTTGCACTGTAAGAATGTGCAGGGAATATAAACAGGGACTTGTTTGTAATTATTTCAAATCCCAAGAAACATACAATCACTTCTATTATTCTCATTCTAGCATTTACACTAAATCCTATTAAGACCTGTAAAAGTTCACATCACTTGTGATTAAGAGGACACGGGATATTGGTATCACTATTATTGCTTTTCTATGTAAATATGCACAAGACGGAAACATGCTTTTAACTGCTGAACTAATGTGCCCTTCAAGTGAGTCAGAAACGTTACAGTGTGGTTTTGAATGACCAAACAACTGTAAAACTCAAACTCCATAAGTATTAATTATCAATGGCTCAGTTTCACAGACATGGTTTAGACCAGGGGTGGGCAAACTCGGTCCTGGAGGGCCGGTGTCCTGCATAGTTTAGCTCCAACTCTAATCAAAAACACCTGAACATGCTAATCAGTGTCTTCAAGATCACTAAAAATCTATAAGTAGGTGTGTTAGATTAGAGTTGGAGCTAAACTGTGCAGGACACCGGCCCTCCAGGACAGAGTTTGCCCATCCCTGGCTTAGACCAATGGTTTCAAACTCTGGAGGGGCACAGCTCTGCACAGTTTAACTCCAACCACCTCCAACTCACACCTGCTTGATTGTCTCTATAGTCTTGAACACCTTGATTAGTTGGATCAGCTGTGTTTGATTAGGAGCAAAACTGTGCAGAGCTCTGGCCCTCCAGTAATCCAGTTTAAGACCTATGGCTTAGACTATGTCAGGTTTAGGTCACTGTTAAATTAGGACATTTGATGAATTTGTTATAAAAGTACTCAGTAACTTTTTCAGATTTTTATTTATTTTTTTGTTTATTTTGTATTGTCTCAGACTAACATTTATTCTGGACTAGGTTTAAGCCCTGTTCACATCAAGGAAAATAACTATAAAGTTAAATGGAATGATGACTACACCTGTGTTCACACCAGCAAACGATAATGTACTGTTTCTTTTTTTTCATTTTATGCTTTTCTTTTTGCATTAGATCCTTGCAAAACTGTCCTCAGTTTGCTACGTTTCTAGCAAATATGACTAGTAGACTGGACAGCTCATGTAATCAATCTAATAGAAAGATGAATTTAGCAAATCGCATTTAGTGCAGTGGAATAAAAACGACGTAAATTATTTTCCAAATATTTGCCAAAATTACCACATGAAGTCTGAGGTACTTTTGTTTTTCTGCCTTAATTTGCTAGCCTGGCTTACATAACTTCCATGCCACAATTATCATTCCACAAAAAAGTCATTATATTTAAATAATTTTAGAAAAGAGGGCTTAAATGAAATGGATAGTTCAACCAAAATTAACTCTGTTAACTTGTTCCAAATCTGTTGAAGTTTCTTTATGTTAACAACAAAATAATATATTTTAAAGAAAGCTGAAAACATGTAAGCATTGACATTATTTGTGATTCCTACTATGGATATCAATGGTTACATGCTTTCAAATATCTTCTTGTGTCTTTAACAGAATAAAGGTTTGGAGCCACTAGAGGGTTAGTAATTTGTGAGTAATTTTTCATTTTTGGGTGAATTATTTCTTTAAGAAGTCTACTTCTCCACAATGTTGCCTGTAACTAAGTTGCACGAGTCCATATATATATATATATATGGCTGTAAGTGTTTCTCTTGCATTCAGAATGATTTTTTAGAACATTATCTTTATAGTCATCATCCTTGGTTTGAACAAACCTTTAAGCCTTGTCTTTGAAACCAGGAAAATTATTAACATTTAAGATTAATTCACATGCTATTATTTGGGTTGATCTTTCACAGTATAACTCTTGCTTGTTAAAACTTTTTTTCAATATTATGTTTCTGACTTGAACAGAAGAGGGTAGTGTACTCTCTTCACCCTAATGTAATGCGTGTTTAAAGCCTGGTTTATACTCAGCACATCAATATTAATTACTCTTGTCATTTATAAGACAAAACAAAGATACAAAAAACACGTATTTTATGACATATTTTGTAACAGAATGTTAAGAACAATGCTGCTTACTAGACTGAATGTGTCTATTGTAAGTGCATAAATGCAATGGTATTTTGTTTCACTAGTGAACTCACGACAAGCTTATAAAATATGCAAAGGTGACATGTCCTGTTTTTGGTTGTGTTTGATCCATATTTTGATCACACGATAGCAGAGTTTGTTTGGATGGGTGTCAACACCTACTTTCTCAGCCTGCTTGTTTGGTGCATACCAGGGTTCATATTCAAATTAACCAAACTAACAGGAAAGTCAAAACCAAGCCAAACGCCAAAAACACCCTAAATAGCCTTGTAAAAAGTACCACACTACTCACGTAAAACTGGATGGTTTGATGGCTGACTGAATGACTCCTGCATAAATGGCCATAATTGATAGCACCACACAGGACAGGAAGACCAAAGACAACTTGTTGACATACTTCACTCCAACAAACACAACCAGGGTCATGATAGCTAAGCAGCATGTTCCATAAATACGCATGTTATTTTGCATCCCGGTTGGATCATTGGCTTCAAACACAGCAGCAGAGGGCATGATGTATGTCTGCAACAAAAAGAAAGAGAAAAGATCCACTGAGAATGCATTAGTTAATCTGATTTTAGAGGTTATGTCTGGGGCAACTAAAGGGAAAGTTGATGACTAAATCTGCTGACTCGAGTTAGCCCAATGCTGACACAAGCTTTTCTAGCTGAGTTTCCATCACCCTGTGTAAATGTGCATATTGAAGTATCGCATGAGAAATTAGTGACCGAATAGCTGTACCAGATTTCAAATAAAAAATCCCTTATTTTACACACAAAAAAAGTTATGCTCAGCTCACTTGAGGTTGTTTTAGACTACAAAAAAAGGTTTATGTTAAAACTGGAAAATGCAAACACATTTGCTGTATGAACTTTAAACATTTAACCTACATGACTAATTAGCTGTCTCAGTTATGCTTGCCTTGTTTACTGTTGATAGGCTACCAATACTATTGTCAGCTGCTCTAACATTTTGATGGAAATGAACCTAATTCACATTTGTTATTCAATTTTAATTATTTTTTACTAATTTTGAAAAGATTTGCTTTACACCAGGATGGAAACCCGACTTCTGTTGAGGCAAATGACTACGGTATTTGCTCACAAGAGTTGGTCCATGTTTGACTTACCAAAAAAATTTCCATGGTCCCTAGTATGTACATTGAACCTGCAAATGTGGTGCCCAGGTAGAAACATAAGCCCACTGCTCCTCCAATCTCTGGGCCCAATGCTCTGGAGATCATGTAGTATGAGCCACCAGCTAAAAGTAGAAATGAAATCAAGCTGGATTAAAACAAATATGGAGTTATAATAAAAATAAAATAACAAATCAAATATTGACATGGCAACTTGAAATCATACCAGGAACTACGCCGTTAGTTGCAATGGCACTCATTGAAATGGCAGTCAGCATGGTCTATGGAGGAGGAAAAAAGACAATATGTAAAACAAGATTTTTGATTTTTGATTTACAAAATGATCTTATTAAGAGTGGAAAATATGTGATTAAAAAATGCTAGAAAAATAAAATAGACAATATAGCTAATGTGTGTGGACATCTGAACCCAAGTAAAATGTATACAAAGAAACTTTTGAAATATTTGATTTATTTAGGATTTTATGAGTTGTATCTCCCAGGATACGTTGACACTTAGGCTATAAAAAAGGACCAAAGCATTTTTTTTATTGTAGCTAAAAATTTTGATTCTGTCTTTCCAACTTATTTTCAAAACTGCCAAACATGTTTAATTATTATTTCTAAACATTGTGAACAAAATCTAAATATAAATATTTAAGTAGGGCTAAAAAAAATTTCGTTTGAGCATCGATATCGTAATGTGTGTATCTGCAATAGTCACATCGCAGGATTATATTATTTATTAAAGATTAAAACTAATAAAAGAAATGTATTGTTATTTATACAATAATAATAATTATTTTTTTTACATTTAACTGTTCAATTTCTGTATTTGAATACTGTTAGACTCCCCGAAAAACCATGAAGCACTGTTTGTTAATTTATTTTTGCTTGTGATTTATTATAAATTTTGCAGATACACTGCATAGAAAATGACTTCCCAGTCGATCTAGATGAAAATAGAGCTTTTTTAATCATCTGGTGACATTTTTGTCATATCGCAATGTATATTATGGCAAAACTAAATATTGCAATGTCAGATTTTTCCAATATCGTGCAGCCCTATATTTAACCGTACAAAAGCCAAGACTATAGAGACTCACCAAATAATCTATGTAATGCTATTTTATATAAGACATTATTTTGTTTTTTTATGTCTGTATTGGCCAAGATATGTCGTACCATTTGGGGAATAAATGAACTGAAAACAGAATTTTTATTTACTTATGCTTATGCTAAACTTAACAGTTTAAACTATTTTTTAAAAGTTTAATCTAATCTATCTATATTTAT
>CAIGQZ010001336.1:27099053-27138963 GCA_903798205.1 Danio tinwini | reverse complement strand
AAAAAAGTACCCTTTTTTACCATGTGATGTGTTTTACACGCCAGCAGATGGCAACATCTGTTTTTTCAAACAGACTGCGTTTGTGCTCTTCTCATAATCTTGTTAGTGGTTCAAAAGCGGAGTTTTTACAATAATGTTAGACAGAGAAAAAACACTTTTGTTTGCCAGTGAACCTTTCAGAGAACAGTTCGAGAAAAGAGATTTCTTAGTGTAAAGAACCTTTTTACACCATAAACCCAGCTAAAAAAAAGCATATGCTGGTAAGGTATGCTGGTTTATGCTGGCACTTTGCTGGTCAAGGACTAGCACAAAACCAGCAAAAACATGAACTAGTAAGGAACCAACATCAAAACATCCCTTGCCAGTAGGCTTATATGCAGTTTTTAGTGAAATCAAAAGGTTCTGTGAATGGTAAAGGTTCTTATATGTAATTATAAATGCTAGTAAATAAATACAAACATTTGAAGCCAACAAAAAACGTGTAAGGTCAGTGTAGGGGTCTCCTTTTTTGAGCTGTTTGTGTAATACATATGCATCGATTTATCAAACAACTTTTTTGGCATAATGATTAGATTCAGAAGTAGTGTGATGTGCTTTTTCAACAGTTCAATGTAAGTTTATTTTGGTTTATTTATTAATTTTCCTTAACTTATCCAGCATGTTTTACACAGCAGATGCCCTTCCAGCTGCAACCCAGTACTGGGAAACACCCATACACAATTCACCTAAATCGCATGTCTTTGGACTGTGGGGGAAACAAGAGCACCTGGAGGAAACCCACACGAAATGGAGAGAACATGCAAACTCCACACAGAAATGCTGCCCAGCTGGGACTCGCACTAGTGACCTACTTGCTGTGAGGTGAGAGTGCTATCCACTGAGCCACCATGCCACCTTAGTTTATTTAGTTCACAATAATGATTGCTTCAAAGCAGCTCTACAAAAGGTGCATATTATTGCATTAAAATCTAAATCTGAAAAGATAAGAAGTTGTGTATAGGGCAGACATTGTGTATAAACATGGTCAACCTGCAGTTATATAGTGTCCTTCCAAAAAAAAAAAAAAAAAAAAAAAGGTGCTGTCTATGTGTACATGTTCAATTAAGTGTATTTGTTGTCCTCAGTCTTTGGATGCTTGGCATCATCTCTTCACAGGTCTTGGATTTGATCAAGTGGAGCTGCACAATTTCAAGAGGCCTTGGGATGGGCATCCCTAGATGGAAATAGAGAGCAAAGATAATAATTAACATAGCCGTTCATAATGTATTTGAACAAGAGATAGTAATGTTAATGTGAAAATGCTTTTGAAGAGATCTTTTTTCTTTTAATTTCTCCCAAAGACATTAAATGATCAAAAATGAATTGATATATAATATGACCAGTTTTACCAAACATTGACAAATTTGCATCCCTGCACTGATGAATAGATGATGCTTGCTGTTTCATTGTTTAACTTACATGTTTGAGCATATGCATCTGTCTTGTAAGAAAAAGTGTATTTATTTATTTAGCATTTATTATTTGATATGCAAAAATTATTACAAATATTTTGCACTACTTAAAAGGCAGATCAACCCCCCACCTCCCAAAAACCCATTTTGTTTTGATGTCCTTCAGGAGGGATCAAGCTTTAATTTGGACGGTCAAACACCCCTGTAATTCATACCCTGTGTAAGGTTAAAATAAAATTGTATGTTTAAAGACATTATTTTGAGAAATTCAGTAGGCTTATAGACACTGGAAGGAAATCTATTTATTATCTATAAAAAACAAATAAATATAGAAATAAACATTTAATTTCTTCCTATACAAACCCCAGTAGAAAGTTTAGCATTTTACCACTCTAAATGAAATATTATAGACTGTTTAATGCACATACACACACCTTGACCTGCACTGTGTTAAGATTCTGATAAGAGCTTTAGTTGTGTTAGAACTGAGGTCAGTGTTCTCATATCTCAAAATATTTGAAGTTCTTCAAACTTTGTGCTTAATTTAAAAAGTTTTATATGTAGTTAGAAAACTTTACATGTATGAGAATAGTCAATTATTTATTTATTTTGTGTAAGCGCACATGAGAGAATTGGGTTTCTGAGAATTGCAAAACTTTACATAGACTTCTGTTTACTAATCAAACTGTTTTTCATCCCGGTTATATATGAAAACTTTCCCAGTGTGCTGATATTTTGATATCAATTACAAAAAGGATAAAAATGGGAAGATAATTTTACCATCCCACTTTGTCAGAACGCACATTTATTTATTTATTAGAATTTGGCTCATCAATAAACTTTGTGTGGCCTTCAGATTAGCTCAAGAACAGTGCATAAAGAGCTTAATTTTCATAGAGAGCTCGGTAATATTCTCAAAAATATTGTTCCAACATCTTCAAAATTTATATTTTCTTCACTGACGGCTTGACCAACAAGTATAATTACTTAATAATAAATCCATTCAAACAGTACCAATTTTTGTGTTTTATATTTTTTGAAGGGTTTTTAATGCGTGCAGTAATTATGTGAAACGTCACATCATCATTGAGTGTCAGAGATTGCCATCTTGAGGAATAAGCCTGCATTGTGATTATTAAGTCTTGTTGTACTGGACAAATACAGTATATTTCTAAGAGATGCAGATACAAACATTCCTTAATGACAACATTTTAATGATAGGCTGTTCATAAATAAGTTCATAAATAATGGAAAACGCTGTTGATATTTGTAATCAGCAAACCAATCATAGCCCTATCATAGGATCACACCCATACCCACAGTCATGTACACACTATGCAACACAGACAAAGAGTTACATCACAGTGCTGGAATCTAATCTGTTGTGCATGTTACCTGAAACTATGATTTTATCAATAAGTGAATGCATTTTGTGTGTGTACTGTATGTTATGAACACCCACTATCAGTGTTGGAGAACTTATTCTGAAACTGTGGCTCGATAAGCTTCAAGCTAACCATTAGCAGCTAAGCTTTAGTCAAACTACACTTCTAACAAAGTATCGCTACACTACAAGTAACTTCCTCCAAGTAGACATTGAAGCTACATTATTTTACAAAAATGTTTTTTACAAAAATGTGAGTACAACTTTAAAACTTAATGTTAATGTTTTATTACACATAGTTTTCAAATTTCTCAGACTGTTAAGAGTCAAAAAACCGCAACCAATGGGTTCTATGCACAACTAGAGTTTTAAAGCCAACAATAATCTTCCGGTTAAAGCTTAATGTGACTCTTTTCAATTTCACAAGGTTGTTTTTACAGCATTGATGTTGTAATGTAATTGCAATACATTCAGTTAAATAGACTTAAGCATTCATTTAGTTGTTCAAGCATAAAACAAGAGGAAAGACCGTTGTAACCACTAGCGCCATCAGTAGGTCAACAGGCTAGTTGTCTGATAGGCCTTCTTGTCCGATCTGAGACCCTGAGATCTAACAGGCAGTCAAGATCGCTGATTTTTAAAGAAATCAGATCTTTAACATGACAATTTTGTAATAAAAAGACATGGGAAGCCCTTGGGCTGCCTGGCTGAAAATTAAAAGTCTGTGCATATAGCCCATATAGCATTGATTTAGCAAAACAAATTAGATTAGAATACTACATGGATTGATCCAGTTGTTACTTGTTATCATTCATTCATTCATTCATTCATTTTCTTTTCAGCTTAGTCCCTTTATTAATCAGGGGTTGCCACAGCGGAATGAACTGTCAACTTATCCAGCATATGTTTTACATGGCGGCTACCCTTCCAGCTGCTACCCAACACTGAGAAACACCCATACACTCTTGCATTCACACACACACACTATGGCCAATTTAGCTTATTCAGTTTACCTATACCATGTCTTTGGACTGTGGGGGAAACCAGAGCACCCGGAGGAAACCCACGTGAACACGGGGAGAACATGCAAACTCCACACAGAAATGCCCCAGCTGGGGCTCGAACCAGTGACCTTTTTGCTGTGAGGCGATCATGCTACCCACTGCACCACCTTGACTCCTACTTGTTATTATAATATTACTTAATATTATTTAATTTAATAACTGTAATAAATGAATAAGCTATAAAAAATTGAGATGTGTGATTTACCAATATGTGGCTGCAGTAGTACAACGGTAGTATGTGATCTTGTAACACTGTGCTGTCTCAGACCATTGCAGGTTCACTACATGAAATGCAGCTGTTGTCAAGCTACTATCTGCTACTTTCTGGAAAAAGTAGCTGCTGAAAAAGTTACATGGTATCTTAAGTAGCTGAGCTACTGTCAAAATGTAACTAATCTAGTAGCTAAACTACCAGTAGCTAGCTACTCCCCAACACAGTTCCCCTATAACATTAGTAAAGCAGCTAATATTTTACAAATGCCACCTGATTAAGCTTTTATATCAATCACTAAAAAAGAAACAACAGTTATAATCATTATTGTAAATTTACTTGTCTCGCTCTTCGGACACACTTTGGAAGCCAATTCTTGATCCAGTGAAGGAGGTTTAGATGTGTCTTTAAATTAATGTCTTTTTACAATAACTGAAGTGAAGGAAAATCATATGGCAAACTATTGCAGTTATCTCATTGTTAAGAAATTCAATTGTTATTGTATTCATCTGTTACCTCTTTTAGATAATAAAAATACAGTTCAGTATCTATGTGTAGTTCAATGTGTATTAATGACCTAATCAAATACTACACTTAACAATTATTTCTGCTGCTTGTTCAAACTACCTTTTTAAATGAACTAAAACAACACAATTCTTGTAACTTCTTCGGCCAGTTTATTTGTTTTATGTTCAGTCCACTTAAATTTCATTCAATAATTCATTTTCTTTTTCGGCTTAGTCCCTTTATTAATCTGGGGTCGACACAGCGGAATGAACCGCCAACTTATCCAGCATATGTTTTACACAGTGGATGCCCTTCCAGCTGCAACCCATCACTGGGAAACATCTGTACACACTCATTCACACATATACACTACGGACAATTTAGCTTACCCAATTCACCTATAATAGAAAGACTTTAATCTTCACTTTAGTTTGAAGATTCGGAAGACTTACATGTAATGCTTTGAGTTTGATTACCACCTTGCAGAAGAACCCATGTTGGCAGCTTAATTAGTAAAAATGCAGTTTGTTACTTTGCTCAGTGAGCAATAACTGAGATCAGTCTCAATCAACTGTGTAACTCATGACATATGCTTAACATGGCTCTTTTAGTTCATTTAGGATAACTTCAAATAAAACAAAGAGCCTTCGAAATGTATGACACATAATAGACATACCTGATATTTTCAGACCTTTGAATTTAAGTTAAACAAAAATGCACTTTTATTTTGAACTTTTATTTGATAAAATCATTTTGACCAACTCAGTTGCATTTGTGTAAATAGTTGTGTTTTTTTTTGGTGCTAAACAAATTTGTTTGGTTGGAAATCCTACCCTTAAATAAACTGAGTTCAATCAATAAGTTTTTGAGTGTACTTTCTTATTAAAAAAATGCCTTAGTAAATGCAATAATACATTAAAATGAACACAGCAGATGTATTATTTATTATGTATTTTAATTAATGTAGTAATTTTAAGTTAACAAACAAAACTTCTTTATACGTTATATATATTTATAACTTTAAATGTTATGTGCAAATGCATGGAACTCATCTGGAGGTCACTCCATTCCTGAACGAGCTTAATGACTTTTATGCCCGCTTTGAAAGAGACAATAATGAACCCTACATCAGGATCCCTTCCTCAACTGACCACTCACCCATTACACTCACCTCCTCAGAAGTCTACACCGCACTGAGTCCGATCAATGTGCGTAAGGCTGCTGGACCAGACGGTATTCCTGGACGTGTCCTCAAAGCATGTGCAGAACAGCTCGCTGGGGTATTCACAGACATTTTCAACCTGTCCCTTAACCTAGCAGCTGTGCCAACATGCTTTAAAACCACCTCTATTGTGCCAGTGCCGAAACACTCCAGCCCAACATGCCTGAATGACTACCGCCCGGTAGCACTCACACCCATCATCATGAAGTGCTTCAAGCGGTTGGTCCTGGCACATCTGAAAGACTCTCTGCCATCCACACTGGACCCACATCAGTTTGCCTACCGTGGCAACAGGAGCACAGAAGATGCAGTCTCCATAGCGCTGCACTCTGTACTCACACACCTGGACAATAAAAACACTTACGCACGAATGCTGTTTGTTGACTTCAGCTCAGCATTCAACACTGTCATGCCCTCTAAGTTAATGATCAAACTTAGAGACCTGGATATAGACACGTCTCTCTGTAACTGGGTTATGGACTTTCTGACTAACAGACCTCAGAATGTTAGATCAGACCACATTTGCTCCACCACCGTCACACTCAACACTGGTGTACCACAGGGCTGTGTGCTGAGCCCCTTCCTCTACTCCCTTTTCACCATCGACTGTAGGCCTGTGAACAGATCCAACGCCATCATCAAATTTGCAGATGACACCACAGTGATTGGTCTAATCAGCAACAATGATGAGACTGCCTACAGGGAGGAGATACAGCATCTGGCCACGTGGTGCACCAACAATAATCTGCTCCTTAACACCGACAAGACCAAGGAGCTCATTGTGGACTTCAGGAAGGGACGAACAGGCTCACATGATCCCATCTACATCAATGAGATGGCCGTCGAGCCTGTATCATCCTTCAAGTTCCTGGGGACCCACATCTCCAAGGACCTTTCCTGGACCACCAACACCTCCAGCCTGGTCAAGAAGGCTCACCAGCGCCTATTTTTCTTAAGGCAACTTAAGAAGAACCAGCTGTCATCAGCCGTCTTGGTGAACTTCTACCGCTGCACAATAGAAAGCATCCTGACGAACTGTGTCACAGTCTGGTATGGAAGCTGCTCTGTTGCGGAGCGTAAGGCACTGCAGCGGGTGGTGAAAACTGCCCAACGCATCACAGGGACCACACTGCCAGCCATAGAGGACATCCAGAGGAAACACTGTCTGCGCCGAGCACGCAGTATTCTTAAAGATTCCTCTCACCCTGCTCACAGACTGTTTTCTCTCCTGCCTTCTGGCAGGCGCTTCAGGCTCCCCCGGACAAAAACCAGCAGACTAAAGAACAGCTTCTTCCCCAGAGCTGTCTCCCTCTTGAACTCTGCTCCCCACTGACTTTTTGCCCCCCTAATACACCCCACTCTCCTCTCCTCATAACTCAGACTCATCATAATCACTGCACTACTTAACATTTGCACATTTAAAAATTGCACATATTCATTGCACTGATTCATTTATTTGAACTGTACATACCTACTGCACATGTACATCTGTAATTATGTACACACCCACTGTACATATACATTTGTAATTATGTTTATCTATCTGCACACTTCTGATTATTAATAGCAACCTGTACATTTATCCATCTATTGTAAATCTCTGTTCATAGCTAACACAACCTGTATATAATGTTGATAGTACATCCATTTGTAAATATCACCATAGTTTTTCTATAACTGCACTTTATAACTAATACCTGTATCCTGCACTTGCTGCTATTGCACTCCTGGTTAGACCTAAACTGCATTTCGTTTCCTTGTACTTGTACATGTGTGATGACAATAAAGTTGAATCTAATCTAATCTAATCTAATCATGTTATCCAAACACAGTACTAGACACAATTTCTTAGCTTTTGCGCTACCAGTTGTGAGAATTACAGCTTGAGCTCAACCTATTCTAACTTACAATCGCGGTATGACACTTTAAATCGGATTTACGCTCTCAGAACACTGACACATGGAGAGGTAACATCAGGATGAGTGAATCATGCGCTCCTACACACCCTTGACTCCCCCCTCCCCAACCATCCTCTCACTGCCTCTCCATATTCACTATCATCAATCTATGCAATATTAGTGACTTTTATTTTTAAACGCTTCCATACACAGAGAGGGGCTGTTTCGCAGCTCGTCGGAGAAAGTGATGGAGTGAACTGGGACAGAAAGTTGATTTGCATCCATTTGCAAACAAAAAGGGAAGCAGGTGACGTGAGGTAATTGGAGAGACGGGTGATTTACTGAGCTCGAGGATGCGCGCACTTACAGATTTAACGCGTAATCACTGGAGACTTTGAAGAGACGCGCTCTCGTGCTGCTTTTACGTCGATGGGGTGTGAAGGTAAAGCTTGTGTGCATGTGTGACACTTCGCGGTAGATTCGATATATCACTCCTATTCAAGTAAACACAAGCTGACGAGGAACTTGGAGAACTTTTTTTGTCCTGCTGTGATAGGACAACATGCCTGTGCGACGGGGACACGTTGCGCCGCAGAACACGTTCCTGGACACCATCATTCGCAAATTTGAGGGTCAAAGTAAGTGAATGACTTTTATTTTATTGAACGTGCATTGATTATGTTTTTAAAACCGTTTCTAATGCTGATGACTATTGTTATTATTACATATTATATTTTATATCACTGTTATTATTAAGATTTTTTGTTATTATTATTATTTTATTATCAATTGTCATTAATAATAATGATATTAACAACTTTATTGGAGTAAAAAGTGTCAGAACAGCTAAGTAAACATTTAGTTTTATTATCTGTATATGTAAGAATTGTTAATTAAATATACTTTTACTTTTATTAACATTTTAAAATAGCCTATGTAAAACCAAATGATTTCAGATTTTCAGTAAGCTATACTGTTTCAGCAGATATTTTAATTGAGCTAAAGCAGACATACATTCATTCTGAACTGCAGCTCAATTTTGGTTCCGCATAGAGGTGGTTAATAAAACTTTTTGCATTTCTGTTTGTCCTGTACCTCAACAGATCGCAAATTCATCATCGCCAATGCTCGAGTTGAAAATTGCGCCATCATCTTCTGTAATGATGGCTTTTGTGGAATGTGTGGCTACACGCGTGCAGAGGTCATGCAGAAACCGTGTACCTGCAGTTTTCTGTATGGACCACACACTGGACGACCAGCGGTGGCCCAGATGGCCAAAGCCTTACTGGGCTCTGAAGAAAGGAAAGTGGAGATCTCCTTATACAGGAAAGATGGTAAGTTTCTGGAGAGTGTTTCCTTTTTTTGTGGGTTTTGTAGGTGCCATTACAGTGATGCTTAAAATGGCAAAACAAAATGCTAAAACATGGTAGGTTTAGTAGGATAATATGTCAACAGTCAGAAATAAGAAATGTGACTAAACATTCCACTTTTGCCAAGACAACTTAGGTGTCCAGACTTAAAAAAACATCATGTTTTGTCATGTACCCATCATTCTTAAAATGCCTTTATTGCTGAATGTCGTAGTCTTTTAGCACAAATAAAATGTCAAATCAAAGGTAGCCAGTCACATGTTCATAGCAAATATATGTGACTGCGAATTATGACAAATATATGTCATAAGGGTCAATGATTGGAAAATGAGATATATACATCATCTGAAAATTGAATAAATTAGATTTCTGTTGATGTACACTACCTGACAAAAGTCTTGTTGCTTATCCAAGTTTTAGGAACAACAAACAATAACTTGATTTCTAGTTTATCATTTGGTATCAGAAGTGGCTTATATGAACGGCAAAGGCCTCTAGATGACGTTTATTTGACCAAAATAAAATATGATCATGCCTTGATTTTTATTTTTTAAATTTACGACAGTAATGTCTGACTTTGCTTAGACAAACGTCTAGTCACTTAACAGAAATAATGTACAGTATAGAATATAAAGTCATGGTGCAGTGAAAAAAGAATGAATATTGTGTAATACTCCCATGAGCTTGGAGGACTGCATCCATAAATCTCTGCAGTGACTCAAATAACTTATTAATAAAGTCATCTGAAATGACAAAGAAAGCTTCATCTTCAATGTCTTCTCCTTCATCTAACCCCAGACATGCTCAATAATGTTCATGTTTGGTGACTGGGCTGGCCAATCCTGGAGCACCTTGACCTTCTTTACTTTCAGGAACTTTGATGTGGAGGCTGAAGTATGAGAAGGAGTGCCATCCTGCTGAAGAATTTGCCCTTTCCTGTGGTTTGTAATGTAATGCAGCACAAATGTCTTGATACCTCAGGCTGTTGATATTGTCATCCACTCTGCAGATCTCTCGCATGCCCCCATACTGAATGTAACCCCAAACCATGGTTTTTCCTTCACCAATCTTGATTGATTCTTTGAGAATCTTTGGTCCATGTGGGTTCCAATAGGTCTGCAGTATTTTTGATGAATGGGATGCAGTTCAACAGATGATTGATCGGAAAAATCTACCTTCTGCCATTTCTCAAAATGATCAAGTCAAGTTATTATTTGTTGATTTTACAACTGGGATTGATTTTTGTCAGGCAGTGTATGGTTTGTTAGGACATGACAATATTTGTTTGATTTACAACTATTTGGAAATCAGAAATCTGAGGATTCCAAAAAAAAAAAATGGAAATACTAAGAAAATCAACGTTTAAAGTTGTCTAAATCAAGCTCTTAGTTCTCTAAAATTAAGTTTTTGACATATTTATGGTTGGAAATTCAACATTTAATGAAATGGAAGTTAAATGGAACAGCATTTTAATGATTTTTGGCATAAAATACTAATTACAATTAAATTAAAACTAATTAAAATACTATTACAATGTATTGTTGGCTGTTCCTACAAATATACCTGTGCAACTTTAAGACTTAAGTTTTGTGCTCCAGGGTCACACATTTGGAAGAATTGCCATCCATTCACGATTTCTCATCAATTAATTTGCATTTAGTGAAGGCAGGTCAAGCCTTAGTGTCAGCAATAGAGAGAGCATGGAGAAGATTTATGAAACGCATTTGAAAACTTTTTTTTTTTTCACAGACTACATCAAATTCTAGAACAGCTTACATTATTATCATGTGTAGATATTTGCAGTGCAGTGCCTGTCTGCCTAAATCTGGCAACCCCAATAACAAGTGACTTTGACCACAATTTTGTCAGTATATACAATAATTGCACTTTTGGTGGTCTTGTTCTCATTCCCTGTTATTTCTTTTCTGCTGAATTGCTCTTTATGACATTTGATGCGTCCCGCGGTGACTGATCTAGGAGTTCAGCCTCGCTCCTGGAAGTCTCTCTTGCCCAAGCATCCTTTATTTTGGATGCTCAACTGAAAGATGAGGATTACAGTAGAAGTGCTATTCTAATTGTGTCTATTTCTGCCCTCTCCTATTTAAAGGTAGCATTTCTGGGTGATGTATTGATTTCCAGGACAGTTGAGAGTTTGAGAATAGGAACAATAGTCATATAAGACATAATTGCAAAGGACAGTTTCTCATCATCCAAATCTATTCCCACTGCTATATGTTAGTAATCCAAATGGTTGCATAAGGGCATCATAACATTGTGTCCTCTAGAGGTTACTGTATTACCTGTATTATTATTTAGAGGAAGAATATACTATATCATGTTAACAGAGATGATGTACATGTAATTCGTTCTAGGGCTGCACGTCCCAGCGGAGAGTATTTTTCCACTGTTCTGGATGTTAGGAATACTGCTCAGTGTAACCCTTTGTAACCTAACCAAGCTAAATTTCTCAGGTGTGCTCAGGCTACATTTAGACTTTCCGAAATATGAGACCTCTTGATTTTCTTCTTTGCATTGGTCTCTAAGTCGCATTGAAATATATCATTGGTTAATGTAAGGTTTAGGATATGTATGTGTACAATCATGCATAAATTTAGACTTTTATGGTAGTTTGCGTCAGTATAAGCCTTTACTTTCTTTATTGTCCACAAGTGGAAACTTATCTTTGGCTTCACCACACAACTACATCAGCGTTCACATTGCACATATCACAGAAAAACAGGCAACTTAAATACATTCAATGTCATCACATAAATCACATTAAAAACTCAATTAAAACCCTATACTTACTTATAAGCCTATATGTCCAACTCATCAACCTAGGCCTAGCAAGATTGTCATTGGATGGTATGTTCACTATGTGAATTGTAATGTAATAGCAATATATATATATAAACTGTTGTTGTTGTGCAGATGCCATGTTTGAAAGTTTAAGCATGTTTCGAGAAGGATGTGCAAAATGCAAATAGTTTCCAGTACAGATAGAGGTTGGGGAAGGTTACAATATCTCTACTGCAATAGGCAGTTTGCCAGCCTGTGCACATTAGTTTATAGCATATATATATTTCTTGGATGTATGCTTTAATATGAAGGTATAGACAGCTGGCAACGTTCATTATTAATTTTCCTTCGGCTTAGTCCCTTATTTATCAGGAATCGCCACATCGGCATAAACCGGTGGATGCCCTTCCAGCCGCAACCCATTACTGGAAAATACCCACATTCACTCATACACTATGGTATATTCACCTATACCACCCCAGCAGGCACAGGACGTCAACATGACATCAGATTGACGTTGTATCCCACTGTTGTGGGGTGTTGCATTTTGTGTTTCGGGTTGAGGTCTGAACCCAACGTCAGGCCGACGTCAATGTCCAACGTCGGGCAGACATTTGCATTTTTGTTACTTTTCAGCGCAACCTAAAATCAACAAAATCTCAACGTCTAATTATGTTACATCTTGACGTTGTGTGGACGTTACTAATATGATGTCTATCAGATGTTGGATTTTGGTTTCCATACGCGACAAATAAATGTGACGTCAATATGATGTTGGTTTAAGATGTTGGCTTGACGTTGGATTTTTGTCACTTTCCAACACAACCTAAAATCAACCAAATATCAACATGATTTCACGTCGTTATTGGACGTCAAAATAACATTGTTCTTAGAAACAGGCAACCTCATTCTAACCTGATATTAATGTTCTGTGTCTGCTGGGACTTGTCTTTGGACTGTGGGGAAAACCAGAGCACACACCCACATGAACACAGGGATAACATGCAAACTCCACACAGAAATACCAACTCACCCAGCCAGGACTCGAACCAGCAACCTTCTTGCTGTGAGGCGACAGTGCTAACTACTGAGCCACTGTGCCACCCCAGCTGGCTACAGAATCTAACTATTCCTCATCTGATTGAAGTGTACACAGTTTATGTTCATTTCCTTACTATTCCTTACATTTCCTTATAATACATCTGCTGTGTTCATTTTAATGTATTATTGCATTAACTAAGGCATTTTTTAAAATACGAAAGTACACTCAAAAACTTTTTTCTCTTTTTTCAAAAAGATTGAACTCAGTTTATTTGAGGGTAGGATTTCCAACCAAACAAATTTGTTTAGCACCAAAAAAAATAAACTATTTACACAAATGCAACTGAGTTGGTCAAAATGATTTTATCAAATAAAAGTTCAAAATAAAAGTGCATTTTTGTTTAACTTAAAGAAAAAATAACATAAAAAATATATTGCTCTCAAAAAGTGGTAGATCAGCTGTTTATATTTCTATGGCTTAAAAATGCATACAATGATACAATACTGTATGATGCAATAATACAATACAATACAATACAATGAAACAATAATGATGAAAAAGTAACTGCAGTGAAAGCAATTGTCAAAACCAAAGAAATTACAATGCATTTACATTTTGTTTTAAAATAGCATTTTAGAATCAAAAAACACTTCAGACTGACGTTTTACAGAATTTGAGAAAAAAATATTTTTAATATAATAATATTATAAAGATTATATAATTACATATTTATAATATAATTTAAAAAATATGACTGTTCATGCTCACTGGGCATGTACATATTTTGGCAAAATTCATAATTTCTATCTACCAGTTGTGTAATGCAGTGACGTGCTGTGAGGTTTGTGACTAGTGAGCCACTGACACTTTCAAAGTCAGTCATATGCACAAACAAATCCTCCCGATATATTTGCCAACTACTGATTGTGTTTCATATATCTTGCTCTCTCTCTCTCTCTCTCTCTCTCTCTCTCTCTCTCTCTCTCTCATTCACACACACACAGGATTCACACACTGGTCTTACCTTTACAGTAACGTTACTTGTAAATGACGTCTTGACATGACTTGAATTAATTTGAAATTATCACGTTATCTTCTGTCCCGTCCTTTGAAGCAAGTCCTTTAGCTTCGGCATTGGCCGCCCATTATTTATTCACATTTTAATTAAAAGTCCATATTTGAGAAATCTTTGAGCTGATCTGATATATTTTTGCAGTCAGTCAGAGCAAAACAGACTCCTATTGAACTTTACTGCATAGAAGAAAAGCAACCACAAAGAATAAACGTGAGCTCTCCCCATGTTTTTTCACTGCGGCTTTATGACAGATTTTAACACTAAATAAGTGATAGACATATGTGAAATATAATACATATTATATGGAAAGCGAGGACATAAAATAAAATTTCTATAATATTTAAAAACATTTTAATAAAGCCTTACATTTGTAGCATACACTGAGTGAGCAAAAGGGGCGGGCTCAAGACAGTTTGCAAGGGATTGCGCAATCTGACGAGAGGCTCAGCTCGGAGCTGCCTCACCTCGCTTCCTACGCTGTAATTTAACAGGAAATATACGCAAAACACAGCAATTTTGATCATAAAAATGATTGAAATCATTTGATTCATAGAGAATTTGCATCTATAGCATAGATCAGTGGAAAAATATAGATTTTATCATTAGTATATGTCTCATGATGGCAGGTGAGGATGATGACAGGTGAGGCCCTGCCTCTCCTGCCTCCCCTGACCACACGTCCCTGGTGTAATGGTCATATGAAAGTAAAAATGGAATGAAGAACTAGGGAACAATACACAATAGTCCAGAAGACCAGCCAGATAGGGAATATGGATAGCTACAGTACATCTGTTTTCCAATGTCTGCATTTTAGCCCACACTAACAGAAAACCAGCATTTCTAATCTGTTTTTGCAGCTTTTGAAGATGATAGTGTCCAGATGTAACAAAATGTTTACATTTTAAAACAAAAACACACTAGCATAAGACACATACTATAAAGGCTCTAGCCTATTTTGGAAAGGGGGTGGGATAAGCAGCCGCTTATTTTTATTTAAAGAAATATGAGCATTTTAAACAACATGTTTTTGCTTCCACTAAAATGGCCATTCAAAGCTTGGTAAATTAAATAACCTTTGAGGTAATAAAATTTAAAGCATGTTATAGAGAATTATAGAATTATATTGTGTCTTGAAACTATGGGCACATTGGATGAGTAAATTAATTTAAGTCAATTAAATAGGTAAAATGCCATAATTAATTGAATACATTTTACAAATAGTAATATAAATCTTTTAATTTTATGAATAAAATATTTCATAGATTCATAGAAGCTATAACATCTCTAAACATCCAGCTGTCTGTAGTTCATACATAAAACGTTTATGTTTAAGATGATGTATATTATGTTCATAATGTACGCCCAGTTTCTGTGCAAACATACAAAATCATGTGTCAAAAGCACACTTTACAAGCATACAATTACCAACAAATTTGTAGCATTTGAAAATGTGCTTTCTCCTCTTTGTTCGTTCAATTCCAATAAGACAGTGGAGCCATCTAAATGCTTTGAATCAAATATATTCCACACGGATAATATATATATATATATATATATATATATATATATATTTGAAAAAAACAACAACAACAACAACTTAATAATAATACTGAAGGACATGTGCTTTTTGAAATAAGACATCCCAAAACAACCCTTGAGAATGAATCAGGACTGTGCACTTTTCTTTTTTAGTTACTCTTATGCATAAATAAAAGAAAATGTGGACATGTTACAAATGTGTTGATGGCTGTAGTCCAGAGGCTCATTTATTATCGAAAACTAATGTGAGGTAATGAAGGTGTCATAGTCTGTAATAACGTCCTACAGTCTGGAGAGGACTGCTGGAAGTTTCTGCACAAATTACCTGCTGGAAGGACACCCGGAGAACTCCTCTGAGGGAACTTTGAAGGATAATAATGCTTCAGCAAGTTTCTGCAAAACACAGAAAGGCCATGGGACATATTCAAAACCTACAGAAATCTATTTCTGATTAGAAAACTGGTATAATCAGCATAAATAACAGTTTTGTTTTATGAATCTCAAGAAATACTGCTTCTCATTATGTTACCCAGTGCACCAGAGAGTCCTTGGGAAGGGCGTTGAAAGCAAAGCTTGGAACTAATGGCGGTTTCACCAGTAATCTTCCCAGACAAAAGAGCAATTCCAAAGTCACTCAATTAGTGAACGCCCATTCCTCTAGAAACCCCGATGGTCCTCAGAGGGCTAACCATGAGGAAATGATTGTGAGCTGTAAGCCATTGCAGATTATCACTTAATGATGACCCGTGGGGCAGACGGTGCTCCTCAACTAAATGGATCTGGGCATGTCTTTTTTGTTTACATCTTTTTAACCTTAATGAGATATCATATAACTTTATACTTTGCAGCTTTATATTTGATCAATTGTGAATGATCAAAATAATGATATGATTCATTTCTCTTTACTTTAATTCTCATGTAATAAATTGTTTTGCATGCCTTCATGAGGAATCATTTAGAAAATTGTTCCTCAAATTGTGACTTGAGTACACAAAAACTCCTTTAAAGTCCTTATTTATTTGCGTAGATTATGGCTCTATGGAGTTGATAAGAAAATAACATATTTCTTTTATCAGCCCATGTAAGAGAGTGTCCACAGATATGGTTTATACACCTGGTACAGTAGTCATTCTCAAAAAATAAATCATAAATTTTGAATATTGTCAGAACTGCAAAAAAGAAAGTGATCTAAAATACTCTACCAGCACCCAGACTCTGTATGAGCAATGTACTTTGAATGAGGCAAAAAGGCTATGTTGATATAATATCTTCTGAGTCCACTAAAAGTTCCTAATTAAAGGACAATATACAACCAACTAACTAACATTCTGAAATATAGTGCATGGACCACTTTTATGATATTAATGATGAGCAATTTAGTTTCAATGCATTTAAATCCAAGCAACCGCTCATTATTTGTTATCATTTAACAAACCTGAGCTTCCACAAATTGATATAAAATTAGTTTTTTTATTGGATGTTGCAGATGTTACCTTTCATGGTATGTGTAATTTACTGTAACTTTAAATGTAAAAGCTCTGCAAAAAGCTTAAAGATACCAGTACACAACAAATCCTAAAATATTCATTCAATTCTGAGCTTTACGTCTGTAACTGATTCACATTTGTATACTTTCAGCCTACTCTGCTTTGGTTTATGCAATTTTACACAGGTTCATTGGTCAGAGACATTTTTGACCCCATATAGGATTTTACTATGAAGTTTCTTGTTTACTAGTAGATTTTGCCACTGATAGAATCATGAGCAGTGCACTGATATATTTTTACATTGCATTTCAGGCATCCTAAGTTTAAGTCCCAGGAAAACTTGTGAAATCTGTTCCCATCTTCCAACTTTGCTTCCTTTTTACATGTTGCAACACAGGCTCATTCTGAAAATGTAGCCCTATATACATTTCTGGAGACCGCGAATTATGTAGCCAGAAGTATGTATGGCTGCCTTTCATCTTTAAAACAAACTCTACGAGGCGGTATGACGCTTTTCTTTTTCATGCTTACCAGCTGACCGCTTACCTTAGTGTGGACAGCTTTCTCACTGTTACCATTTTGTCCAGTTATTTATTTATATACGTTGGTGGACTTGAGAAGCAAAGGAGTTGATCACAACAACGTGGTTTGAGTCTGGCAAAGAACGGTTCCAGAAAGCGTGTAAGAAAAAAACAGAAGTAGCAGGGTGATAACAGGGTGAGAATGTGGTAAAATCTGAAAACGTATAGTAAAAAATCAGGCGAGGGCTTTTTTCTGGATTGCTTTTTAAAACTGTCGGTTGAGTTAAGGAAAGTGGGTGGGTGGGTCAATCTGTGCTTTTGAAAACACTATTGGCTGGGTTTACGGAAAGAGGAGGATGGGTCAGTCGATCAACCAGTCAGTCAGTCGACAGCGGCCTCTGGTGGATTCACGAGAGAAAAGCAAGCTCGAATGACACTGGCAATCGTAGTTTGAGATCTCAAAAAGCATACACAGCGCCCTCTGGTGAATTCGCAAAAACAAAAACTACAAAAAACTGAAATCCTGGGACGTATTTGCCGGTCTCCAGAAATGTATATAGCGGTACGTTTTCAGAATGAGCCTGTGTTGACATAATGTCATATCTCATATAAGCAAAAGCACTATAAGCAAAAGCAATAAAACACCAAAACCCATGTGTCTATAGACTGAACATGTAATCTACATACACAATATACTGTCACACAATCATGTTTTTGCTTTTTACATTGATACAATAATGGTATTTTTTTTAAATGCAGTTTTCAAAAATGACCTCCCTTTTGTTGAAATTGCTGTCATTTTAAAGTGAAAGTACAAATGAAATATGACAATACCAATGTAGAACATACCAATGTTTTCTGCTGAATAATGCAAAAATACAGAGCCTGACCCATTTGGGAGTGTAGCAAGGAAAGGACCAATGGAAAACCTCTGATCAAGGCAGAAGACACAGGATGACCCTGTTCATTAGTCTTCATACTCTGGTAATGGCCTCCTCGGCTATATTTAGACAGAGTAATGACTGAAACCATCTCTGGGAGTTAATTATTGAAATATCCGTTTTTCATTCCTGAACTCTCAAAGGAAAGTCTAGGCTGAAAGTCCTCCTCTGCGTTCAGCTGAGTTTGGAGTTTCTTACATTCCAGATGCTGATAGTCCTCATTGACTTTGGTTTCATCTCATTGTATCCTATAATCTAACCCCAAAGAAAATATGTATATATATTATATATGAACTCTGACTGTAAGATGATCTAAGGTGTTTGCAGTCATCATTAAGTCATCTAGTCCAGAGCTGCTTTAACTTCTTTGAATTCTTCGTTTATAATTGGATGTTGATTTCCTGGAAGAGCATTTTATTTAAGCCCTTTTTTTGCATCGATTTACTGGCTACATTGTGTTTATAACATCCCATGAGTTCAAAATTTGTTTCACTGCTCAAGTTATGAGGTATTTTCAGAGCTGGCAGTGTAATCTGAACTCCGGCAGCCTGGTAGCTGCTGTTTGTCACGAATACGCCAGCAGTCCAGCTCAAACCTCAGGGTATTACCTAAATTTGCATGCAATTTGCTTTATTGTGATATTCAAATTCAGCGAGTAGATTGGGTGAATAGAAAGCAAGGACACATTCGGGCAATACAAGGCTACATCAGATATTTCAAAAAACAAATGCCTGCCCAACGACCGAACAATAGAGTTGCATGAGCTTTTAGACAATAAAGAGCAAATTTCAGCAGAATTTGCATGCAATTCATCAAGTTACATGTCCTTTGGCCAGTGCGTATTTGCTTATTATGATTCCTAACTTTCTGCTTCAAAGATTACTATTCATTTGACCATTTTAAAAATTCATTCTTTCTAGAATTTTGCAGGAAATATTTGTTTTCATTTTTTTTATAATGTGTGTGTGTTTTAGTTTTAAAAAAATTGTACAATTAGATTTTTTTAATTAGTTGCAATAGATTTATTTGGCATATAGGGCTATATATCAATATAACTGCATTCGATTTCCACACTTTCTTTACATGCATGCAATTTCTTGTGCTATAAAATGACTTGGAGATATACAAAGCACTGCATACTCAGAAAGCACATCCTAATGGAAAAACTGAAGTAATGATTCACTCATGGAAGTTCAGTAAATGAGTGTTGATTTAGAAGCGGCTCTGACAGAATCTGTTTATTAATTTAGTAGATTTGTCAGACTTATTCAAGCCAATTACTTCTGATATTCTTACCTCTGTTTCAGTCAGTTTACCATATTTAATTTAGTTTTTATAAATTTTGCAGACATAAACATAATGAGTGCCTTGATAATCTGCAAATTAGAGCCTTAATGATTGACCAAGGTCACAAAAAGCTTTTTAAATGGGTCAGTTTGTATTTCTGTAACCAATTAAAAATAATTGTTTTCTGTGTTATGTTCATTAATATCAAGCTAAAAACACATGATAAAAAAAATCTACGCTATTATATACAGAGATTCCAAAAGATGTATCTACAACAGCAGACCCATTTATGGTTCCCCAATAAAAACATTTAGTAAACAGTTTTTGAAAAGTTTTTTCTTACTTTAAAGAACATTCACAAGTCTAAAGAACCATTTTTATTCTATAAAGAATATTTGAATATTTGATCATAGAATAACAATATAGGAGCTTTATTTTTAAGAGCATCTTCATCTATGGTTCCATAAAGAACTGTCAACATTTATGCAATCATTTCATTGCATAAAACATTCTTTATTTTAGGAAAACCATAAAGACTACTATACAAAATGTTATAATGGTTTCACTAAGAAGAAGAAAAAAAATCACTTCAAACTTTCTTTTGTAAACCACTTTTTAAAACATTTAGAGTGGAACTGCAAATATATCTGTAATTTGTACAGATAAATGTAATGTGTTTATATAGCGCATTTATCGTGTATGGCCACACACCCAAAGCGCTTCACAATCATAAGGGGGACGGGCTGGGGGGGTCGGGGTGTTTCTCCACAGCACCACCAGATAAAGATAAAGAATAGATTTTTGCTGTCTTGTTGACACAGAAAGTGAAAGCATCGAAGTTGATTTATTCCAAAAACACACTGCATCTAAATTCAGTTATCAATTAACCTTGTAGTGTTTCATGCTGTTAAGTAAATTATGGGAGCTCATTTAACAAATGAAGCAGCTTCATAATCATGCAGGTAGTGACAGCCACAGTTACAAAAAGTATTTACATTTTATGCAGTCCCAAACAGAACAACTTTAATCTTGGTCTGTAATCTCTAAAAAAAAGAAAAAAAAAAACACGAAATGCACAAATTAACAGAACCGTCAATTTTTGGGAATGAGTTGTATCCCATATAAGTTCGTTATTTGATAAATCAGATGATTCGCTTTAACCCTCTGGCATGGTTGGGCCAAAAAAAACAACAGTTTTTTTTGGCCCACAAAACCCCCAAAATGTTTACATTTTTTTAAATAAAATATCACAAAAAAAGTCTAATAATAAGTTGGTAACCAATGAAATTTGAGGTTGGTGTGGGTTTGATTTTTTTTCTGGGGGCAAAAATAGACATTTTTGGGAGCCTGCTTAAGTACACTGCTAGCAGAATGCAAGATAGGTTTCACTTTTTAACATATTTAAATTTAAATATCTTTATATTAAAATATGTGTGATGTGCACGAATATGCGAAGAAGCATGTTTGATTGACAAAAGACACATTTGTTATTATCTATATATTAAAATGGTAGTTTTTTCATTTTTTGCCCCAGAGCAACATTGTGCAGTTAGACCACTTTTGTAAAAACAATAACATTCTATGGATGGAAATGTGCAGAAATGCAAAGTTCTAATCATATTATATATTTTTGCTTTACTGTATACTATTACTCACAGGAAATGCATGTTCAAACATTTTATGCAGGTAAAAAACAGTTGAGCTTTTTATTTTTTAAAAATTGAGCAGTTCATTCCTTCCATATTTGTATAACAGTGTATACATGGTCATTCAAGCTATGATTTATTGACATGGAACAAGCAGTTCATTAAGTGAGTCAAATGTTGATTCAAGAGCAGTAATGATTGAATGACCTGCATTTCAGAAAGTGAGTCAAATTAGTTCATAAAGTCTACATTTACACTATTAAAATAAATCTGATATTTTTATTCACATCTGGAACAGATAAGAACTTGTTTCACATATGTAATGACAAAAATCCACATAAATTCATACAATTTTTAGTTTTTCACATGAGTTTTGAGACAGTTAATCAGATACTCACAACCTGGATATCTGACCTGCATCTAAACATATTTGGATATCAGATTTTCTTTGCATTTGTAGTAACCTCAATGAAAAGTTGACAAGTATAGCGCAAATATATAGCTTTAGATGCCTGCAATAGCAAATGGTTGACCATATTTCTAAATAATGACTGTTAAAGTAATTTAAAGAATGACTGTTTTAAATAATGGCTTACAAACACATTGTTGGTTTACAAAAATATCAACATAATCCTGCTGGACTACTACACTTGATTTAGGTTTTATTGTAAAAAATAAATAAATAAATAAATAAATAAAATAAAAAATAAATCATGTTAAATGAGAATCTGAAATATTTTATGACCTGCTTCAAAAAATAAAGATGATTTAGTGGTTAAAAATGGTTTATTTTGATTTATTTTTTAATAAATTGGTCCTACACTTCATATTTTCAGATTTTTTGATAGTATATGTATTAATTCCAGTACTTTTACCACAGAGCAAAAAAATCAGAATCAGAATCAGAATCAGTTTTATTGCCAAGTGTGCTTCACACACACACAAGGAATTTGTTTTGGCAACAGAAGCTTTCAGTGTACATAAAGTGACAAGTGACAACACAAAATCAAATATGAGAAAAGAAAAAGGCAATAAACTATAAACAGAGATGCAGTAAGTAAAAAATATCTGGATGTTAAATTGTATGTACAGATATGTTGTAAATATACAGGTTATAAGGTGCTGTGTACAAATGCGTGTGAGAAAGTATTGCATTGTATATTGTAATAAGGTGCTGTGTACAAGTGTGTATGAGAAAGTATTGCACGTTTATTGCACAGTAGGGGAATATTTAACTGTTCATGAGGTAGATGGCCTGAGGAAAGAAACTTTTCCTGTGTCTGGCTGTTTTTGTGCTTGGTGCTCTGTAGCGCCGACCAGACGGTAACAGTTTGAACAGGTAATGTGCTGGGTGTGAGGCGTCCAGAGTGATTTTGCGAGCCCTTTTACTTTTTAATTTGTACTCTGGAAGAGTACAGCTCTTGAAGTGTGGGAAGGGTAGTGCCAGTGATTCGTTCAGCAGTCCGGACTATTCACTGTAGTCTATGGAGGTCAGTTTTGGCAGCTGAGCTGAATCAGACGGGGATTGAAGTGCAGAGGATGGATTGGATGACAGCTGAGTAGAACGAGCAGCTCCTGTGGAAGGTTGAACTTCCTCAGCTGATGAAGGAAGTACAGTCTCTGCGGGGCTTTCTTCACAATAGAGTCTATGTGAATGTCCATTTTAAAATCAGTGTACATTTAACTCAATTTGAGTTTAACTTAACACTCCTTGGGTGTACATATGACTCCCTCCATTTTGGAGTTAAAATAACGCTTTCTAAAGTGAAATTTGTACATTACTCACAGAGTTCATTTTAACACAGTAAGAGTTTATTCTTACATCGAACTGGAGTGTGTGTTACCCTTCAAAGTGTTAATATATTACCTTTTTTCCTATATTATCAATTAGTGTGTGTGTGTCAGATTACAGTGATCAAAGATGTTGAAAATTGTTTTAATTTATTAAATGTTCATTAATCTTTTCAGAAATAATTTCAATAAATTCAACCTTTTGCATTTTAAAATGCAACAAGACATGTTTCAAGTTTAAGCAAAACATACTGGTTTGATCACTGTTTGTCTGAAAGAACCGGTTAGTGTAAAAAAAATGCACTTCTTATCACTAGTGGGAAATACACTGCATATTGGATTAAAAGTTTAACACTGAAAAAAAAAACTTGTAAATATACGCTCTTTCACACTCGTGGATTAATATGTACTCCGGTTTTAACACGAAAAAAATCACACTGTATATTTAACACTGGAATTTTTGCTATGCATAAACCGACATAGCAACCATTTGATAGAGGTTGATATTTTAGAAATTATGGGATATGTTGAAAAATGCATTAACTAGTGACATTAGGAGTTGGTGGGGCAGTTAAAGGTTCAATAAAGCCAATTGTAGATTAAATAACAAGTCACTGTATTTAAAAAATTATTTATCCATTTAATCAAATGTTGCGCAAAACAATATTAATAGCATGGTCATTCAAATCCCGAGGGTCAACCATGTTGATAGTAAAGTGAACAGAATCATTTTAGGCAAGGATTAATGTAAGACAGTCATATTTAAAGTTAAGCAAAAATCTAATTTTTTTATTTTATTAGTATCAGTGCTCTAAGCTCTGTGTAACTCAGTTTACCATATTCAAATCAGTTCTGTGACATTTGCAGACAATGCCTCAAATTCCATGAAGAACTATATTCTCATAAAAACTCCAGTATATTTACATCAGGACACTGTTTGTTAATCTGCAAATGAGAATCCTTAGGAATTGACCATGGTCATGAAATACATTTTAAATATTTATCAGTTAGCCTTTTTAAAAGCACCACTTCTTACAAAAACAATTTGTGACTTTCCCGTTGCATGGTTTTCTGTAATAGCGAGCTGAAAGCCCAGGAGGATGAAAATGATAGTCCATCTAAACCCGCATCCTCATAATAGACAAGAGAATGTTGCGGAGAGGAGGATGATAAAGATGAGGGGGTGTGTCAGGCTTTAGAGCCACTAAATCCCATTATTAATTTCAGTTTTCTACGGCGCTTATGTTCTTACGAAAACAATACAATTTCCTCTGGTGGCATTAACCTCCCCTGTCCTAATAACCGCCTCTGTCCTTGGTGCTGAAAAAGTCAAAATCAGATTTAATTTTGCAAGTGAAAGCTTGCCTTTTTATCATGGATGTAAACATGCATTTCTTGACATTTGCAAAGTATAGCATGACTTTTAATGGAAATGTGTGTGTGCATCTATTAAAGTCTTGCATCATAACCAAGGCACACATTTATATTTTTCACTAGTAGATTTCAATATAAAATGCTTTTAACTTGTATAAAAAACTTTTGCAATTATTCTCACCCGTATTGGTCTGGTATCTGATACCTTGAAGATTATGACGCAGGTGATTCTGGTGTTAAGCAGCAGATGGTTCTGCTCTCCCTGCTTGTGTTTTACACCACTGGTATGAATAAGAGGATTTGCAGAGGAACTGAGGTGTGTGAGTTGGCAGTCGCATGTTATAATTCAGCCATAAAAGAGACTAATAGTTATGAATCATTCAGTATATTCCGTTTCTTTCTGCCCATCCTCAACTAAACCACAGGCTCTACTCTTCACCACAATGGTAATGTCAGCCCTCAAGAAATCAAAACTAACCATATGATTTTGTTTGCTCATATTGCTAGTTTTGTGGTGAACAATTCATCTGTGCATGTCATTAAGAAAAAAAAAGTTTGCCCTTCTAATCTTCAATTGAAATCTGAAAATTTACTTCCCTTTTTTCAGTTAAATTGTCAGATCATGTATATCTTAGCAAAATGGGCTTGGTTATGATATTTAATCACGCTGCTCCAACTGTCAGTTTTGACAACAAACAGAAATAGTGAGGAGGAGGTGTCTGTTCCCCAAACACTTTTATGGATCTTTCTGAATGAAAGGCCTACTTTACTTCATTCATTCAGTATTGCAGTAAAAAAATCAAGCCACACCCACTGTTTTCTCATTTAATATTCTATTTCTCTAGGAACTGCTTCACTATAAAAAAAAATGGCTGCAGCTTCCTGTTCACGGGGACTTTAAAGATCACTTATGATGAAAATTATTTTTTGTAAGTGGTTTGGACAGAACTGTATTTAAGTATAGTATGTCAGTCATGTTGGGGTGATATAATACCCCAAATCCCACCCATTTTGAGGCCCACCGCAATGTAGGAGTGCAATTTCCCTGCTCACCGATTGACAGCCACGTATTAACACGTGTCCGTAGTAATGCATATAATCATATCAACAAGACAGGATGTGCACAAAGCAACTGGGAATAAAAGATCTGTTCAGCTCTCTGTGATCATCAATCATCATCAATTGTGATCAAGAATGAGTTTTACAAGTGTAAACGTTTTTAAAACAGAGCATGTTTGTAATTGAATTGCAGCGATTTTACCATCTTTATTACCACAGCCGCATGTCAGTACGGTTATAAAAGAAGATGCTTTAATCCCAGTTTGTGGACATAACGTTAACATAACAGATATCCATACAGCAGTGGATATTAACGTGCATCCTGTCACATTTTCCGTGCAAAAACAGTTCAAAGTTAAACGCACGTGCTATGTGTGTGTCTGCCGTTTGTCTGTGTGTATGTGTGAACTTTGTAACAACATTGTGTGTGACTCATCGAAAGGCTTGAATTAACTCTACAACAAATGCATCAAATAATCACTGGTAAAGTTCTTACTGTAGTATTTCTCCCAAATGTTATGTGAGATCTGCTTCCTTCATGTCTGTCACTGTGCTGTTTATCTGACGCAGCCGAGATGGATATTAAGGCAAACTCTGACAGGCACGTGGGAATGGTGGGTGGGGAGAACTAGCATTAAAGTCACAGGCAACAAAAACAGCTACGTTGTGTTCAGAGCTAAAAATGTCAATATTCTGAAAGGTATAATAAATAATCTGATGCGTGTTTTGAGCTGAAACTTTACAGACACATTCTAGAGCAGGGGTCACCAAACTTGTTCCTGGAGGGCCGGTGTCCTGCAGATTTTTGCTCCAACCCTAAAGTCTCTTTATGTTAATCTTATGGAAAAACATTTAATTTCTAAATTTACATTTAATATATAGTCTAACGGAAAGCAAGCTGGGAAATATAAATCTGCTTCAACTCAAACATAAATACATCAGCTTAATATAAAACTGAGTTCATGTAACCTTTTTCTATTAAGTACAATTAGCCTTCTTTAATATTTGAGTGTGTGCGGGCGTCTCTTTAAATGCTTTTGTTTGTAAATTGATCAAGTCACACACACTATAAAATAATTACTTTTGCTGCTTGTTCAAACTACTTATTTAAAATGAATTGAAACAACCCAATTCTTTAGTTTTTTGGGAGGACAATTAATTGTTTTAAGTTCAATCCACTTAAATTGGTAAAAATGACTACTTTAACTTAAACGATTTGTGTTGGGACAACATGAGAAATGGTGTGGAACCCAGCATTTTTTACAGTGTAGATCAGTGCTTTATTTAGTATGCAACACTGTTGGAATATTCAGCCAATTCCATGTGTGTTCAATAAAAAGGTCAGGAGAGGATTTAGTTTAATGCAAAATTATTAGTAATTTATTAGATACAAATGAATTAATCGTTTCAGAGCTCTGGGTCACGTTACACAAATGCGATACAAAAATTGCATTCAGGAGTTTTGCAACCAGCTTACATTTCCCTGACTCCAGTATTTATACACAGCTTTTATTAAAAGGTGTTTTGATGGGATTATTCACTTGTCAATCATTCTGCAGTCCTTTTGCAATTGCACCCAAACATACTTCCTCTTTCTGCAGCCCTTCTGTATATACCAGAACTGAACAGTTAAATGCATATGTTTTGAGGCCCGATCAACCCCAATATAATTTCCATCCATAGTAAACCTTGCTGACTTTCAGCTCTTGGAGACTTTAGGCGCATTTCATTTCCCTGCTCCAAAGGAAACCTTAAACAAGAAGTAAAGTTTGTTGTCCGGCAGCTAGCTCTCTGCAACTCTCACATGGTCACCCACTGAAGCTAAGCAGGGCTGCGCTCGGTCAGTACCAGGATGGGAAACCACATGGGAAAGTCTGGTGTTAGTAAGGCCAGCAGGATGCACTCGCTATACTCTCTGTAGGGACTCTATAATGCTCAGTGAGCAGATGAGATGTTAAACTGAGGTCATTAAAAATCTCAGGATATCCTTGGAAAAAGAACAGTCCGTAGATCCGTAGGGCAAAGATCATACAAAGACTTCATCCCTGGCATCCTGGCCAAATTTGCCCACTGACCTCTGTCTATCATGGCCTCCTAACCGTCCCTATATCATAATTGGCTTCCTCACCTCTCCACCAATAAGCTGTGCAGTCTGGCACAGTATGGCTATCGTCCTGTCATCTAGGTGGATGCTGCACACTGGTGGTGGATGGGGAGATTCCCCCCAATGTGTAAAGTGCTTTGAGTGTCTAGAAAAGTGCTATATAAATGTAAGGAATTATTATTATTGTCAGCTGCATCACTTTGTGCAAATATGCTTAATTAGACTATTACACTTAGAGAATACATTTGGATAATCTATCTCTAGGTAATACATATATTTAATATAAAAGTAAAAGAGACATAAATTCCTTTTTCCCAACAACACATTAGTGATTATGCTCACCTGCATTGGTCTGGTATCTGATACCTTGAAGATTATGACGTAGGTTGATTCTGGTGTTAAACAGCAGATGGTTCTGCTCTCCACGCTTATGTTTTACACTGCTCGTATGAATGAAATGATTTCCAGAGGCTATAGAGAAGTGTTTTTCACTCTTTAATCCCAGAGATGGCAACGTATTTCCAGGCCTATTGTTGTCCTGTCTGCCCTTGAGTTCATCTCTGTTGTGAACCACCGCTGGCCATCAATACTGGCCCATCAGACTGGCACAGAAAGGGGCTGATTGGTTTGGCAGTGTGAGAGAGCAAAAACCACAGTGCCAATGCGAGACAGCTATCAGATGCCACCGTGAACAGTCAGGGCTCAGGACGTCTGCCAAGCTGGTGATCACAGACCTAAATGCAGACCTCATTGATTCAAATAGCCCCTGAGGTGGACAGCTTGTGAATAATAATAATAATTACACTTATATCTTGACGTCAGACTATGTATATAGGACTGTTGTTGTATGCTGCTCTCTAGTGGTGATAAAGATGAAAGCTTTATTGGTTTTGTTTCTTCCTGTATTGATGTTGTGTCTTTTTAGATTTTGAATGTGTGACCAATGTGTGAGTTCAGATTTTTGCTTTTTTCTCCATGCAGGTGTGTGTTTGCCGTGCCTTGTGGATGTGGTTCCTGTTAAAAACGAGGATGGTTTAGTTATCATGTTTATCCTGAACTTTGAGCTGGCAGATCAGCAGGACAGACCCCTCGACAGCTCACCTGGCAGAGACATCAACCACAAAAACCCCATCCCGTGGCTCTCTAAAGGTATTTTAGTTTTACATTCAAGACTTAACAGTATTACTTTTGTTTAATGAGTGTTATATGTGAAAAAAAAAAAATTATTATCAGTGTTCAAATCATACATTGATGATGATGGGGGGGGGGTCAACTTTTTCGGTAATTTCTAGTTTGGGTAATACATGCTTCAGTCATTTATGTATTTATTTAAATTATCTAATTTATTAATTAAACATATTTAGGTTTTTTAGTGTTTTGAGGGATATTTTGTGTATTTTGACCTAGAGTAGCTATCCTCTGATTAGTTATTTCAGATGTTATTGTAGGTCAAACTATTTGACCTCAACTTTCAGGCTATATGTAGACACAAACAGCTATTAAATGAGAAAACAGTTATGTGAATACAATGTCTATCGGTGCTCAAGATCTGCCAGTTTTAGACTGTTAAATAAATTTTTTTCTCACAAAGTCTGATTGGAGCGATTGTGCATTTACTATGGTATAAACCATTATAGGGGTGGTCAAATGTAAATTTATATGATCTATTATTTTAATTATTAACATTATTATTAAAATACAGATCAGAGCAAACTATTTCTCAGTATTAATGCGCTGACCCCCTATACAACTTGTATTCCCGTCCTTTAGAGGGGATCAATCGTTAGTTAGAGGGGTCAGTCCCCCCAAACCCCCCTGTAATTCGCACCCTATTTATTACTCATCCTCATGTTGTTTCAAACCCCTAAGACCTTCTTTCGTCTTCAGAACACAAGTTGAGATATTTTAGGTGAAATATAGACAGCAAGGTCTAGAAAAATACCAAAAAATAAATAAATTCTCATTACAAACCATATGCCTTCAGTAAAATATCATCAAGCTTGGATAATATACTTTCAGGTGCACATAAAACAAACAAGTCTGAGCGGATAAAAAAGCTATGATTATTTATATTGCTGACATTTTTCTGTTGACAGTGAAAACTTTCAGATATTCTGTCATTTTGGTAATACAGATAAGGAAAAGACATCATTCAAAACAGTATTTGTGGATACTTGCAAATACTGTTATTCTGAGGACAATTCCATGCCCACAAACATGGCTTGGCACAAAACGAAAAGTGATTTGTTGGTTAAATTGTCAGTCATATAACATAGTGGGCTGTTCTTGACCATTGAAGCTCAGAGAGCTTCAGCCATCAGTCTGAGGTCTGGCTGCATGCGTGAGACTAGTAAAGCGTGCATGTTCATGTTTTGTGCTTGGACGTACCTCTGACATATTACCTCATATGCGCCTGAGCTTTGCTTCGCATTGCTCAAGAATGTGCTCAATATACTGACACTCAGGGATGGGCAGTATTTAGGATACATGTATTTCAAATATGTATTTTAGATACAAAATGGTACTTTTTTGTAATTTGTATTTGATAGGGCTTATAAAAATGGCTTAAAATTTGTTTCAAAATACTTTAGTGTCTTCTATTTTTGTATTTTTAAAATTTTAAAATTTTAAATAATTTAATATTCTTAAAATACTTTGTAAGAAGTCTACATTGGTGCTTTTTCAATTATTTGCCAAGGCTTGAGATAAGACTAGAAAATTGAAGAATACTGAAGAAGTTAATCAATGCTTGGAGTATGGATAAAAATTATGCATCACATATAAAGAAAGTAACAGACAGATAGTTGGGGTAGATTCGGGAGCAAGTCAAAATAAGACAGGAAAATACGACAAACAACATAAAAAAGTCCTACAGTGGCGATACCTACAGTACTTTATTGGCTGTTTTAAATGCCAGTAGTTGATCTGCAGGTGCTCTTTATAATTAATTACAAACTTTAACATAGTTAATCAATTGAGACAATAATATTGAATAATACTCCAGTCTACAGACAAAAACTTAGGTTTTACAGCGGCAAAAACAGAGAGCTATTTTTTCACCTTAGAATTATAAAGTTCAATCTGACATTTTTGTCAAAACTGAGTTATCCACATATTCTTATTAAATGACAACTTTTTTTACATTATGTGATGTTTTTTATAAGTTGTTTAAATTTCAAGACCTTTTATTTAAAAAACATAAAAGGTTTTATCTACAATGGTAAACTCTAGCTTGGCTCTATAAAGTTCTTTCTTTTAGCCAATCAGCATTTCCAATGCACGCACAAGGGCCAATCAGGATCAGCTTTCTTTGACATTCTGCCGGACTGCTGAAAGAAAGACCAGAAAGAAACACAAAATCAGTCGACTAAATAATACCGCTCCACATAAAATTGAGCAGAAACCTGAAACTGAAAAGATGTGTGTAAATGTGATGATTTAGAAGCGTTTTTTGACATTGAGATGAAAAGTTACATTTTACAATGTTGAAAAAGAAACAGTTATTAAAAAATGTAATACAATAAATGTGAAAATTTGTATTTGTGTATATATAGTCAGTGAAACATTTTTCAGTGTTTATTAAACTAATTTGTTCATTGCCTGTTTCTTTTAAAGTCATTAAATTTGCCTTAAGGGGGAAATACTTAAATTCATAGGCATGTAAATCAATAAATATAATTCAATAATTTATATAAAGGATATAATTCATATTATATGAATTACACAAATGTAATTACAAAATTTTTTTTTGGATGTAATTACATTGCCGTTACTGTACATTATAATTACTATGTAATAACTTTGTAATTACATTGTTATAACATTGTAACTACATCTATGATAGTATCGTAGACGTTTTTTTGTATATTTCATGTACAGTATTTGTAAATTATAGTTATATACATAAATATACACAGTACTTATATTTAGAAATGTTAATATGGCTTTGAATATTACATGTACAGTATTTGTTTTTGTTTTTTGTAGTTGTATAGGTAAATATACAGAGTACAAATACAATTACAAACTTTTATCTTGTGTGCAATTATTGTGTCGATACATTGTAATTACTATGTCGCTACATTGTAGTTACATTGCTAATTACATCCAAGATGTTTCTATTTTTATTTTTTTTATATGTTTCTTTGTATGTTTCTAGTACAATATTTGTGTATTTATATGGAAATATACACAGTACATGTGTAATTACAAACTTTTATTTTGGATGTAATGACATTGTGGTTACATTGTTAAAACATTGTAATTGCATTAGAGATATAATATGTAATTACAAAGTTTCATTGTAGTTACAGCCAAGATAATATTTATAAATGTAAATGTTTCTTTGTATATTGCATGTACAATATATAGTTATTTAGAGTTGTATACGTAAATATACACAGAATAAATGTAATTACAAACTTAATTATTGTAAACTCATTACATTGTAATTACATTGCTATTACATTGTATATATATATCCAAGATAAGATTTATAAACTTAAATGATTCTTTGTATATTTCGTGTAAAGTATTTTCATATTTATTTGTAAAAAAAGTACATAAGTAATTACAGTCTTTTATTTTTGGATATAATTACGTTGTCATTACATTATAATTACTATGTAATAACATTTTTACATTGTAATAACATTGTAATTACATCTGAGATGTAATATGTAATTACAAACTTTTATCTTTTGTGCAATTACTATGTCATTACATTGTAATTACATGCAATATAATATTTATAAACATGTTTCTTTGTATATTTCAAGTAAAGTATTTGTGTATTTATATGTAAACATACACAGTACATGTGTAATTTCAAAGATTTATTTTGGATGTAATAACATTGTAATTACATTGTTATAATATTTTTATTATTACATCTGAGATGTAATATGTAATTACACACACACACACACACACACACACACACACACACACACACACACACACACACACACACATATATATATATGATACACAATATATATATATTGCACAAAATTTTATCTTGTGTGCAATTACATTGTAATTACTATTTTATTACATTGTAATTACATTGTAGTTACATCCAAGACAAATATTTGTAAATGTAAATGTTTCTCTATTACAGTATTTGGTTATTTTTTTTGAATACTCAAATATAAACAGTACAAATGTAATTACACACTATGTCATTTCATTGTAATCATATTGCTATTACATTGTAATTACATCCAAGATAAGCTTATAAACTTAAATGTTTCTTTGTATATTTCATGTACAGTATTTCTGTATTTATACATAAATATACGCAGTACATGTGTAATTACAAACTTTTATTTCTGGATGTAATTACTTTGTCATTACATTATAATTACTATGTAATAACAGTGCAATTACATTGTTATAACATTGTAATTACATTGTTATAACATTGTAATTGTCATTACATAATGATTACTATGTAATACCATTGTAATTACATTGTTATAGTGTTGTAATTAGATTGTTGTTACATTGTAATTACATTGTAATTGCGTTGTTATAACATTGTAATTACTATGTTATAACATTGTAATTACGTTGTTACAACATTGTAATAACATTGTAATTACATTGTTTTAACATTGTAATTACATTGTATTGTAAATGTCCTTTTGTGTATTTCATGTACTGTACCGTGTGTTTTATATTGTGTAAAAATATAGAAATAACTAAAACTAAAGATTTCAGTGGTTTTCAGAATCATGATTTTACATTGAGTATTGAAAATTTCAATTGCAAAAATTTGGAAATATAAGACTTTTAAGAGATGGTGGCAATTTTCATAATAAAGAGATATAGTATAATATTCCAACTCATTATCTGCATTAAATGATTTTTATAGTGATTAAAGGGATTATCTTCAAGACAATGCTTTCTGTATGAAATTTGTACAAAATCTATACTAAAGTCAAAGAGAAACACAAGTTACATTTTTATGTTTAGAAGTGAATGAATTGACAGAAGCTGACTTAAACTTGCTCGGAGAAACGCTGTTGCTGTCAAACATTGTTTATGTCACTAAATCAGTTAAATGGTGAAGGGATTGATCCAATAGGCCTATTGGTAGAAGGTTTGCGAAGAAGTTTCATGCTCCTTTGTAAAAATATTTTGTGGTATCTTCAAAACACAAAAATACAGCATTTTATTTTGATACATTTATGGCTGCTATGTTTTGTAGTTTATTTTGATACACTTAAAATTGAGGTATTTTGTATTTTATTTTAAAATACATTTCAATGTATTTTTGCCCATCCCTGCTGACACTGAGAAGAAACTGTTGAATAAGTTTGTGTGACAGTAACAATGTTACCTTCTTGTCCAGTGAAAACAGAAGTGAAAGCAAACAACAGAACTTGTTAAGTGAAAACAGACAACAGAAGTTTCCTGTTGCAAAAATAACTGCATAATGGAACATTTGAATGCTTGTCATTAAAGACCCAACAATAAATTATTAATACAAATAAGCTGTAAAAATCAAAACCACTCAAAAATCATTTACTGGCTCAACATATTTTTTAAATTTAAAGAAATGTTCATATGCTGTTTGCTGGAAGTTTTATGCTGTCAGACTACAAGCCTGTTTTTAAATTACATTCAGTAAAGACAATTTAGGCTGTGTGTGTTTTTTTACAGACATGGCTTCTGTGGAACTCGGATTGTTACCTACAATTATTAGTTATGTTTCTAACTATTGTTGCAAATGTAGCATTAGAAATTGCAACATTGCATAAATGATTAGTAAATAAAGGATTGTTTTTTATCTAGTTTGTTTGAGAGAGTAAAATCATCACTTTCTCTAATAAATGTAATAAATTAGTTTCTCCAAAAGACACAAAAATAGCAAATGCTATCATGACGTCTTGCAGACAGAGGAGGAAGCTTGATGTTTGGGGTTACAATCTTGAGAGACACTCATGTGAAGGAAATTAACCACCAAACCATTTTGATGATAATCTTTAGGCATTGGGATTGATTCATTGGTTAGTCTAATTACATAATCTGTGTGATGGGTTTTTTGTTGCACATCAGGGAATTTATTTGATAAATGTTTTTTTTCATCATAGCTTTTAGCATGTTTTCTTATATAAACTGTATCAGTCCCAATCTAGAACATACATTATTAATCACATTTTAGGATTTTATGATCATCTTGGTGATTTAATCCAGCATTTTATGTAATATCTCAAAATTTTCATTATGATTTGTGAATTTAAACTACACTGTTAACAATTTTTGTAAATTACACAGTATAAAACTAATATGAGCTAAATTTTACTGTAGGACAGTTATGCAGTATGTTACTGTATTTTAAATTCCATTGTGAATAATATTATTTTACAATTCTGTAAATACATACAGTATACAGCAATAGAAATGGTGCTATAAATGTAAATACATTATTTTTGCTCTAATTGATTTACTAATTCTAATTAAAGTTGGTAAACTGCTTCAAGAAAGTTACTGTCGATTCTACAGGAAGTTACCCGGTCACCTACCCGGTTGTCTGTTGGAAGGAATGCATCAATAGAACCGCCATTTGAGTACAGGGTAGCTCTCCTTTGAAATAAATGCAGGACCAAGATGCAGTGGAGGACTGACTATCCAGAGCCAGAGATATATACACATATACACATATATCTATGATCGGGAGTTTTCCCGGTGGTCAGTATGCTATTTTTTTTAGATTACAAAAATTATAATTTGACATAACTTTTCTGTATCGATGTATAAGTGACTGCACGGACGATGCCAACAAAGAGCATGTGTTTGTGTGCATGGAAATGTATTATTTTCCCTCCCTGTTAAATTTAATCTAATCCGTGTCCTGAAACACACCACCTCTCCTGCTTTCACTTCTCATTCTAATGGAGGATGCGATTCGTTTGTGAATGAATCTCCGTTATGAACGACTTGTTCACTTAGCCAACAATAATACAAGTTTCTAGCACCGCAGCATCTTGTTGTCATATTTTATTTACATTGTTTGCTGATTTTATTCAACAAAACTAGCATAAGCTGAGTATTTAGTGCAAATTGGTGCTACTTTGCCTTATGGTGAATGCAGTAAGTGACTGTATTATCATCAATAACGTTACTTGTTTAGCACAGAAGTTCATAACATACAAAAGTGTAAAAAACGAAATTTTACTTATGAAATGTTCTGCCTTTGTGCTTTTTTTTCCTTTTGCTCGTAACTACACCCGTACACAGCGCTAAAGTCCAGCATTTTCACATTGAATTTGGTCTTGACTAGTGCGCTTAAACGAAATTTCATCACCTTAGAATTCTTATTAATTGACAGCTTATTTACATTACGGGATGTTTTTTTATAAGTTGTTTACATTTTAAGACTTTTTATTTAAATAACAATTGTTACACATGTACTGTTTGCTATATGGATTGCAAAAACTTTGAAGCTCAATATGTCAAAATCATTCAGAACACAGATAGGACCTTATCATTCCAAGGTGACGATTTGTCCTGGGAACACTGTACAAATGTGGCGGCGCTATTGATGCATGCTCAGGGTTCGTATATGATATCTAGTGTATATATCTATGGTTTGTAATAATGATCTAACAGAATACTTCTTTTCTTACTCTTGGGTATTTCCTCAGCAAGACGACGTCGTCTCCGGCTGCCGCTACCCCTGCTCCACTCTCTGAGTGGCAGTAAACAGTCTCTGCATGAAGACACTGAAAAAGGCTTCATGCAGCCGATGCCTCATATGGGCCATGAGTCAGTAGCCCTGGACAAACTGCTCTCTCTGCCTGAACGCTCTGCACTCGGAGGATCTCAGCTGTTATTCTGGGAAGATAAGGCTCAGAATGAGTCTGAAAGTGAGCTGCGGCCATCAGAAGTGTCTCCTCCTCTGCCTCAGGGCTTCTCGCAGTCCTCCCCGCGTCTGCACAACCTCACCTCAGAGGTATCTCCGTCCAGCTGCAGCATGGCCCACAGCCGCTCCTGTGAGAGCCTGTGTGGCATGAGGCCCTCGCCCTCCACCAATGACTTTAACTGGGACAGAAAACTACCAGTCAGACCCAGTAGCACAGGTAATACAGAAGAATATAGTGACCAGATTTCTGAAATGCAATTTCAAATTTAGTAATAAAAAATAACATTGAAATATCGCTTATGATTATATATTTAAAATATATGGACAACACATTTAGTATAGTTCTTATTTTTAAATAAAATATCTCTGCTTGGGGACAAGGAAAGAATAAAAGGGACATCCAGCCATTCAGTGGTAGAAAAAAAACAAAAAAACAGGGACATCTGGTCATACAATGGTGGAAAAAGAAAATGCAATTGTGAGCCAAAAGATTGTGTGATAAGTGACAGGTGAAGCAAATATCTTTAAATTTTTTCTAACAAGGCCATTTATTAAGATCTGGGTAGATTTGACTGTAAGCAAACGATCAGTTTTTGTAATCAACATGTTGGATAGAGGAGAAATGGGGAGAAATAAAGATCTGGGAGTGGGCAACGTGAGTGGGTCAGAGTATCTATGAAATGGGCAGATGTGTGGTTAGCTCCTGGTCAGCAGTGGTGAGAATTTACCACCAGTGGTCAGACGATGGACAAACTACAAACCAGCCAAACTAGACATATAAAAGTGACATTGGATGCCTATTCTACACAAGTTGATGAAAAGTCTATACTGTAACTTACTTTGGCTAAATGTCTCAATGGTCGTGTAAGTAAACACTTTTTACCTCGTCAAAAACACCCTAGTTTTGCTTCACATCTCTTTTAAAAGCTCTCTGATGCTACAGGTTTAGGAATGGCAATACATTCTTGAGAACCTAAACGAGCACAGCATTCACACACCGCTCAATGAAACCTCAAGGCTTTGCTTACTTTTATGACTGACATGAAAAAGTATTTGAAGCTGGGTCTCCCACGTCTATAATCATTGCATATAATTTATCATTGCTTGACATTGCAGGCTACCATTATCATTGTAAAATATATTCAAACAAACATCTATACATATAAAAGTGACACTGCTGGATATAATAAGAGGTCAACTGCAGTTTTTAAGCTGGTGAGTGAGTAATTCAACAACACCACAATTACAGATCAGCACATGATGTATGATGATCTGATCTTAAACACAAGTGAACTGATACTTGCATTTGCTAACATTAACCAATTGAAACTATCACAATATATATATATAAAAGTTATCAAAACTATTATGCTTAGAAATGTGTTGAAAAAAATCTTCTCTCCATTAAACAGAAATTGGGGGAAAAATAAACAGGGGGGCTAATAACTCAGGGGGGCTATGAATTCTGACTTCAACTGTATATAGTTTTGATGTTAGTCCAAATTTTTATTGCACCGAGATTGTAAAGCAGTCTGACGGAAATCTTTTGGACACACAAGCAAGTTTTTTTAAAAATCAAATGTATGCTAAACTATACTTTATGACCTCCTATACTTGGAGGACCACCAACCACCATGTTTTGGATGTCTCCTTTGTCTGTCACACCCATTACAGGTCTTTTAGTCTGCTAATGAGCTGATGATCTGAATCAGGTGTGGTTGGTTAAGGAAACATGGAAAATGTGCAGAGCTGCTGGTCCTCCAGGAACGTGGTTGACAAACACTGCTTCATGACATCAATCAGATCTTTGTGTGTTTTCTTTCTTCTAGGTGCCATGCACCGCAAAGCCAGCTTACAGAATGCTACTTCTGACTCAGATCTCCTTCGGCTCAGGAGCTCAGGTCGGGGCACCCAAATATCACACAACTTAATAGATATGAAGCCAGATGCATTAATTGCAGTTCCCACTGGTGAGATTGACATCATCGCCCCCTGCAAGCTGATCGACCGGACCCACAATGTGACAGAGAAGGTCACTCAGGTGAGGCTTTTCACTTATGATATTGGAGGATGGATGTCTTTAGTGAGCAAATAGCAGTTTAAAATATGGTGTTGGAATCTGCTCAATGACAAAAGAGCTCTAAATAAATCATTTGGGATTTTATTCTGCAGAAATATTGTATAATGGTCTTGATCTGTTTTATTGATTTACTGCTTGGCTGACATTTTTGGGATTTTTATTTGCATTTTTCAACAACGTTTGATTCATTTTGGTTAGTTTAATGTTTGTTTAGTTTAGTTTAATTACCTTTATTAATAAAAGTAATCTTTTTATTTAAAGAAAACTCCAAACATTTAAATGGCGCACATAGTGTATTGACCACAGACATAAATTAACTGATGGAGTATTTATAAACTGCTTACTAACATCTTTTAATGCTTAACAATTAATGAATTAACTATTTGCTAATGCTAATGTTTTATAGTGTGAAATTATTATACAGTGTTACCAATATAATGAACACATGAAGAAAGGAAGGTGTAAAAAGGCATGGAAAGTGCAGAGAGAAGCTAAAATCTCTGTTAGAAACCAATCCAGCCCCTCATCAGAGTAAATTAATATTATTTACAAAACAATGTGTTAAATTTATTCATCAGGACTTTTCAGGTGTTTTTTCTGCATGTTTGTCTAGGTTTTCTGAGTGGTTGTTCTCACGTTGCTGGTTGATTGCTGGAGTGTTTAGCTGATATCTGGTGTGTGTTGGGTTTGGATAGGTTAGAGTCTCTTACATGGTTGCTGAGAGCTTCGCCACTGGTTCTTCACATATACCAGTAGGGACTGGTCTCCATTGAGATGCCAGACTAATACAAATTAGCTGTTTCTCGACAGCAGAAGATTCATTTCTGCACAGTTACGGAGGATCATAGACAGAAGACAATGGTAACAACATCCTGAATTACCTGAAGATGTGCAAGTCAGAGGTGGATTGATGGAAGCAACTGTACAAAACACAATAAAATAAAATAAAATAAAATAGTTAAGGTATTTTTAAGGTAAAAATACAGTATTTTTTTCTTATATTATTCAGTCATTCATTTTCTTTTCGGCTTAGTCCCTTTATTAATCCAGGGTCGCCACAGCGGAATGAACCGCCAACTTATCCAGAATATGTTTCACACAGTGGATGCCCTTCCAGCTGCAACCCATCTCTGGGAAATTATTATATTATATTATATTATATTATATTATATTATATTATATTATA
>CAIGQZ010001336.1:27081990-27099043 GCA_903798205.1 Danio tinwini | reverse complement strand
ATATTATATTATATTATATTATATTATATTATATTATATTATATTATTACATATTATTACATATTATTACATATTAAATTATATTATATAGGACAAAAGTCAAATTTGACACTTTTACTCCAATATCTTGCATTTTTGTCTCATATTACTTAATTTTGTTATTTCACTTCATTTTGGCATAAACATATATTTTTTGTTTTCTAGAATGCTTCTTGATTTAAGATGTTTTAGATATTTGAATTTCGAAACAAGAAAAAACATCTATGTAAAGTAATTTTTGCAGTGTTGTAGTACATGTTGCAGTAGTTTACAAGTTTTTAATCCAGTTGATGGAAGTATAAATACAAATTTTATCTGCTACATATGGATGCTGCATTGGTTATTTAGCTGGGATTTGAAACTCTGGTCACTTTACAGAGTAATGTAAAAAATATAAATAAATAAATAAAAACCCTCACACTTTACAATAAGGTTTAATGGTAAAACTTTACAATAATGCTGTATTAGTTTATGTAAGTTAATGCATTTAACATGATCTAAGAGTGAACAACACATCTGTTAAGAATTTCTTAAACTTTGTTAATGTTAGTTAAACATACTGTATATCATTGTTATGTTTTGTAATGTAATACGATTATGTAATGCTGACTGAAGTCATTGTTACGGTTAGTTCATGTTAACTTATGTATTATTTACCATGGTAATCTACAGTAAAGTTACATTGACCCTCCTGTAATTTTTTTTCTATCTTTTTAAATATTTTCCAAATGATGTTTAAAAGAGCAAGAAATTTCTCATATAATTTCCTATAATATTTCTTTCTTCTGGACAAAGTCTAATTTGTTTTATTTTGGCTAGAATAAAAGCAGTTTGTAATTTTTAAAACTATATTAAGATCAATATTACTAGCTCCCTTAAGCAATAAATTTACCCTAACTTGCCTAGTTAATTACCCTAACTTGCCTAGTTAAAATAACTGACCTAGTTAAGCCTTTAAATTACACTTTAGGCTGAATACTAGTATCTTGAAAAAATCTAGTTAAATATTATATACTGTATTATCATGGCAAAGATAAAAGAAATCGGTTAATAGAAATTGATTATTAAACATGTTTAGAAATGTGTTATAAAAAACTTACCATTAAAAAAAAATGGGGAAAAATATACAGGGGGCTAATAATTCAGGAGAGCTTACAATTCTGACTTTAACTGTATGTTTAGTTAACATTAACAAAGATTAAGTAATAATTAGGTAATGCTTAACAAATGTGATGTTCACTGTTAGATCATTCATGTTAACTAATGCATTAAATAAAATGATTTAACAACCTTTTTTTAAGTGTTACCGGTTTCATTAGTTAATGTTAATTATTATACTGTATTCAAGAACATAAACTAAGAATGATTCATACTGTGTATGAAATGTGCTATATAAATAAACTTGCCTTGCCTTGCCTTGAACGTTACTTGTACAGCATTGTACTGTACATAAAAAAATACAAAAATAAATTTACAACGCAATCATAGATGTAATTACAATGTTATAACAATGCAACTACAATATTTTTACAGTGTTATTACATAGTAATTACATCCAAAAATAAGTTTGTAATTACATATGTACTGCGTATATTTACGTATAAATACAGAAGTACTGTACATGAAATATGCAAATAAACATTTAAGTTTATAAATATCATCTTGGATGTAATTACTTTGCAATAGTTTGTAATTACATGTGTACTGTGTATATTTATGTATACAACTACAAATAACCAAATACTGTATATGCAACATACAATGCTTTTACAATGTTATAACAATATATTTACAATGTTATTAAATATAAATTGTTATACCAACATAATTACAATGTTATGACATTGTAGTAATTTCAATGTTATAACAATGTAATTTAATTGGTATGACAATGTTATAACAATGTAAAAACAATGTAGTTGCAATGTTATTACATAGTAATTGTAATGGCATAGTTATTACATCAATATGTCAATACATGACAGTAATTACATCAACACACAAATATTATTTTGGATGGATTTACAATGTATTAGCAATGTAATTACAATGTAATGACATAGTAATTACAATGTAACAACACAGTAATTCCACACAAGATTAAAGTTTGCAATTACATAGTTCATCTCAGATGTATTTACATTGTTATAATAAAAAAGATTTGTAATTACATATGTACTGTGTATATTTACATATAAATACACAAATACTGTATTTAAAATATACAAAAAAAGTTTATAAATATTATCTTGTATGTAATTACAATGCATTAGCAATGTAATGACACAGTAATTACACATACAACAAAAGTTTGTAATTACATGTGTACTGTGTATATTTACATATGCAACTATAAAAAACAAATACAGTACATGCAATATACAAAGAAATAATTATATTTATGAATATTAGCATGGCTTTAACTACAATGTAATAACAATGTAATGGCATAGTAATTACATTTAAGATAAAAGTTTGTAATTACATATTACATGAGTACTGTGTATATTTATGTATATAACTATAAGTTACAAATACTATACACGAAGTATACAAAAACACATTTACAATTCTATCTTAGATGTAATTACAATGTTATAAATAATGTAATTACGATGTCATTACGTAGTAATTATAATGTGCTGCCATAGTAATTACATCCAAAATAAAAGTTTGTAAATACTTATGTGCTGCGTATATTTATGTTTAAATACACAAATACTGTACATGAAATATACAAAAAAACATTTAAGCTTATAATTATTATTTTGGATGTACTTACAATGTTATAGCAATGTAATTACAATGTAATGACATAGTAATTAAGTTTGCAATTACAGTACATGTGTAGTGTGTACATTTACAAATAAACTTGAAATAACTAAATACTGTACATGCAATATGCAAAGAAACATTTACATTTTTAAATATTATTTTGGATGTAACTACAATGTAATTGCAATGTAATGACAGTGATTACAATGTAACGACACAGTAATTGCACACAAGATAAAAGTTTGTAATTATATTTTACATCTCAGACGTAAATACAGTGTTATAACAATGTAATAACAATGTCATTACATCCGAAATAAGTTCGTAATTACATATGTACTGTGTATAGTTATACATAAATACACAAATACTGTACTTAAAAAAATATTTTAATATTATTAAACATGGTTTGAGCTACTAATGCATTTAGGTTACTAACACATTATTAAAATGCAAAAATTGTGCTTGTTAACATTAGTTATTGCACTGTGAGGTAACATGAACAAGTTTATTTTCAATAACTAATGTAAACAAAGATGAACAAATACATAAATGTAACAAAAAAAAAAGAAAAAAAAAAGCATGCACTCTTTAATAACACTCATACCTGTAGTTAATGCAGCATCCTGGGCAGGTTCATGTTGGTGGCAGCTGCACATGGCTCGCTGAACAGACACTTGCCCTGGATTCCCATTTGAAGGGCATTCCAGCAGAGCACAGAGGGAACGAGGTCATGCCAAAGGTCACATGGCACATGCCGCGAGGTGTCCTTCCATTTTCAGCTGAGTTATCTCGATGCCTCATGACAGAAAGATCTATATCTCCACAACTGAGCAGCCATTAGCGCTCATGTGGGTGTGTGTTCAGAGATGCTTAGTCATTTGTCTCTGTTTACACGACTGCCCTGTTGACAGCAGTTGCACATTTGGGGCTTAGATTTTATATAGTATTTCAAGCTACACTCAAGCAAAAAAATAATTGTTCAATACATGTTTTTTTGTTGTAGTAGCTTTAGATTGCATTTTAAAAAGCTTTTCCAGTGTCTGTATCTTTGAATAATATAGTGTTACACATAAAGTTAAAGATAAAAATGGGTTTGCACAATAAAATGAAAAGTGTAATAATGCTTTTTTCCCCCGTTTATTTTTTCTGAGTCAAAAAGTGATACATTTGTACCATTATTTAAAGCAGACACTATACTAAAAACAATATTTTATATACCATAAAAAGGCATATTTATATATATCAAGAATCATTTTATATTATAAAGACTGTATTTATGGATGGCATGTAACTTTAAAATAATATTTAATTGTAATTTTACATCTTTAGAGTTTGCAACACAGGCTCATTGTGAATACGTACACTTACTATACATTTCTGGGAAACGTGAATTATGTAGCCAGAGCTACATATAGCTGCATTTCATCTTTAAAACAAATGCTACAGGGCGGTATGATGCCGATGGCTTCAGTTTTTTTGGCACTACCAGTTTACTGCTTACCTCCATGTGGACGGCTTATTCGCTGTTACCAGTTTGCCCTGTAGCTTGGCGCATACATCAGCAGACTTGAGATGCAGAGAAGAAGAGTTGACTGCGACGACTCGGTTTAAGTCCAAGTAAATAACAGAAAATTAATTTAGTAAATAAAAAACTGGTTAATGGAAACAGCAAGATGCGCATACATTTTGAAAATGCGCATTAAAATTGTATGCGCTTAACTGAGTAGGATAAACTTTTTATTTGATAAGAAAAGATGTGCATAAACTACAATGGAAACATCTTTTATGCGATAATCCAGTTTTGTGCATAAATTTAATTAGCATTTTTGCATGGAAACATGTTGTCAGTTGAATTTAGGGAAGGGGTGATTGTGTCAGTTGTTGCTTTTGAAAACATCATTGGTTGTGTTAGTGACGGGGGTGGGTGGGGATATCGGTCGGTCGGTCAGCCAGTCAGTCAACAGCGGCCTCTGGTGGATTCACGCGAATGACACTCACGAGATCTGAAATGCATACACAACGGCCTCTGGTGAATTTGTGAAAACAAAAACTGCAAAAATGTAGCTCCTGGGATGTATTTCATGCTGTCCATAAATGTATACAGGGGTATGTATTAATAGTGAGCCTGGGTTGACAATTTGCCACTATCCTTACACTACAACGTTTTACCTATTGGTCAGTTCTTTTAGTCATTTTGACTATAATAAATTTAAGTATCACTGTTCTTATATATTTTTATTATAATATGTGTGTTAATATGCATAAGTGTGTTTGTTTAACATGTTTCATATAATGATGTTGAAACATTATTTCAACAATTGTTTCTATAAAAACAATTAAGCACACCAAACTATTTTCAGCACTGATGTTTCCTGATCATCAAATCATATTAGAATGATTTCTGAATGATCGCAGGGAACTTAACAGAATAAACAACATTTTGAAATATAATAATTCATAAGAGGGGCGTCATGGTGGTGCAGTAGGTAGCGTGATCACCTAACAACAAGAAGGTTGCTGGTTCGAGCCTCGGCTGGGTCAGTTGGCATTTCTGTGTGGAGTTTGCATGTACTCCCCGTGTTTGTGTGGGTTTCCTCTGGGTGCTCTGGTTCCCTGAAAGTCCAAAAACATGTGATATAGGTGAATCAAATAAGCTTAATTGTCCATAGTGTATGAATGTGAAGTGAAGAGTGTATGGATGTTTCCCAGTGTTGGGTTATGGCTGGAAGTGCATCCGCTGCGTAAAACATGTGCTGGATAAGTTGGCGGTTTATTCTGCTGTGGCGACCCCTGATTAATAAAGGAAATATGCCGAAAAGAAAAAGAATGAATGAATAATTCATAAGACATAATTTCTGTTTTAACACTATTTTGGACCAATAAATGCACTATAAGAGGCTTATACAAAAAAAAGACAAAATGTTACCTGCTTAAATCTTTCTTAAATCTTAAATCTTATCATGCAGCATATTTAGTTTTCTTCAAAAGAAAACATTTCCATTTTTACATTTTTGATACACTCCCTATAACCTTCTCTTGTTGAGATGATTTTTCAGATGCATGATGAACATGATACCAAATTTGATACAAGGCAAAAGCAGAGTGAATTTCTAGCAAATATATCAAATTATAAAACAAATTACTTCATTGAAGTATTGCACTTAGTACTTTTGGACTGTTTCCAAATACTATGCTGTTGTTGTCGTTATGATTGCAGATGTTGTTTAAGTGTCTTGTAATGAAAGAGATTTTTCTTAGGTGTGTATTACGAAGGTGCTAGTTTTTGCAGTGCCAGTGTCTGTGCCGGGGAACCTCTGACTCTCCTTAACAGAGATTGATGTGTTATTTCATGTGATGTAATGCTGTAGGGAGACATAGGGAAACCTCGTACCCTTTTCCTCGCAGAAGTGGCATCTCGCTGGCACTTCTCTCTAGAGTCTCAGCCCACTTAAAGTGTCATTAGCTCATTTATCACAAAGACACTGAGCTCTCGCCTGACCTGCTAGAACAGCCACCATAAGCAACACACTATGCCTAGTCTCTTTCCAACAAAAAACTTTTTCTTTGTTATTTTTCTTAGTGATGTACCATTCAACTGGCCAAAAAATTAAATCTGCTGAATTTAGCTTCAAGCCCGTTATCGCCAACTGGACTTTTTTTTTGGCAGATTTGTTATTATTTATACTTTTATTCTGCAAAGTATGTATATGGAGCATTAAAGGGTTAGTTCACCCACAAATTAATGTTCTTTTATTAATTTTCCACCCTCATGTCATTCCAATCTTCTGAGACTTTTGTTCATCTTTGAGAAACACATATTAAGATATTTTAGATGAAATCTGAGAGCTCTCTGAACTTTTGTAGACCACAACAGTTATGGTAATTAACCAAAAACAAAACCTTCTGTGGGTTCAGTGATTCAACTGTAATCATACGAAGCTCCAAGAACACTTTTAAGTGTGCCAAAAATCTGCTAAATCTGCCATATGTCTTTTTCTCTTCCTCGTCAGGTCAGGGTGCTCGTTTAGAAATGTTTATTTCTTCAAGTACCACCATAATCATAGCATTAAAATACAGTAGCCATAGTATGCCTATTTTTTTCTTCTATACAACCCTGCAAGTGGCTGTTTTATTAATCATAGAATATTTATTATTTTTTTAAACATTTTAAATACAGTTTGAATATTATCACTGTTCAAAAAATGTCAATGATTAAATTAAAACGTTCTGTACTTCAATGGTTGAATAAAAATGGTACTGTTATTAACAAATGCTGTACTTAAATGTATAGTAAAATAAAAATAAAACAAATTAACAAGTTTTATACAGTGTGTGTAGCTGCGAGTGACAGTAACACCTGAAACATAAAACCAAGGTGAAGCTGTGACCAATAAAACATCCCAATGACCAGCAGTGGTGAGGCTGGAGGACCTTACAGCAATATACTTTCAATAATAATTGGACAGAGCAAAGAAACTTATCTAAATTTACAACACATTTTTAAACAGCCTTATTATAATATTTTATAAGGGATAGTTCAACCAAAAATGACCTTTTCTGTGAAATGTTCTGTAAATGAAACATTTACTCACCCTTGTGTGGCTTTAAACATTTTCAAACCTTGAGTGATAAGATGTGCATTTACACTTCCTCATTACAAACATACGCTGCAAACTTCACAATATACATATTAAACTAATAAAAGATACATTTAAACACACATTATGCTTCTTTGCAGTGCTGCTGAATAAGTGTATAATTTGTAAATTCTGCATTTTGCATTCTGACGACTAGCTGTGATGAGACGAAATGCTCCATGCCTGGTTGCATTGCATGAAAGTGCTATAATACCAGTCTTGTTTTCAAAATAAGAGTCCACCATACACAGTAAGTACAAAACAAGCTGAGATGAATTAAAAAGATAAATGTAAAAACAACAGGGCTGTTGTAATCTCATTGTTGTAATCTTATTAGGATGTGGCCAATCAAAGAATATTGCATGTGGCATGCATATTAATGATCCAGTGTGGATTGTCTGTTTTTTTTGTTCTGATTGGCCTAATTTTATAGGGACTTGTACTCACAGGATTTACATGAGAACAAGGAAACAATGGTCTTTGAGATAGTATGTCCTTACAAAATACTGACATGTCACTATTTAGAGTATATACAGATTTTTATTTTATGGCACCTTTAAATTTCAACCACATTGCAGTAATACACTTAATTCTAACTGTAAAATAATACTGGAGTTCAAACTACAACTATGACACAGACAAGCAGTATTATTGTAAGCACATTCACTACATTTATCCCAGCTGACGAACATGAAAAAAGAAGAATTAGAATCATTAATAATCTATAAGCATTTAAAGCAGCAGATTACAAAATGCAAGTTCAAGCTTATAATAAACAGAACGTAATATAATCATTGCTATGACTGATATATACTGCACAATTTATTTTTAATCTCAGGCTCTCCATATATATCACCTGTTTTCTAACCAGGTGGACGGTGGCAGATGATTATATGCTGCATTGATCAGCTTGTGTGGGATGTGAAGTGAGTTTTTTTTTTCAGGGAAAGCCCAATTATTTATGATAACTCTCCCACTTTGCTACTAAGAAAAGCACTCCATGTTGTTTCTGTTACATATGAGTGTTTTCCTGTGTCCTATATGTGTTTAAGCATTGAGAGTTTTATGGGTAAAAATTTTTTCATGTTATTTTTGGCATGCACTTGCATAAACAACAGCTGGGTCTGGGCCGCCTGCAGAAATTGATAATGTTTAGATGATACTTTCATCGTTTACGTTTAAAAAAAATAGAGAATATACTGTATTTTTGGATCAATGAGCATAATTGAGGAATTCAGATGCAAAAACCCTTAAGTGCCATCTGAAATTTACATCGAAAATGAATATTTTTCTCAGCCTCCTTTGTTTATGTTGAGATTTTTCACTTTAAAGACCAGGAAAATGACTTATTTTTTGCCATAAAATTGATATTACTGAACATACACACGGGAGCCTTGTAAAAATGCTCATTTTAAAGGAAAATTTCAGACGTTATTTAGAGTCTGAAATTAGGTTTTTGCATCAGAATCATTATTAGTTTTCATGTTTTTTATAATGGTAAATTAAGTGAAGTTTATTTATAAACTAATTATAACTTGCAGCCGGCCCCGCATTATTCAATTTATGATTCACCAATCAGAAGATTCCTAAGCCACTATAAATACCCTAGGTTCCATATGACAGCCATCTTCGTTTTGAAGACCACTCTGCTCCGCATCAGCTGCTACTGCTACTACAACAATAAAAACTACATCTCCAACTATAAGTCCAACAACAATTTCAACAACAACTTCAACAACAACATCAAAGCCTAAACTCTCAAGACTCCAGCAATTCAAGCCATTGCAACAAAGCCGAACTCTCACTGCTCTCCTAGCAGTGCACTAGTGGTAACAAACATAGCACGCTCAAAAGGGAGGCCTTGCCAAAAATAATCACTCTCCAACAAAGACTAAACATTTTATACATTTTTGAAAGACAAGACTAGCGCAAATAGAATGTTTTCTACCAAGGAACTTACCTCTAAAGCCTCCCACCTGTCCACAGATCCATATCGTTCTAATAGCATGAAGTAATTTGACTGCAAGGGTCCAGGCAGTCCAATCCGCAAATGATTAGTCCACAGCATATTTATACGTCGATAAACATCCATTAAATGCACTGTTATCATCCAAACTACTCGCAGGAGTGCTTTCAATAGCTTCACCAGTCATAACAATAGTGATTTTAGCCAACAAAATGGCCGCTGATCTTTTGGGGGGTTCTTCAGTATATGCGGCTGCTTGAGGAGTTCTCGAGATCTACCTGAGCTCAAACTCCCCTCTCGCCTTGCAAACGGGAGGGAGCCCCAGGCTCGAGGATCTTATGAGCTCAGGGCTCTCTCCTGGGACAGCATGCCAAACAAGCTTTATAATCAATTATCAGCCAAGTCTGAACTCTTGAAGTGAAGTTTATTTATAAACTAATTTCAAGAGGATCACATGCTTATGATTGCTCGCAGCCGTCCTTGCATTATTCAATTTATGATTCATCAATCAGAAGATTCCTAAGCCACTATAAATACCCTAAGTTCCATATGACAGCCATCTTCGTTTTGAAGAATCTCCCCTTCCACCCCTACTCCTCCTCCTTTCCTAGTTGGTGGCACGTTGGCCCTGTGGTTAGCACTGTTGCCTCACAGCAAGAACATTACTGGTTCTAGTCCTTACCAAGCCAGCCAACGTTTCTGTGTGAAGTTTACACGTTCTCCCCATGCTCACGTGGGTTTCTCCCGGGGTGCCTGGTTTCCTCCCACCGTCCAGAAACATGCAACTTAAGTTAATTGACTAATCCAAATCGGCACCATAAACATGCTCCTAGTAAGAAGTTATCTCTTAAGAGCAATCACTATCTGTTCATTAGCTACTACAGCAGGGGAGTTCTCGAGATCTACCTGAGCTCAAACTCCCCTCTCGCCTTGCAACGAGAGGGAGCCCCAGGCTCGAGGATCTTATGAGCTCAGGGCTCTCTCCCGGGACAGCATGCCAAACAAGCTTTATAATCAATCATCAGCTAACTCTTAAATGAGATTTTAAACATTTAAAACTGTTGCATGTCTTTTGTCTTTCAAGCATTAGATAAAATAACCTCTAATGCTCACTCTCTGTGTCTTATAGTGGCTCAAATTTTCACATTAATGCTAATGTAATCCATAAATCTGTTCTGAAGCTTCGAAATCTGAAGCATTCATAGCAAACCAACTGTGTTTATGTATCAGGGAATTGTATTTTTGTATTTTGCATCAGAGACTTTTACTGATATTACATTTTCATTGCTCCAGACGTTCTGTATTGGTGGTTATAACAGGTTGTACACTTGTACATTTCAGTATTCGTGTTATTAAATTATTAATTACCTCCAGAACTGTCAAGAGCATCTGCGGCCTGCATCTCATGGCTTAAAACGCCACCACACGCTCATTGCGTGTCGGCATGGTCTTCTGAGATGCAAGTCATTCATTAAATAAAGAAAAGATTCACGCAGCTTCTCCTACTCCTTTTGTTCTCTTTGAATCATTGGAGAGAACGCTGCTTTATTTGCATGTGCTATTTGCGATATTCCAGTTTTGTGCATACATTTAATTAGCATTTTTGGATGGAAACATAGCTAATGTCAGTTGAATTTAGAGACAATCGGGCCAATCGTTGCTTTTGAAAACGCTATCGGTTGGGTTTAGGGAAGGGGGTGGATGGGGATATCTTTCGGTTGGTCAGTCAGTCATTCAGTCAGTCAGTCAGTCAGTCAGTCAACAGCGGCCTCTGGTGAATTTACACAAGAACAGCAGGCGCGAATGACACTCGACAGAAAAACTTGAGATCTGAAATGCATACACAGAGGCCTCTGGTGGATTTGAGAAAACAAACACTGCAAAAAAGCTTACCTCCTGGGATGTATTTCGATAATAATTATTTACATTAATGCTAATGTATTCCATAAATCTGTTCTGATGCTTCAAATATGAAGCTTTTATAGCAAACCAACTGTGTTTATGTATCAGGGAATTTTATTTTTGTATTTTTAACTCAGGAACTTTCACTAATACTGCATTTTCATTGCATTAGTTTTTATGTAGTAGTGGTTATAATAGGTTGTACGCTTGAATACACCTCACCATACTTGTACACCACCATCACCTTATAATAGGTGAGTGAGTAAACACAGCTTATCTGGTATTCAATTGAAAAATTTAGTAAACACATATTATGTAAGTCTCTACTTCTCTCCAGGTTCCATTCTTCTGAATGCACTACTGCATCTAATTATGACTAATTTGACTTCTTAGAAACATCAAGGAAAGATGGCACTTAAAAACACATATATTAAGTCAAAGGCATTAGGCTTGAAGTGTTTTTACACTCTGGGTGTTGTAATGTAACCATCCTTTTTGTGGTAACAGACTTAGCTTTCTTGTTGAATGGCACTGGCCTGGATCCAGAAACCCCATTAGTTTGCAAAACTGCATTAGAGGACTCTTGGCAAAGGCTAATTGCAGTCATATAAAATGAAATAGACAGATAGTTATGTTTCAATTAACCAGACCAAACTGTTATGCTATACTACTCCAAGCTTTTCCAGACTACATAGAATTCAAAGTAGTGTTTGTTTTTGCAGAAAAAGAAGTTGAATTTCTGTGCAGAGGCAAATACAGCATTGTTTCACCAAAATTATCTGTTCCATAAAGCATCACATTGAATGTGCAAGGTTTGTCGTTAGTCATCATGAAATGTGCCTTTAGCTACGAGTATCTCGAGCAAGGTCAGTTCATATTTCTGTCTAATGGGAAAAGGAGCAGTTTCAGAACAATCAGTGCCTTCAGACATGTTGTCCATCTTTAAACGATGCACATCTCCCAACAGAGTGACAAGTTTTTTTATTATTATTTTTTATTATTTATTTTTTATATCAGTAAACATGCAGTTAAAAATGTGGGCATCAAAAACCATTTCATTGTCCTGTTTTTAGTGGATGCCAACATGAACATCTCTGATAATATAGGAGCTCTTAGTGTCTTAAACGTTTAGACGTTTGGTTTAAACATTTAGATACTGATGATACAGTGCATCTGGAAAGTATTCATAGTGCTTCACTTTTTCCACATTCAGCCTTATTCTAAAATGGATTAAATTCATTTATTTCCTCAACATTCTACACACAATACCCCATAATGACAATGTGAAAACATTTTTTTTTAATTTATAAAAAAAAAAAAAACCTGAAAAATCATATGTACATAAGTTTTCACAGCCTTTGCCATGAAGCTCTAAATTGAGCTCAGGTACATTCTGTTTTGACTGATCATTCTTGAGATATTTCAGCAGCTTAATTGGAGTTCACCTGTGATAAATTCAGTTGATGGGACATGATTTGAAAAGGCATACACCCATATATAAGGTCCCAGGGTTGACAGTGCATGTCAAAGCACAAACCAAGCATGAAGACAAAGAAATTGTCTGTAGACCTCCGAGACAGGATTATCTCGAGGCACAAGGCTGGAGAAGGTTACAGCAAAAAATCTGCTGCTCTGAAAGTTCCAGTGAGCACAGTGGCCTCCATCATCTGTAAGTCAAAGATGTTTGGAACCACCAGGACTCTTCCTAGAGCTGGCCGGACATTTAAGCTCAGTGATCAGGGGAGAAGGGCCTTAATCAGGCAGGTGATCAATAACCCAAATGGTCACTCTGTCTGAGCTCCAGCAATCTTCTGTGAAGAGAGGAGAACCATCTGTGCAGCAATCCACCAATCAGGCCTGTATGCTAGAGTGGCCAGACGGAAGCCACTCCCCGCCTAGAATTTGTTAAAAGGCATCTGAAAGACTCTCAGACCATAAGAAACAAAATTCTCTGGTCTGATGAGAATAAAATTGAACTCTTTGGAGTGAATGTCAGGCATTACATTTGGAGAAAACCAGGCACCACTCATCACCAGGCTAATACCATCCCTACAGTGAAGCATGGTGATGGCAGCATCTTGCTGTGGGGATGTTTTTCAGCAGCAGAAACTGCTGGAATAGTCAGGATAGAAGGAAAGATCAATGCAGCAATGTACAGAGACATCTTGAATGAAAATCTGCTTCAGAGTGCTCTTGACCTCAGACTGGGGCATCTTCCAGCAGGACAATGACCCAAAATACGCCACCAAAATATCAATAGAGTGGCTTCACAACAACTCTGTGAATGTCCTTGAGTGGCCCAGCCAGAGCCCAGAGCTAAATCCTACTGAACATCTCTGGAGAGATCTGAAAATGGCTGTACATCGTCGCTTCCCATCCAACCTAAAAGGGCTTGTGAGTTACTGCAAAGAGGAATGGGCAAAAATTCCCAAAGACAGGTGTGCCAAGCTTGTAGCGTCATATTCAAAAAGACTTGAGGCTGTAATTGAGCAAAAACTGTGAATACTTAGGTACATGTGATTTTTCAAGTTTTTTATTTTTAATAAATTTGTAACAATTTAAATAATATTTTCATATAAATAATATTTATAATATTTTTAATTTTTTCACATTGTCATTATGGGGTATTGTGTGTGTAATTTTGAGGAAATAAATCAGTTTAATCCATTTTAAATAAGGCTGTAACATAAAAAAATGTGGATAAAGAGAAGCACTATGATACTTTCTGGATACACTGTATGTGACAGGATAAATAAGCATTCAATTGATGCATAACTTGCTGTAATAGGACAATACTTGGCCAAAATAATTTTTTTTGAAATATTGAATCTGAGGGTTCAAAAATAAATTAGTTTTAAGAGAATCCTCTTCAACGTTGTGCAAATTAAGTTCTTTAAGGCACTTTACTGATCAAAAATTAAGTTTTGATACACTTAAAAAATAATTTTTGCTGCTTGTTCAAATTACTTATTTAAAATGAGCTGAATTCTTGAGATTTTCTTGGGACAGCTTAATTGTTTTATGTTCAGTTTGTTTAACTGTTAATAGTTAAATTAATCGATTTGTGTTGGGGAAAACAGAAATGAATTGTGTAGAATCCTGCATTTGTTTTACACTGTATATCCTGGAAAAAAATGCAGTTCTACACAATCGATTGGTGTAAAATTAACTTATGAGTTATGAATAGATTGAACATGAAACAATTAAGTTGTCCCCAAAAGACTCAAAATTTAGTTTTTTCAGCTCATTTTAAAATAAGCAGTTTGAAAAAATTTAAGTAGTTCAAAATTTCTTCATGGAAGATGATCTTGATTAATGAAATGATTTTTAAATAATAAATTAAAATGAATCCTTTTTACTTTTAATATTTTGACTTTAGCTTTTCCCTAAAATGTACTCATGTATTATAAGACTTTCTGCTCCTGGGTCACATATGAGAGTACACACTTATGTCTTGCACTGAAACATGTAATACAATTATCAAATCCCTTTTAAATTGCATGTGCAAAACAGCTTAAAAGAATATTTTAAATAGGCAATGTTTACCAACTGGTTGTCTATGTGTAACGGTGAAGTGGACGCTGACAAAAGGGAGTGCAGATCCAAACACAGGGTTTATTAAATAGAATGGTCAGGCAAGCAACAGTCAACACAAGAGTAAACCGATGTATACGGGTAATCCAGAATCGTGGTCAAAGTAACAGGCGAGTGGTCAGAAGGCAGGCAGCAGACAGGGATAAGCAATAAAACAAGGCAAGGTTTAAACACGGGGAGACAAGCCAAAGGAAAGTGCATCGTAATGTTCACTATACAATTTACAAGACTCAGTAACAACTTGGAGCAGGTGTGTGGGTGTGTGTTGTATGACTTAATCTGTAGTTCATTATGAGGCCAGATTGTGGTTCGTGTAAATGTGAATGTTATTCAGCGATCTATGGTGGTTAGATCTCTCTTGATCGTGACACTATGATGCAGATTTTTTTTTTGTAGGACTCATTTGTAGTCCTACTTTGTATGACTCATTTTTGACAGAAAAATCAAAAGCATGTGATGAACGAACATACCTGACATAACCTTTTTTCCAGTATCTAATCTTTTCAGTATTTTTTGTATCATTTGTTATTGTGATGTTTCATTGAGCTTTGTTTAAAGATAAGTGACGGTTATAGTCTCAAATATTTATCTTCAATGACACAACAAGAATTGAGCAGTCAAAATAGCCTAATCTGTGACTATGATAAAAGACAAAAACACGTTGTGGTCTGAAACTGATTTCATTATGCAGCCCCGTTATGACTTTCAGCCATCAAATAAAGATTGAGATCTTTGTTGACGCATGTGAAAGGTGACTTAACATGCATGAGGTCAGTGATGGGCAAGTAATTATGCTGTCAGGGGTCATCTGAACTCTATGACCCATAGATCAATGGTTTTTGAAGCAAACGGCAACCAGCACATCTACATAATTGAATGATCAGAGATACATTAGCCAGGGTGTGTTTTTATTGTTCTCTGCCAGTGAGTATATGGTAATAGACTTTTATAACACTTTACAATTGGATTCATTGCATAATGTATTTGGTATTATGAGCCAATGAACAATATTTTTCAGTATTCTTTCTATTAAAGGGGTGGTCCACTACGATATCATATTTTAAACTTTAGTTGATGTGTATTGTAGCTGTGTGAACATAAACAACATCTCCGAAAGTAAGACGCTCCAACTTCACTTGGAGACATTCACTTTTACAGCTTAGCAAAGCCTACAGCAAATGAATTTTGGGGACTACAAAAAAATACATCCAGACTAATGACATCACAAACCCTTCAAGTTACGCACACACACCACGCGTATACACCCAGCGCAGCCAAGGGGCGTTCCCAGAGGTGCTGTTAAGTTATAGCAGAGAAAGCTAAAATGCCATCCAAACGCTGCTATTTCCACAGAGCTTGTTCTGTTTCTGTATTTGGGTTTCTAAAGAACACGACACAAAGAGAGAAGTGCTTACAGTTTAATTTTAATTTGTAATTTAATGTAAGATAATTAATGCTGCATATATACAAACAACAAGCAACGGTATGACTAGGATGTTAACCTACATATTAAATTACATATGTACAATCACACTGGTGTGATTAGAACATTCAGAGCACATGTCATCAAGTGCTAAAACTTAAATCTGACGGTTCACATTGAGGCATAGAAAGAGATGCTCAGTGCTTGTCATAAATCTAAATTTATCAGTGTTTCAGACATATTCATGTTTTTCTAATTTTCACAGTATGCCTGATAATATTTTTTCTTCTGGAGAAAGTCTTATTGGTTTTATTATGGCTTGAATAAAAGCAGTTTTAAATTTTTTAAAAGCCATTTTAAGGTCAAAATTATTAGCAAAAAGCAAAAAAAATTTTCCAATTGTCTACAGAACAGACCATCATTATACAATAACTTGCCTAATTACCCTAACCTGCCTAGTTAACCTAATTAACCTAGTTAAGCCTTTAAATGTCACTTTAAGCTGTATAGAAGTGTCTTGAAAAATATCTAGTCAAATATTATTTACTGTCATCATGGCAAAGATAAAATACATCAGTTATTAGAAATGAGTTAATTAAACTATTATGTTTAGAAGTGTTGAAAAAATCTTCTCTTCGTTAAACAGAAATTGGGGGAAAAAGTAAACGGGGGCTAATAATTCAGGGGGCTAATAATTTTGACTTCAACTGTATA
>CAIGQZ010001336.1:27067410-27081590 GCA_903798205.1 Danio tinwini | reverse complement strand
TATATATATATATATATATATATTTCAATCTCAATTAACATAAGTTAAAGGAACAGTTCACCCAAAAATGAAAATTACTTGCTTTCTTGGTGTATATGACCTTTTTCTGTCAGACCAACAGTTTTACAGTTTATCCTGTAACTTCCATGCTGCATTTCCCAATTCCTTTTTATTATGTTTTAACATGTATATACAAATTTTCATGTGTCGGATATAACACAAAACAACAAGAAAACAAATTAACAAATAAAACAAAAGGCTTCTCAGTATTTTACATCAGAATACAATATCACCATTTTTACTAATCATCTATTAAAAAATTTCCAAATCCACAACCTTTTAAAAACAACATGAAATCTCCCCAAACTCTATAAAAAATTATGTGTTTATTTTTTAATGTTTAAGTTATTTTTTCCATTGACATGTTTGTTACCATCTCTTTCGGCCAACAACCTATATTTGGTGCACATACACTTTTCCAATTTGAAGAAATAAGTTGTTTCGCTTGCAGAATACATATATTCATAAATATATGCTGTCTTTTTTAACTTGATCTTTTTGGGATATAAATGAAATAACAAAAATTAAAGGAGTCATTGGTATATTAACCTCAAGAATCTTTTCCTTAATTTCTTTCACACCTTTCCAAAAGTTCTGTATTCCTTTACATTCCCACATGCAGTGATACATTGTTCCTTTAAGGTCCCTGCATCTCAAGCAAGTATCTAGAATATTTTAATTATATTTATGCAATAAAAATGGAGTTATGTAAATCCTCATCAGCCATTTATATTGTAACAGTTTCAGATGAGTGTTCATCATTAGTGATTGAGCTTCCTCGCATGTCTTCATCCAGTCTTCTGTAGAAATATCCTCCTTAAGATCTAATCTCCAAGCTTATTAACAGTTTCCTCAAATGACATTAGAAATTTGTTAACATATAAGTCTGCTATCTTTCTTAATTCCCTTCTCTGCCCATATCTTAAAGCCTCCATCTAACATACCTGGTTTAATTTTTGTATTGCCCCAAATTGAACTAAAACAAGAGAAGATGTAGCAGGCACTTAAACAAGCTGCATATTTAGTGATAGTGATAGTGGCTTTGATTTTAAAGCTTCCAAAAAAGAATGTTGCAACAAAGGCTCATTCTGATAATGTACCCCTACAGTATATACATTTCTGGAGATCGGCAAATACATCCCAGGAGTTGTTTTTTTTTTTTTGCAGTTTTTGTTTTCACAAAAATCTACCAGAGGCCGATGTGTACGCTTTTTGAGATCTCAAATTTCTCTTGCAAGTGCCATTCGTGACTACTGCTCTCACATAAATCAACCAGAGGCCGCTGTCGATTGACTGACTGATTGATCGACTGACCCACCTTCCTCCTTCCCTAAACCCAACCAATAGCGGTACGTTTTCAGAATAAGCCTGCGTTGGAATAAATATGTCATTAAATATGTCTGTCGCACAGTGATTGTAGTTTATCATTTTAAGATAATAAATATTTATGTTACAAAAACAAAAATCTACTTCATAAGACATGCGGTAACCCTCTGGTGGTGTATGGTTTAGTGTGATGATGGAAGCTTTAAAATAAAAAGCCACTATCTAACCCTATTATACAGCATGAAAAACTGTAAAACTATTCCAACTGTGTTTGTCTGACAGAAAAAAAAAGCTGTATACATGGAGGATGGCTTGAAGGTGAGTAAATTATGAGGTATTTTCATGTTTTTGTGTGAACAATTGCTTCAATTCCTTTAACGATAAACAATCTATACATTTCCATTAACTCAGATTAATAAATATGTAAAAGCATCCATTGTTAGCTATCAATACCTAATTTATTTTAAATGAAGCTTATACTTATATATTTTAAATCTCTACAAATATTTTTATTTGAGAATATGTATATGCTATTCTCATTTACAACAAACTTTCATTCACTCATTTCAACTTTTAATTAAACTATGATTAAACCTAATGTGGGGGGATATTATAATAAGAGAGGTGAGGGTCTGCAACAAACCTAGAGGCTGAGCACATAGAGAGACCAAAAAAACCCAAAAACGTTATTTTGAGCATGTTTGTGCTTATCAGTGGAGCAGAGGAGATCCATCAAGCCCTGCAGCTGGGTTTCGGAGAGCGAGGAGGAGGATCACACAATTACATCTCTCCACCGAGGAGAGAGAGAGAGAAACACATACACACAAACAGGGATTCTGGAAGCCAGGGAGAGAGGGAAAGAGAGGGAGACCACAGGCAGTTTACTCTCTTTAAAAGGCGAAGCGTGAAAAAAAAAGTGGAACAGCTGCCCTGACGGCGTGACGATGGATCCGTGCAGCTCCCATTCACACTAGATTTGTGTTTTTGTGCAAGAATCGAGTGTGAACATCAGCAGTTTTGTTATATTGTTTTGATTATTCGCTTGGAATGAGAGAAGCAGCTGTTTTCTGGGATTGCAAAAAAACTGGACGGTTTATTTTAAAACTTTGATGCATGGAGATTGTGAGTTATTTAAAGTCTAATACTGATAGTGTGATGATAGATCTGTGATGTTCCCATTCACACTCGTTTTCTGATTTTTACGTAAGATGAACAGATTTCTCATATTGTTTTGCTGATTCCCTTGGATTGACAGAAGTAGCTGTTTTATAGGACTACAAAAAATCTGGATGGATTGTTTTAAATCACATGGAAAAAATGAGTTACATGAAAACTTGATGATTATGTGAGGATAGATCCATGCTGCTTGTATTCAGACTTGTTTGCTGGCTTCAGATTTTTCTCATAATTCGTCATAATCTTTCTCATAATTCTTTGCTGATTCGCTTGGAGTGACAGAAGCAGCTTTTTTCTGGGACTACAAAAAACTGGAGGGTTTGCTTTCAAACGTTGATGCAAGGAGAAAACGAGTTAATAATTGAATCTAATATTGGAAGTTGTAAAAGAGGCATTTGAACAGAGGCGCTTCAGCTTGACATGACAGTATTGGTTGGAGGTAAGGTGGGATGAACAGTGGAGGATACCAGAATCTCGTGCAGCTGGATCTCTGTATGGGGCAGAAACATGTCCTTTAGTGCCAGGGGCAGCATTACTCAGGAGGGGGCGCAAGGGAGCAATGAGAAGAGAGACACGCGGGTCAAGAGGGCAGTACGCATCTCCAGTATTGTCGCACAGGAGGTGAGTCCACAATGAAAGACTTTTTTGTTTTTTGACTGTTTAGTTTACCCTGGTCAAATTATTCTTTTTTTTATTTTGTAAGGACACATTCAATTTGTTATGTCAAAGATTTCAGTTTTTCTGTTTATGCATATAATAACTATATATTCATTGAAATCATTCATTCATGAATTCTAAACAAATGTTTTGCAGCACACAATATTAGGTAGCCCGACTGTTTTAAGCATCAATAATGATAATATATTTTTCTTGAGGATCAAATTATTATATTGAACGATTTATCTGATGGGTTATTTGACAATGATGACTGGATTAAAGATGCTAAAAAACCAGCTTTGCATCACAGAAATAAATGTATTTATTTTTCAAAAATATTACTGTTTTTTATTGTTTTAAATTCTAATCAGTACTTTATTATGTTGATGATGATTATGATGATTAAATTATTATTATTATTATTATTATTATTATTATTATTATTATTATTGTTATTATTATTATTATTATTAATAGTAGTGTTAGTAGTAATAGTACTAGTAGTATCATAAACATTATAATAGTGTGTAAAATACAGAACTTAAGTTTTTAAATACTTTGTTGTTAATAAATTCAGAACTCAGTAAATGTATTAGTATTGCTTTTATTAATTGTCATCCTTGTGACAATCACAATCATAATAATAATTAATCCTACTTTTGCTAATAGTATAATATATATATATAAACTTATAATCATTTACAGAAATATAATATTATTAGTTTTATAATAATAAATATAATATAATATAAATGATTAGTTTTGTGTTTGCTAATAATAACCATAAATTGAAAACTCAGTTCACAGCTTTGATTATGTTGACCTTATACTTTATTACATTAGCACTGAGACTATAAATAGTTTGAATTCTTTAGAATCTACTAATGATCTGTTTATTCCAAGTAAAGGGAAACATTGATTTTAAAATCAATTGTAATCTAATGGCAGCCTGTGTGTGATGAGTCTCCAGTACTAAGAGAGACACAGAACTAAATCACATTGTATTAACATCTGCTCCTACAATGACTTTACTTCAGAATTAAAGTGATAGTTCACCCAAAAATGAAAATGTACTCACCAGTTACAAAAAAAGAGAATTGGAAAAATGTTGTGGCTTCCTTTTCCCCTCTACACTGTAAAACAATGCAGGGTTCCACACAATTCATTCATGTTGTCCCAACAGAAATTGATTAAGTTAACTTAACACTTTTAACAAATTTATGTGGATTTAACATAAAAAAGTAAGTTTTACCAATGAAATCTCAAGAATTGTGTTGTTTCAGCTCATTTTAATTAAGTAGTTTGAACAAGTAAAAAAAATTTTTTTTTGAGTGTATGGATGTCAATGGCGATCAGTTTCAAACATTCTTCAAATGATCTTTTTTATATACAACAACAACACCAAAAAGCGTAAAGATATAGGATCACCTGAGCATGACATTCTCATCATTATTGTCACAAATTAGAAAGTTTTCCTTCGGTATTCTACAGGAAATTAACAAAAGGATTGTCTTTTTTTCACAATTTCTTTAGCATAGTTTCAGACATAGTTCACCAACAGGTGAAATTATTTAGACAGTTTATTTTTGCATGAACTGTGCCTTTAAATTCTCAGAGTAGCATGTGTCTGTTCTTGTATGTTATGTGATGAAAATTATGCTACAGAACATGAGCACAGGCAATCTGGCACTGGCATTTGTCTCTGGCCGGAGGCTCATGTTGGTGGTGTGTAAGATTGGTGTAGTGGTGTCAGAAGTGGCTCTGCTCACTACAGTCACAGCAGTCCGGGCAAACACCCCACATTCATCTCAGCACATGGATGCCCTTCACCGACACGCCAGAGTTTGAGTATGGCAAGCCAGTTTAACATTTAACCCTTGGATGTGTACAATTACATTAGTGTAATTACACTAGGCTGGTCCCTGAAGTGTACAACCAGAGCATTCAGTGCATCACATAATCAGCTGCTAAATTTAAATGTGCTTTGTTTTCTCTGAGGCTGAGAAAGATACATGTGGCACTTGTCACAAATCCCAAATTATCAGTATTTTCAAACAAATAACGCCTATTTTAGCTTTCAGAAATGTAAACAGTCATAAGTAGTAGAAAAATACAAAATACACACTGACACCTATATGAAGACTGCTATACAGTAGTCTCTCGCTATAACGCGGTTCACTTTTCGCTGCCTTGCAGTTTCATAGATTTTTTTGTGTAATTTGACATAGTTTTTTTCTACAATGCCTCGTGTTCTGTGTCCTGATTGGCTGTAGACCATTGTCAATCAATCTCCTCCATGCCATGTCTCCTGTACAGTACAGAATGCATTCAGCTTGCAAAACTTGATTTGATTCTGAAGTGCTGTATTGTATGTTTTGTCCCCACAATGTTGACAAAACATTTTACACCGTCAAAGGCACCTTTGGTAGCACTTAAAAGACAGAGGAAGAGCCTAACCTTCACACAAAAAGTTGACCTTCTTGGCATGCTAAAGGAAGGTAAAAGTTACATGGCTGTAGGGCACCATTACGGAATGAACAGAGATGGCAAAAGTACACACATCCTTTACTTAAGTAGAAGTACAGATACTCATGTTTAAAACGACTCTGGTAAAAGTAGAAGTACTGACCACACTTTTGTACTTAAGTAAAAGTAAAGAAGTATCGCCTAAGAAATGTACAAAAGTAAAAAAGTAAAAAGTTCTCATTTCAACCACAGTCCAAAGACATGCGAATAATAATTCAACTAAATTTGCAGTAGTTTATAAGTGTGTGTGTGTGAGAATGTGAGTGTGTATGGGTGTTTCCCAGTACTGGGATGCAGCTGGAAGGGTATCCACTGCGTAAAACAAATGCTGGAATAATTGCCGGTTCATTCTGCTGTGGCGACCCCTGTTAAATCAGAGACAAAGCTGAAGGATAGCGAGTGAGATAGGTAGGTAATCATCCTGACGCAAACTCACAGCGTTCAGCATGTAGTTTTGCCGCTGTTAGATCAAGAACAACAGCTGCCATTCATGTTGATACACTCTGTCTATCTTTATAAATAATGTCTTACATTTTACACTGAGTTCTGTCCAAAATATATATTTTTTTCTTTTGCTAAAATAAATTCTTATCAGACATGACTGCAAACAATTTTTTTGCATTAGGCTAAAGCTGCTTATTCTCTTCAAAGAGGAGCTCTCATATATAACCCACTATTTCAGTCTTTTTTTCAGGTATTGTGGTTATTTTATTTAATGAATAAACATTAATTCTGTTAGTTTTTCACGTTGGCGCATTTCTCAGATCAGAATTGAAATTCTCAAAACCCCTGTTCACTCTTCAGATCATCGTGTCACTTGTGCACATCAAAGAAGCAGTTTCTCTTTATGAACAAGTTGCAGATGCTTTTGTTCATCCATGCAAATGATTATGTGCAATTCTCTGATGTTTCCCATGTTATCAGTTGCTGATGTCATGTTGATCAAAATGTATTATTTTTATCTCTGTTGAATAGACTCACCCCCACAACATTTAATCGTTCAAATGCCTGAACAAGTTGTCTTAATATTTAGTCATAATGCATTTTTTTTTTACATTACTCCCACTTTTTCTAATGAAGGTCTAAAAGGAGGTTGTCTTGTTCACATTTCTACTTTTGTTTTGTTTTTTTGTGCTATGAGGTGCTCTCTTTTCCTTTCTGTATCAGACTGACATGATCTGGCAACCAATTACAGTACAAACAGCCAAAAATATATTGCCATAGTTTACACCAGAGCAGCCCTCCAGAGTTCATTGTTATTGACAACATGACTACTAAGTAATTTGAGTCTTATTCATATACAATGACACAAGGACATTCTGACGCCACTGACATGTTCACTGATTCACTGAAACAGAAATGTTGTTTTGAGAGATGAACTGAAGGGTTTTAAGCAGAAGACTGGCTTTTGCAGGTAATCCATGGTGTTTTGCTATTTATACATGTTGTTTTGAGAAATGCACTTAGACTTACTGTTTTGCAAATTTCAGTTCTTATCTGAGAAATGTGCTAAAGTGACTGAGAAAAACTGTAATACATTTATTCTATGCTAAAAGCAACACACATAGACGTGACTACAACCTACAAAACATGTGCATGATAGTTTTACGCATGGTAAATTTAGGATCTTTTGCATTATATTTTTATTTATAAATTGCCCAGTATAGTTACATTTGTTGTTGTAAAATATTTGTTAAAATTATTAATTGAAGATAACAGTATAGGTCTATGTAAAATCATATAGTTAATAAAAAAATCTAATAAAACTGAAAAACAGCATAAATTCTGTATTCTAAATTCTAATCAGAATGTATTAAAAATTCTAATCAGATAAAAAGGAAATAAACCGCAATGCATAACATTTTTTATAAAGTATTTGATTGTTTTAGTACTAAATGTACTAATCTTTACAAAAAGCAGTATTTTTCGTGGTATTAAATTGAAAGACCAGAGAAAGCCCGTGCAGTATGATCGGAAGTGGACAAAAGGCTTAAGCATTTAAACAGCATGGTATTGACTGGAATGTGTTTCGTTTACCTGTGATCCGAACGAGCAAAAGGTGTCTTATTACCATGTAAACAGGGCAGCAGTCATGTTAAATTTGTGGACTCCCTCAGCTCAGTCACATCTGCGTAGTAATCCTAGCCTTTCTCATAGTAATCTTCTTGAACTAGCCTGTGTACAGTGCGCGATAGCCTTGAAATAGCCGCACGCAGGACGCAACGCGCGCGCAATGAGGAAAAATAGATTGAATGCATCAAAAATGCATTCATATGCGCAATGACAAGAAATAATATAGATTGCACCACCAAACACAAGAAAACTAAGGTAACAACCGTGGTTTAAAAAATGTAAGAAGTAGAAAGTACAGATATTTGTGTAAAAATATAAGAAGTAAAAGTAAAAAGTTGTCAAAAATAAGTTGTGGAGTAAAGTACTGATACCAGAAAAAACTAATGAAGTATTTGTACTTTGTTACTTCCCATCTCTGGGAATGAATAAATGAGGATCAAATGGTTTTGATCTTTGGTTTCATTCTATAATACTGGACTTATTTTTCTTTGAAGGTTTGAACTTTGAAAATGTTTAAACAAGAGAGAAAATGTTTGATGAAACATCTGAAAATGTTAATGCTTGTCTGAGAGTGTATAAAGTGTGTAGTGAGGGGTTTTACAGCCTTAAAAAATCTATAATATCTGTAAAAAATAAAGCTGACTACTTTGCCGATTTGGCCTACTGCGTGTAATTTTTAGAACATAATGCCGCGAACAATGAGGAACCATAATGAGGAACCATTTCTGAACATAATTGGACAATATGCTTTATTCATATCAGATACACACTGTTTAGGTTACTAGATTATTCATTCTATTCTTCTCCCAGTTAAACAGCCACTTTCGTGTATTTTGGGAAAAGGTGATGAATTAACATGTTGTAAGTCTAGCAGCTTTGATCTCTCCGCTGAAGAGAATAAAGACTAAAGAGAGATTTAAATTTTTTAAACAAATTGTCACACTCAGAAAAATTACACACTGATTTCAATGTAGTAATGAATCTGTAGCGAAAAACAATCGAAAAACAATTCAAAAGGGAATTTTCACACAGTGATGCTTGTGTCCATTGAATAGAGTTAATCTTGAACAGAGACTAGCATTTTTTCAAAGGTATGGACACACACACACACACACACACACACACACACACACACACACACACACACACACACACACACACACACACACAACCATCTGCCACAATCTGTCTGTTAAATTCTAGAATTTGTTTATCGTCAAGTGTTCTGTGCTGTGAGACGAAGTGGATTCATTTGTCAGACCCCATTGTAGATTTTGGCTTTTGCATGTACGGTGGCTGTAAATTGTCCAAATACCTCTCAAAACACTTGTTATTTATGTGGTATAAATCTTGATGAGGGGCGACGTGGTGGTGCAGTGGGTAGCACGATTAGCTCACAGCAAGAAGGTCGCTGGTTCGAGCCTCGGCTGGGTCAGTTGGCATTTCTGTGTGGAGTTTGCATGCTCTCCCCGTATTCGCGTGGGTTTCCTCCGGGTGCTCCCGTTTCCCCCACAAGTCCAAAGACATGTGGTATAAGTGAATTGGGTATGCTAAAATTGCCCGTAGTGTATGTGTGTGAAAGAGTGTGTATGGATGTTTCCCAGTGATGGGTTGCAGCTGGAAGGGCATCCGATGCTTGAAACATATGCTGGATAAGTTGGCGGTTCATTTCACTGTTAATAAAGGGACTAAGCCGAAAAGAAAATGAATGACTGAATTAAATGAAATCTTGATGATTTACGAATTTTTTTTACTTGATCCAATTTTTTTATGATGGATGACAGTTTCAGAGATAGTTTGTAAGTGTGATTGTCACAACATTTAAGGTTGAATTTAGTTTTTTTTATGTTCTAAAATTTGAAAGATGAAAATGTGTGTAACATGATGGCGCCCATCAAAGATAAAATAGCTTGATCTTTATTAACCTGTTTAAATGATGTAAAAACATGATCCTACACAAATTTAACAACAGGAATATCAGATATTTCACAATATAATTAGGACATTTGTCAAAATTTGCAGAAAGGGGGAAAAATAAACCAACAGATATATGCATAATTATCAAGGCTGTGGTTTGTCATGTGATAAACTTGACACTTGATTATAGAAACCTTAAAGCAATTAATTCTAAATAGCAGCATGATTAAAAACTCATGTTGGGGGTCATTGAAAGAATTGAAAAACTTACATAGAATACTGTTAAAAAGTATAGTACTAAAAGAATAAACACTATTACCTAATAGAAGTACCAATACTTAATAGGAAGGACACTGGATCTTAAATAAGTAATGAAAATTTGTTTTATAGATAAACTGTTAAAACGGCTTGCCATGATCTGTGTGGTGCTGAGATAATCACTCACTGTAAATGGCATTGCCCTATGGGCTGGAGCTTTGCCTTGATCGACGCCGACCCTCTCTGACTGCTTTTTTCTAAGATTTTCTTGTAGGTTTCAAGTCGATGACATGCCTTAACTACTTGTGATGTTCCCTAAACTTAACCAATCAGGAAATCTGGAGCTGGATGTTGTGCTGGTTGCTCTGTGAAGAGTGTTGTGCATTGTTGTTGATTGGTTTTTAGGGGATTCAGTAATGGTCTTTTAATGGCAGATCTTTGTGTGAGGACTTCATGTCCTGACATTGGTGGACAGCTGGTGCGAGGCAGGAGATCAGGGAAGTTTGCATCTTGAAGCATGTTTAAGCCTGAAACAACACACATGGGATGGATATAACATACTGTAGGTCAATCATCTGTCAACCTGTGTAAAGGCTAGAGATGGATCTCAGTTTTTTACCACATGTCCTCTTTTTCCAGGGGCAGCTGTACTTTAGCTTTTTTTGTGTGAATTACATCACTGTTGAATTACAAACTACTGATTTTAAATGAGCTGAAACATCACAGTTCTTGAATTTCTTTTGGGAGGGACAAATTGTTTTGTTCAATCCACCTAATTTTGTAAAAGTAAGTTATCTTAATTCCTCATGTTGTCCCAACACAAATCGATTGTGTGGAACCCAGCATTTTATACAGTGGTCTTTTGTTATTGCTAGTGATAAATCGAGTAGTTGTCTTCTGTCATGTAATAATAGCTTAATAAATAAGTTATGCATGTTTAGCATTTAATTTTTTAAGAAACAGTACAATGTCCTGAAATGTATCATGTCTCAATCACTCAACCAGTGTTTTAGCTGTGGAACGATGTCAATAAAACAGCTAAACAAGTCAACTAAAACACTTACGAAATCTAATATAACATATAGATTTAATATAATATAATACATTAATTTCTTAGTGATATTGTACTTCTGTACTGTATGTTTCAATAAACCAAATAAAAATAAAATAGATTTTTTTAAAGGCAAATTAGTCGTTTTCATTTTAATTTGGTGTTACTTGATGTATAAAAAACTAAAGGTTATAAACATGGTAAAAATCTACAACTTAATAAATAAAAATACTTATAAGACTTTGTACATTTACATTTATTAAATTCGTATATTAAGTAAATTAGTAGTTGGCCAGTGTGAATTTATCAAATTGTAATTGATTTATACATTATTACTTATTGTTCCAATCTTATATAAACAATTTGTATTATTCACATAATATTATATCTATATTTTGTATCACTCTTGAGCAAAACTGACACATAACAACATTCTTTATTTTAATTCACCATCCCAGAAAGGGATTTCTGAGCAGATATTTTGAAGAACTGTTGGTCCCCATAGACCTCCATATAGATTTATTTTTTCATGGTGTAGACGTCAGTGTGGATGGACTGTCTGGTTAAAGCTTTTTCAAACTATATTTTGTGTTGATCATGAGAAAGAATACAGTGTGAGTAAAAAATGGCAGAATTAAAAAAAGATATCTGAACTACTCCTTTAAGCTGTTTTACAAAGATGCAAATTGGATTTTATCCCTAATTAAAAGCTTTTAGGATTTTGATTCATTAAAGGGGGGAGTTTACTTTGAAACATCCAGTCAATACTTCAATTCTCCTGATGATGAATTGTGTATCACCATTATTGGATTTCTTTCCACAAAGATAAAAAATCACACCAGAATCCTTGTGGGTTGCTCATCTCAGAGCCTGATTCACCTTTAGTGCCAATTAAAGCAAGATACTGCGGGTTAATAGGTTAAATTAACTAATGCCTTCTGAAAAATGCTGGGTTGTTATAAACCAATGTTGGGTCAAATATTGACAAACCCAACTATTAGGTTAAATTGCAACAATCCAGCATTTTTTCAGAATGTAATTACAACCATACTGACAACCAGTTGATTGATTACATTAACTACTAAAACATTTTTCAAGGTTTTTAAAATTCTATGTTTTAATATGATATTATTCAATAAACTATGTGCTAATTCACATTTCTGATACAAAAATCTGAACATTGGATCAAATCAATATTCAGAATTATACAATACCCCTATAAAAAATACTATAAACAGCCAGATTTTTTTAAAATAAATGTTTGTAATTGTAAATTAGCAGAAAAATTATGTATCAACATTCCCCTCTGTATAAACTTTTTATAGGTATAAATAAAACAGTAAAGTTTGGTGTATATAAGTGATGCTGAAGTGGAGATTTCTGTATGACTGTAGTAGAAAAACTCAGCTTTAAACCACTTTTATAAATATGTATTGTAATTGAAATCTACAGACAGAAATGATTAGAGTGCAACAAAAGGAATACTTACAAGTGCATTTTCTATGTTTTCTTTCATGGACATTTCTAGACTTTTGTCACCATATAAGGGAGATTATTATTACTACAGATTACTACTGGATGTAGAGAGCGTCAATTAACAAAGAGTATGTACAATATCCACTTTAGTGTGGTTCAGAAATATTGTAAAGGTTACTATGAATTATAGTATTTGTTTGTGTAATCCCAAAGGTATTTAGTGGTTGTCTCTTCTAAAATAAGTTTTTTAACCACCCTGTGTATTGTAAATAACAGTGTGTAATACTTTAAATAATTACTTATGTAAAACAACGCAAATGGGGTAAATGTGTGTTTGTAATATTTATAATATTTTGAACCACCCCCTCCCAAAATTCCTGCATTATGTTTGCTTTATGAGAACAATGTTAATAGTTGTCAATAGTTGACTATTTTATTCATGTCAACATTTATTTTCTCTTTAATAGAGATGATGGCAGTGTATTTTTTCAATGAATCCGCTATATAGGCAATAATACAGTTACCTGCTTGATGGATAGTAATATCTACAGTGTAAAAAATGCTGGGTTCCACACAAATTGATTGAAGGAATTACAAATTCAAGTGGCTTGAACATAAAACAGTTAAGTTGTCCCAATAAAAACCTCAAGAATATTGTTGTTGCAGCTCATTTTAAATAAGTAGTTTGAACAAACAGCAAACGTGAATTTTTGAGTGTACATCAATGTAAACACAACAGCTTGAAGCCTACACTCAGGGCTTCTCTGACCTGCTCTGCTTTTTAAAAACTGAACCCTCCTCACATAGCAAAATTTCTGGTTTGCGTCCCATTTCAGTATGTAGTTGTTGAATAATAGGAGTAACTTAAAATTTCAATTTTAGCTGAAAAAATTGTGTCCCTATCAAAAAAAATGGAGAAATTTAATGTTTTTTTTGTCCATCTCTGAATAGCGGCTGCTACCATTAAGTATTTGCATGAGTGTCACACACAAAGTCAATACAAAAGTGCTTATAGAGGTTAATTCACTAGGCTTTATTCTCTATTTCCACCTGGTGATACTCATCCCGAGGCCTCTAGAAATTTTGCAGCACCATTGATGTGATTCAAGACCTGTGAAAAGATGATGCCAAGATATCCATAATCCTGGACCAGACTGTATCCTGAGCAGATACCCTGGCAGTCAGGGAGGAGCAGAGAGCGTTAGACTGACTCCCGAAAGACCCAATGACAGACGAGTCTTCACATTGATCCCGTGGGCCAGCCTGAACACCTGCCGGTGACCTACTCACACCTGCAGCTTCTTCACAATGGACGTCCAGCGTTCTCCAGCCTCGGGCGCCTAGATTGCAGCTCTGCACAGGACGTTTGGCCAGAGGAGAAATGGTCATCCCCAACTGAGCCTGGTTTCTCTCAAGTTTGTTCCTCGCAACTGTCACCACTGGCTTGCTTTGTTCGGGACTTGTGGAACTGAGCATCAATGGATTTGCTCTTCAGTGTTTGGACTTTCAGCAGTGAAATTTAAAACACAATGAATTGAACTAAACTGAATTAAACTGTGAAAGTTGGATTGACACAGTTTCAATTTACTAGAACTTCTATGTTAAACTGCTTTCACACAATCTACATTGTAAAAGTGCTATAGAAATAATAAAATAAAAT
>CAIGQZ010001336.1:27027596-27047562 GCA_903798205.1 Danio tinwini | reverse complement strand
TATTATATTATATTATATTATATTATATTATATTATATTATATTATAGTGAAACGTTTTTGGTTTTGTTTATTTGTCAGGAATATTTTAACATACATAAATATGTTATATAAAAACATGAAAACTCAGAACTCATAAGCCATGACTCATATTAACAAAAAAAATCATAACTAATGTTACGTTCAGAATGATGTCCTTCTCAAAGAGATCATCATTTGTGGGGGTCTTTGATTTAAAAACCCCATGTCTAAACATTAAATAACACAGCTATAATACTTAATTTAACAGCTTATTAAGGGTCTTGCTGTGAAGAACCAATAGTAAAGCTACCTGCTAATCATGCTTCATTGAAGTGCCTTAAAGGTGCTGTATGTAAGTTTTTGACTCTTCTAAAGCATAAAAATACCATAATATGTTTGCAGATATTTAAGAGCGTACTCACACTATGTGCTGTTGCCTTGAACTGGGCCAAAGCATGCTTGTCTCCCCTACGACGTTCATTGCATTCATTGAACAGTACGAATGATTAATTAATCCATATGAAACAGTCTCTTAAAAGTCACGTCTCACTTTCAGTTTCAAACTCACACTGCAAGTGTGCCGTGCCTGAGCTCAAGTGAACCGCGCTCAGGCCCACCTCTTCCAACCGGGCCAGGTGAACCATGCCTGAGCCCGATTCAGAGCACTCACACTTCTCAAATGATCCGGGAAACGGACTTGGGCACGGTTCGGATAGCATAGTGTGAGTACGCCCTAAGAAACATGCTTAGTGAACATTCTTGTTTATCTGAAAAACTATGCTAAAGTCAGATATTCTGCTTTGAAAGTGGGCGTTACATGCCGGAACGCTGTCTTTGTTTTGGTTCTTTTAACCCACTCAATGCCACTTTAGCCAATTATATTTCAGCACCCTGGGTTGCCTTGTTAGAAAACCGCGTATTTTACTCATTCATTCAGAAAGGCTCTCAAAGCTTGCGTCCATGACCGAAATGTGACCACTGGTGGACAGTTGCAGACTCCGAAATGAGACGAGGATTCAGAGTTCCACATGAGATTATTAATCAGAAAATAATATAAATATTACGAACATAAACATTAGGTGAGCAAGTTACATTGTTACCCCATGTCCTAACAACACGCTATATGACGAGATTTGCAGACATAAGAAATTTGTCTGTTTGCACCAGACGAAACATGACACGGTAAGATTTATGATCTAATTAATACATATTAGACCTCTTTAACATTATTAAATGTAGATGCTGAATTACTGATATGGGTTGGTTTGCACTGAGTCACAGTTCTGAAGTTCAATTTCAAACGGTTTATTTTATTTTCAAGATCTGAGGTGAACTATCTGCTGCTGCTTTCAGTAGTATGGCAAAAAATGTCATGTAAAATGGCATTCAAACTCACATTGTTAGCATTTAACACAGAATAAAGCACATGAGGTGTACCTGAGGTGATCATTGTCAGTTCTCTGTTGTTCAGCTGCAAGAAACTGGGTGTCAAACTTACATACCGTTAATTCTAAAAAATGCTCCTGATATCTTCATCTTTGATCAATTTGAGTGAAACGAAACACATTTTTGGTGTCTTTGTTGTTTTCTTCACAGCGCTAATGTACGCTAGCATATTTGGAAATGTGTCAGCCATCATCCAGAGACTATACTCCGGCACCGCTCGCTACCACACTCAGATGTTGCGGGTTCGAGAGTTTATCCGTTTTCACCAGATCCCCAACCCGCTCCGGCAAAGACTGGAGGAGTATTTCCAGCATGCTTGGTCCTACACCAATGGCATTGACATGAATGCAGTGAGTCACACAGTCACATTCACAAACACCTGGGCGGACGCTATTTATTCCACTCTGCTTATTTTTGCAAACACTCAGCATAACATGGCATCATTTATCACATCAACCCGTGTTTTATCTCTCTGCAGGTGCTGAAGGGTTTTCCTGAGTGCTTACAGGCTGACATCTGTTTGCATCTGAATCGTACGCTGCTGCAGAGTTGTAAGGCTTTTAAGGGTTCCTCCAAAGGCTGCTTGCGTGCTCTAGCTATGAAGTTTAAGACTACTCACGCTCCTCCAGGAGACACCTTGGTCCATGCTGGAGATGTGATTTCAGCGCTATACTTTATTTCTCGAGGCTCCATTGAGATTTTAAAGGGAGATGTGGTCGTTGCTATTTTAGGTAGGCTAAAGGAGATTTTGGGTTGATCTTGTTGTGATTATATATATATATATATATATATATATATATATATATATATATATATGCAGGACCTTTTTAAACTTTTCAATGTCCCTCACCCTCACCCAGACACCTCCCACCCAATAATACTCTAATCAGAGTTATTTGATATGTAATTGCAAAGATATTCAGAGGGAAAACTGATATAGCATATATGATCATATCAACTGTATGTAACATTATAGATGAACTTATAGTGTATGTACAGTGCTCAGCATGAGTACACCCCATTTTGAATATTTTTATCCATTTCTCAGTGAATATAGGCAATGTATTTTGGTGCATTTAAACAAAACAGATTTAATAAACAGATATATTTATTAAAAGTTACCAAACATATTTAGAAATTGAAAGATAATACAATTAAATTCAAGCAACATATATATTTTTTAAATTTCGACCTACAAAATTTCAACAATTTCTTTTCCATTTATTTGCTTCTCTTGATTTTTCCTCTTTTTAAATTTGTATTTAATATTTTTCTAAAACATAACTTTGGGTGTACTAGTTTTTGTACTATTATCGTAAGTTATTTTGTTAGATAAGCTCCAGATTTGGCTTCAGTACTGACTAATGTATATGCACAAATATAAAATTGTATAGCTTCCTATTAAAAATATTAATTCACAAGATAGATTTGAGAGGGGTGTACTTTTATATGCTGAGCACTGTACATATCTGTAATTCAAATGGTTAAAAATACTTATATGTAAATGACAATTGTTGCAATATTATGAAATATGTGACCCTGGAGCACAAAACCAGGCTTATGTTGCTTGGGTATATTTTTGGCAATAGCAATGTATGGGTCACAATGATTGATTTTCCTTTTATACCACAAATCATTAGAATATTAAGGTCATTATACACTTTCAGAAAAAAAAATGTACCAAAGAAGATACAAACCCTTGTCACTGGGGCAGTACCTTTTTTATGGGACAGAATTGTACCTTAAGATAAAGAAACAAATTTGTACCATTGCAATTTGTACCTTTAAATACATGATTTGTAGCATGGGTAACCAAAATGTACCTTTGGTTTTTAAAACCTGCAGATACAATATTTTATCTTCATCAAAGGTACAAATCTGATCTATAAAGGTACCACCACAGTGACAAGACACTTTGTACCTTAACTGTGTCAAAAATGCTTACCAAACATTTAAAATGCCTTAAGTGTTTAGATTACAATACCTATAGTTTTATGTTTTACCATTTGTTTTGTATTACTGTATTATAGAACTTAATAAGTAATGTTTATAAGTTTCTTTAAACATATACTTTTAAATGATGACTCTTGTTTAATAAGAAATTATTTATAAAATCACTTAGCCTTTCCAGTCATGTTTATTTTCATAGATACTGAGTTGTACACTTTTGTACCTTTTATTTGAGAACAACTGTGTACCTTAATTTCAGTTGTACCATAAAAGGCACAGTACAGTATCATAAGAGGTTTTTTATGTACTATATCAGGTACAATTTATTACACCTTAATGTAAAAAAATGTACCTAAAAGTGTACCTTTTTTTCAGAGTGTGAGGTCACATTCCCTTACGGTATTTTGTAAATATCATACCATAAATATAGCAAAATACAATTTTTGAATAACGATATGCATTGATAAGATCTGGACAATTCGGAAGATGGTTTTCTTAGTGTTTTAGTACTTAAAAATCTGCACATTTCAGATTTTCAAGCAGTTGTATCTTGTCCAGATTTTTTCTAACAATGCATACGTTAATGGAATGCTTATTTATATGACTTTCATATAATACATAGATCTCAGTGACAGTTTCCAAGAAATGACACTACAGGTTTTGTGGTTCAGGCCAGGGTCAATATATTTAGCATATTCATGACAAAATATTTAAATATTGCTATATTTACCATATGTCAGTTCTCTAGATGGGCAGTATAGGCATTCAAATTTAGTGTAACCTTTCATTTATTTACAAAGCACAGCACTCAGCACAAGTACGCTTTTAATGGTGTTTCAAACCTCAAGTTTTCCTTGTGTGGCTCCATCTTGTGGACATGTTTCTATTTTGTTTTCTGTCATTTTTCTTTTAATAGCATGCAGCGCCATCTGCTGTTGATTTAAAATATTTCACGTTTCTACAGATGTATTCACAACAACACGTTACATACTAGCAGCAAAACACACTTTCTATTTCTGCCATATAGTATTCCTGTTAAGAATAACTTCTGTAGAAGTCCATACTGTCATATTTTAAGCATTAAATGTCTTTTGGTTTGTATTTTTCAGGCAAGAATGATATATTTGGAGAACCCATTAACTCATATGCTCGTCCTGGAAAGTCAAGTGCAGATGTGAGAGCACTGACGTACTGTGACCTGCACAAAATCCACAGAGATGATGTCCTGGAGGTCTTGGAAATGTATCCAGAGTTCTCCGACTACTTCTGGAGCAACCTGGAGATCACCTTTAATTTGAGAGATGTAAGCTTGCGTGTTTCTCAAGCTTTATGACACATTTACATTGTGTGATTTTAAGCAGTTGTGTTTTTCTCCTCAACAGACTAACACTAAAGCTGGGTCAATGAGCAGTGACCCTGAGGATTCAGACCATGGAGGTCTGGACCATCACACACGCAGAGGAAAACTGTTCTTTCAATCTAAAAGAGACTCGATCCCTCGAGGTAAACAGTGTGTGAGAGTTTATAGATTTTTCCAGAACCTCTGATTTCATTACTAATGGAGTTCCTCTTAAAAGCAGATACAGAGAGATCAGAAGACAAGCACAACAGGATGACTTTCAGATCACAGACTCCAGGCAAACAGCATGAGAACAGACAAACCGCTCATCGCGGCTCAGACATCTTTGCCTCACAGTCAAGCAGCGATGAAGAGGAAGAGACTCGACCACCCTCTGTGATGGTGGACTGCTCTCAGAGTCATATCAATAGAGTTAGCAATGCTAACAGGGACAAAGACCACAACAGCAGTAACTCATTCAATGCACTCTCAGGTAGGAGAACTCTCTGATTCTGTTGACAAAAAATTGGTAAAAATGTACAGATCTATAATAGAGACATTGGGGCTTTTGGACCAAAGGAACTTTTACACAGTTCCTAGAACTATTGTAGGAAGTATTAGCTTTTAGATTAGATTTTCATCACAGGGAACAATTTTAGTTTTATGAACTCTGTTTTTGGGGAACTAAATTAGCTTCTACTTCAGGATAGGGTCTAATTCAGCACAGTAGGAACTACAGTGATGAATCTGTATGTTGATTGGGAGAATGGTTGCCGTACCAAAGACTATCATTTTATTATAAAGTGTTTAAAGACATAAACACTCAGAATGCTCACAAAAACATACGTTTCTTTAACTTTCATCTCCTTTATCACAATATTCATGACACACAATGACATTACAGCTTCGATCAGAGCATCCTTCATCCTCCAACACTTGATATCCCTTTTGGCCAACCTTATCCACTTCAGAGTTCCTAGGAAATTGGTCCAGGGAGAAATTAGTTCTCTGGGAGCTAGGCCAAATGGGCTAGATCCTATAACTTGCTGTAACTACCCGGTAAAAAGCAAAAGCCTCTATGATTTATTAGTTCAAGAACTAATAAAGCAGTCTAAAAATGCAGGAAAAGAATTAGGCAATGACATAACTACATTCATTTTGACAAATAAGATGAGCTAAAAAAAAATTTAATTCTCACTATCAAGTAGTTGCAAACCCTGTTGTATTTTTCTTTCTCTTCAAAAGACAAATTATTTAAATATTGTTAATGAATTAATGATGTTTTTGAGATTGCAAATTAAAGTATTTTTAAATAGCTTAAATTTACAGTTTTGACTGAACTAAACCTTTAAAGAATACATAAAAAGCTGAATTTTACTCATCTTTTTGAATGAGTTTTTGAATTAGTAGCACCACTAAAATATTTCAAAATTAAATTAAATTATTATAATATATCAATTAAATATGTAAAATATAAGTAATTATTCATAGTTACATTATTCCAAAAAAACAGATTTGTCTTAAAAGAGCAATTTATTTACAAATCAGAAATACTTCTTTCATTAACTTCTGTTATGATTTATATTGTATACAAACTTAAATGTAAGTCTTTTTTTTTTGTTGTTTAAAAAAACAAAAACTGTTGTATGGCTCTACAGGACTAAGAAATCTTAAATCCTACAGGCCACATTAATAATACTTTTTTTGGTGCTTGATACTACAAAGTCTAAAAAGAAAATGATATAAAATTATATATATTAAAAAATACACTCACTGGCCGCTTTATTAGGTATATCTTACTAGTACCGGGTTGGACCCTCTTTTGCCTTCAGAACTGCCTTAATCCTTCGTGGCATGGATTTAACAAGGTACTGGAAATATTCCTAAGAGATTTTGGTCCATATTGACATGGTAGCATTACACAGATGCTGAAGATTTGTTGGCTGCACATCCATGATATGAGTCTCTCCCAAAGGTCACATCCCAAAGGTGCTCTATTGGATTGAGATGATACAAGACAGGATGGATCCATGCTTTCATGTTGTTGATGCCAAATTCTGACCCTACCATCTGAATGTTGAAGCAGAAATCAAGACTCATCAGACCAGGCAACAATTTTCCAATCTTCTATTGTCCAATTTTGGTGAGCCTGTGCAAATTGTAGCCTCAGTTTCCTGTTCTTAGCTGACAGAAGTGGCACCTGGTGTGGTCTTCTGCTGCCATCCGCCTCAAGGTTGGACGTGTTGTGCATTCAGATGCTCTTCTGCATACCTTGGTTGCAACGAGTGGTTATTTGAGTTACTGTTACCTTTCTATTAGCTCGAACCAGTCTGGCCATTCTCCTCTGACCTCTGTCATCAACAAGGCATTTGCACCCACAGAACTGCCGCTCACTGAATATTTTCTCGTTTTCAGACCATTCTCTGTAAACCATACCTGCCAACACTTCCCAGTCTATAACACCCCTGGACCGCCTTTGGTATAGTATCCGATTGCAACACCTGCAGCTACTTAGTTGTGCTGTGTTATTCAGACACCTCACCCCCGACACCTAGACATCCCCCAACACAACCCCCCCACCCCCATTGAGCTTCTGCTATGTGATAAACATTCGTATCAACAAGCAATTGGACAGGCGTACCTAATAAAGTGGCCGGTGAGCGTAATATATACACATCCACACTGAATCACACACACACTCATACACTACGGTCAATTATAGCATACGCAATTTACCTGTACCACATGTCATTAGACTGTGGGGGAAACCGGAGCCCCCGGAGGAAACCCATGCGAACACGGGGAGAACATGCAAACTCCACACAGAAATGCCAACTGACCGAGCCGAGGCTCAAATTAGCGAACTTCTTGCTGTAAGGCGGATATAATAATAATAAAAAAATGTAAGTGTGTTGATGCTTTTTTAGATTGGTTAAAAGGAACACCATGTGAGTTTAAGTCCAATTCACATTGTACAGATGAAAACATTAGTCAGATTATGTCAAAGTTTGTTGCCATTTGTAGGAAAATCATACCACACTGCTCAGATGTTCCAGGATTCAACAAACACCAATTGAACATGCTCATTTGGGTGAAAACAAACTCCAACCAATAGCAACAGACGCCGACAGGGGGTAACACATTGATCCAACAAACTCTGACAGACTTTTGTAGGCATTCGTTTATGTGCTGTGAACTGGCCTTTAGTGTACAACAAACAAACAGACAGAGATTGTTTAAAAAAGATGGTTCTTAGTCCTCTTCCAAACAAAAGTTAAAGGGATAGTGGAGATTGGTCTCAATAATAATTCACAGTGTACAAAATAATCACCAAATTCACATGCATAATAGTTCTCCCAAAAATGTTCATTTTCTCAGTATTTTCTCAGTATTACACTCAATTGATTCTAAAACTTGAACAAATCAATGACTGAATTTTCACATTTGCAGTAAATGCATCATTTTGGCATTAACTTTATTTTATGTTAGGAGCTTTTTCAGGGGTTTCTAACATCTTCAGCCTTTGGGGAGACAGCAGTCGTGGCCATCACTACCAGGAAGTACCCAGCCACAGCATGTCCTTCCCCTCATCTTCAGTTCCCTCCAACACCATCCTGCACAATGTCACTCATGGGCAATGCTCAGAGGTAGAGAACAGACTGGAAATGATGCACAGGCAGCTCCACCGGTGAGATTGAACTACTTTATTGTTGTTTTCTTGCTCTCCTACACTCAAAAAATTACTTTTTCTGCTTCTACACTGTATCATGACAGCATATGTTTTTAGTTCATTGCAGCTTATTAAACTAAGTTAATCATGTTCTAACTTAATTGTATAAGTTACGCAAGCTGTTTTAAGTCAGTTTAATGTAACATAAGTTCAATGGTCTCATAACAGGGTTTCTGCGGGGTCTTAAAAGTCTTAAAAAGTCTAAAATTTAAAAATCGAAATTTAAGGCCTTAAAAAGTCTTAAATTCGCTGTTCTGGGTCTTAATATTTTTTGCACAGGTCTTAATTTTCCGATGTCCATGTAACTCTACGTCTAATGCTCATTTAAATTCTTTTTTGTTGCTGTTGCTTGGTTTTCGTGGTGTTGTAGTTCTTTATATTACTAGTCCAATTGTAATTTGCGGTATTACAACTATAAATGAGGCCGACATGCAGTGCAAGCGGCGAATGTGACGTCATCGCTGTGTTGGCGCGACATGATTTCGGCTGGCGGGGCTCGCGTAATGTTTTGAGACTCGAGTGAACACTGAACAGTTCGTGCGGCGCCACATTTGATTTGAGTTGAATATGAAACACTTTGAAGAGATTTTATCTGAAACCGGTATGACTGTACACACATCTTCTTTATGATCCGTCCATGCGTGATCATAGAGATAACCAGATGACCAATAATTCTTGGTTAGAAATTGCAACAGCATTGGGAAAGGAGGAAAGTTTTTGTACAATTTTGGAAAAACATGAGGCATGAGTTTGTTAAAACAAAAAAAGAGGCCATGCAAAAGTGGAGACCCAGGTGGTTTTAATATTACAGAATATGTTATTCCACCAGTCATAGGTTTTACACTGATGTATAGGTTACAATTTTGAATTTAAAACAATTTACAAGTTACAAACTAAAATTAAGTAACAAATTATGTCTTTGATACAGTTGAAGTCATAATTATTAGCCCCCCTTTGAAATGTTCTTTCTTTTTTAAATATTTCCCAAATGATGTTTAACAGAGCAAGGACATTTTCACAGTATGTCTGATAATATTTTACTCTTCTGGAGAAAGTCTTATTTGTTTTATTTCAGCTAGAATAAAAGCAGTTTTAATTTTTTTTAAAACCATTTTAAGGTCAATATTATAAGCCCCTTTAAGCTATATATTTTTTCGATGGTCTACAGAACAAACCATCATTATACAATAACTTGCCTAATTACCCTAACCTGCCTAGTTAACCTAATTAACCTAGTTAAGCCTTTAAATGTCACTTTAAGCTGTATAGAAGTGTCTTGAAAAATATCTAGTCTAATATTATTTACTGTCATCATGGCAAAGATAAAATTAATCAGTTATTAGAAATGAGTTATTAAAACTATTATGATTAGAAATGTGTTGAAAAAATCTTCTCTGTTAAACAGAAATTGGGGAAAAGGGGGGCTAATAAATCTGACTGTAACTGGAAAGGAATATATCAATCTATCAGTTTACAATATATTGATGCCCAATTTCTAGGCTTTATTGGTAATAATGGTCACGAATGTTGGATCATTATTGCCTTTTTAGCTTATAAGTAGAGGACAGAAACAAGCCAAACAGTAATGTGTGAATTGTTAAGTGGGGGGAAAAAAAACGTCAGTATTTTTAGTAAGTGTACTTTTTTTTAATTATTCTTGCCATAATAAAAATATAATTGTAGAGCAAGCCAAATTCTGTTGCCATTAATATTTAACTTTTATAGGTAGAACTGTCCGAGATATGAACAAAAGCAAGTGATGCATCATAGATTTAAAAAATTTTAGATTTAAAAAATCTTGAATGGTTATAAAAATCTTTATAATAAATTATAAAAACAATAAAAAAAAACATTTATCTTGAATGATATTAATGATATGACCTAGTTCTGGAAACTTTCTACTTCTGTTTATCTGTCTGATTTTACTGTCTGTTTCTTTTGACCGGCCCCTGTTATTTAAAAGAATATCTCAATGGCAAGCGCGTTAAGTATAAAAGCCTCGTCCGTTTTGTGAGGTGCGCGATGTGGCACCAGCCGAAAGTATAAATCAGACTTGAGATGTTTGTTTGTTTTTTCTGTAGTTCAATTGTGCATTGAACCTGTCTTTAGTACTGTTCAATTTGAATACATATATTTTACCACTAATTTTGTATTTTCTCTTGATGTGTATGTGTGTTTTTGATGTTGTGATATAGGTCTTAAATTTAATACTTAATGGTCTTAAAAAGGTCTTAAAAAGTCTTACATTTTACATATATCTGCAGAAACCCTGCATAAGGTTAATTTAATTCAGCTTAAAAATTTAAGGCAACCATGTCACAAATATATACACAGGAGACACAAATGCAAGTGAATGCAAGATGATTTATTAAAGAGTCACAACTGGTATTGATCTCACCAGATATAGTGTGGAGCAAGGGTGCTCACAGCAGGAATACAACATGCTAAACAGTGGTAATAGTACATCCGAGAAACAGCGCCGAAGTGAAGTCTCTCACTGATATAATTGTCAGCAGTGCAGGCAGTTGTAACAACATCAATGAAACGGAGACGTGCATAAGGTCCAAATATAACAGACTTATGGCGAAAACACCACCACCAGATCGAGCAAGAGCACCTAACAGGAAGCATACACAGGAGTGAATAAACAACGGACTGATAAGGCTATCTACAAAACACTGAACATATATAGGCGCGCGGTAAAGCACAACAGCTGTGACTGATAGAAAACAGCTGAAAGATATGAGTGGAAACAAGACACGTGACAACTCAGCTGATGAATGTAAACACACACACACACACACACACACACACACACCACGCGGTGAAGATAAACCCAAACAAACACACCCACTTCCCACACACACACATGCAAGAAGAACAGATAGATCCACAACCGTGACAAACCAGGATTGTTTTACAGTGTACTACCTATTTAGAATAAAGTGAAGACAACACATTTCCATATTTTTTTGGGGGGACAACTTAATTGTTTTATGTTCAATGCACTCAAATTTGTAAAAATGATTAACAACATGAAGGAATTATGTGGAACCCAGCTTATTTTTATTATTTATTCTTGAGTTGTGTTTGTTGTCTTGTTTTTCAAAAGATTGGAGAAGCGCATGTCAAAGGACATCGGGGCTATAATGCAGTTGCTTCAGAGGCAAATGGTGCAGGTTCCACCGGCCTACAGCTCTGTGACGTCCCCTACAGAAGCATCGCCAATTCCACCCAAACCGGGACAGAAACTGGTTCAGCCTGTTAATCCTTTAGAAACAGAGACTCCATCTATCCTGTCTGAGGTATTTATATATGTTTACTAAAAATATTCAAACTAAAACTTAAGTCAACTTTATTTAAAGTGAATAGTGGTATTTAAAGTGGTAATCACATTGATTACAGCGAAAACAAAGATCTGCAGTATTAACTTAATCACCATTGGCATAGATTTGATGTTTGTGCTTGGAAAGTTGCTGTAATTATTGGTTTAACAATCCACAAGATGGCATTCATGTTATATGCAGTAGAACATACTTGGTTAGATGTCACAGTTCTTATACAAAATAAGTAATTATTCAAGAGAGTGTTAGAGATGTCTTTAAGTGAAGCAGCACTTTAAAAGCACCTCCTAATTTAGTGCTACATTGCTTAATTAAACTAAAAGAGAGTACAATGTACTTGAAACAGATTATAGGAAAGTAAACTTAAAATTACTAAGTTTAAATTACTTTTAAAAGAACAATGTCGTTTTTATAAAACTTATATAAGTTAAGCAGATTAGACTTACTATTTCATTTACTTTAAAAATTGTAAATAATAAAAAAAAATGTAAAGGAATGGTATGTAGTTTTTTTACCGATTAAGGGGACGTATTCACCACAAACAAAGGTGTAGTTTGATGATGCCGTGACTATGGATGTAACAATTCACCTGACTCAAGATTCGATACAATTCACAATATTAATCTCACGATTCACGATTTAGTCATGATTTATTAAACAAAATGATCTGAGGCTAAATTAAGGTGAACAAGAGCCCTTTCATTTTCTTTAAAACAAAATCCAAATAAAAAAGTGAATAATACAAACTAAATAAGACTCATTAATATAAACAAGCTAAAACTTTGACTGTGCAGCTAAATTACAAATTTAAAACGAATCAAAGTAAAAAAAGAACAATACAAATTAGAGACTCTAATGCAAACAAACTAAAACTGTGACTGTGCTGGGATTTTACATTTTTTTAAAGAAATATCAGAATATCTATGTTTTCTGGCATAAGCTGAGATCTTTGCACGTTTACAATATCCCCTGCTGATCTGAACTCTTTCACTGGGGACTGAGATGGCTGGTGTGGAGAAGAAAGCCTTTCCTAAACCAGAGAGCAGGGTGTACAGAGGTGTTCAATAGGCACTCCTCTCTACAAAACTAGCCACTGGCATCAAAAACTGATTATAATGTATAATATATGATATAATAAGCAAATTGGCGTCACTGTGGCGCAGTGGGTAGCACGATTGCATTTCTGTGTGGAGTTTGCATGTTCTCCCCATGTTTGCGTGGGTTTCCTCCGGGTGCTCTGGTTCCCCCACAAGTCCAAAGACATGTGGTACAGGTGAATTGGGTAAGCTAAATTGTCCGTACATAGTGTATGAGTGTGTATGTATGTTTCCCCGTAATGGGTTGCAGCTGGAAGGGCATCCACTGCGTAAAACATATGCTGGATAAGTTAGCGGTTCATTCCACTGTGGCGACCCCAGATTAATAAAGCGACTAATCCAAAAAGAAAATGAATGAATGAATAATAAGCAAATTATTAAAATATGAATAAACTAAATTGAAATAGAGAGGGTAAAAAAGAACAATCTAATACTTGGTTCTGTAACAGCACAGCTTTCTCTTTCGGTCTGAAAAACATATTTACACTTTCGCTACGAAAACCCTGATGCACCATGTGATCTCCGTAACGTTAGCACTCGTCAGAGCAAGCAGAGCTATTAATAGCTTTTTGTGTATAGACGTCTGTGATAGTAGTTTTTCACTGTGGCGCATCGTATTCGTTGTTCTGTTAATGTAAGCGTCTTTTTGCAGTATTTGCTCACAGTTTCATTGCTGTCATTTTAGTCTGTCGCTCAAATCTATTGCTCACCGCTGATGTGCAGGTAAAGCGAGTTTGGACCTGTAAACACAGCGCCCTCACTGTTAAAAGCATGTATCGCGATTTGAATCGTCTCAAACTTTAACCGATTTTCAACAGACTCGCAGTGAATCGTTACATCCCAAGCCATGACTGAGTGTGGAATCATCGGAGTTGTGATCTTCATTTCATACTATGGGACTCCTGCAGAAATAATGTTCCTGGGATGAGAGTATAAAAATGTTTTAAACTAATTAAGAAAAGCTGAAAGCTGTCAATGCGCAACAAAAGTGCTGAAGCAATGGCGTATATGCACACAGACTTTTAATTTCAGTTAGCCAGCTCCAGGGCTTCCGGTGAATTGTCATCCTATAGAAAATTGCTGCGTTTAAGATCTGATTTCTTTAAAAAAAAAAAAAAAAAAACACAGCAATCTTCACTGCCTGGCTGAGATATAAAGTGGGTACAGACCAAACAAGAAGCACTCCATTAAATTCTATTTTTCCATGCCATGTCCTTAAAATATGGAAATTAATTTTACCCCAGTATTTTCAATGGAACTTCTGCGCTAGCCTGCTGCTAAGGACGGCACCTACGTTTTAACGGTCTTTTGTCTCTTAACCAAAATGGATGCTGACGTCTATTTAACTGATTATATTTGTATTACATTACAACATCGATGCTGTAAAAGGAACAGTATGGAAATGAAATAGTCACATAAAGCTTTCACCGGAAGTTCATCATTGTTGATGCGAGATGAGTGTAATACAGTATGCATTTATTATGCAAACAGTTTTTCAGGTCGTGATCATGTGGTGAAGAAGTTTTATCATACTAACAATATTTTTTAGGGATCTGTTATAATGCTGCTCTGTGTGTTGTAACAAGATGCACAACATATTAAAGCAGTTTTGGTGCTTCCCTGATTTCTATAAAACCAAAATCTAAATCAGAAGCTTTATTGCCAGGTATGTTCACACATGCGAGGAATTTGTTTTCATGTTAGAGCTTCTACAGTGCAACAGAATTACAGAGACAGGACAAAAAACTGATAATAAATATATTAAAAAATAGAAGTAAGTAGTGAATGCAAATATACAAATTGACGAGTGTATGTACAGCTATATTACTATATACAACGTTATATGTGCAGCTGTTATGTGCAAATTGGCATGTAAAGTATGTTGTTAAATAAGTGTATGTGTGTATAAAAAGTGTATAGCCAGGGGCGGACTGGCCATCTGGCAATTCTGGCAAATGCCAGAAGGGCTGGACCTTTTTTTTTATGTGGGCCGGTTAGTGTTACATGTGGGCCGCCGCAAGCTTTCCAATATTCTGAAAGCTATAATAAATAATCTGATGGGTGTTTTGAGCTGAAACTTTACAGACACATTCTGAAGACACAAAAGACTGATCTTATATCTTGAAAATGGGTAAAATAGGTGCCCTTTAATGAACATATTACATATTGTGCGTTTAAGTAAACTCTACTTATTTTATGAATACACTTTTTTTTGATTTTTCCTAGATTCTTGATCCTCATGACTTTGCTGACAGTCCCATAAAGACAAGTGAAAGTCTGTCTGGTGCAATGGAGCTCCAGCTTCTGGACTGTTCCTCACAGCCCTCCTCTGAGACTTCTTCTGGGGCTTTTATGGGGAGATGGTCAAACACAAACACCGCTGGTGATCTTACAGCACACATCCATCTCCAACAAACAGCCAAAGCTGATCAAGCTCATTTTAGCTTTATGGATGCAGAGCCTATTGGAACTCTTCCCCACCCACAAGCTGTACAGAGTTTACATATGGAGACCTCTGAGTGTTCAAGACGCCAATCCCTGCCAGTAAAACATCAGGTAGAAGATGATTGCTCAATGCAGAAAAGACATGGCTCTGATCCTGGCTCTTAAAACTGACTTGTTCGGTATCTCAGTGGAAAACAATACAAAGACCACCAATGTATTGGCAAGATGTTTAAAAGACTATTCAGGATCATATTAATTACCTCAGAAAATCTAACATAAATGCATCATTAATGTCCCTGTAGTTTGGTACATTTGTGTTAGCTGGTCTAACAATGTTGATTGTTTTTACCAGCCTCTTTATGAAAGTGTTCTCATTGTTTTGAGGTGTAAATGTAATGATTTATATTAGCATATCTGCTTTTTTAACAATTTGGTTTTGTGTTGAATTAATTAGCCTAAACTGTAGATTGTTTTGAATAGCTGAAACACTGGAAAGGCCAATCAGAGGTCTCAATCAGGATTTATTAGAGTTCAAATGATCATTTGGAAACTTTAGCCCCTTTCACACATACAGACTTTTTTGAAAAATTGCCAGTAATCATGTGTAAATCACAGTAGTCATGGTAAAGGGATCATGTGTGAACAGGCCCTTTTTGAAAATACCGGTAAATTAATTCCGGCAATTTTCTGGAAAGAAAAGTTGGGACATTACCGGTAACGCTGCTCTGTGTGTACGCAGAAGGAAAATTGCCGGAAAGAGCGTGTTCAAGTTTAGAATGTGCTGACGTGAGACATCTACTCCAGCCAATTAGACCATTCAGACACATTCACATCCGCACTGTTGATGAAAACGAAAGCCTTTGTATATTTTTCCAGGCACATTTAGCTGCTAGTTGTTAGTCAGATAACATACTATGTTCATTATTTATGCCAACTGTGGAAAAAAATGATTGATTAAATGTTTATGATAAACTGCTGTGAGTTTACCTGCAAGTCCTGCGTTCAGCTGCGTGGCGCTCATGCACGTGAAAGAGTGCTCCATAGGTTTACATCGAAGATGTTCACAATACCCACATAGCAAAATTTCTCTGACCCAGATCTGGCCCACACAATCAGCTTTTGCTTGGCCCACATGCCACAGTGAGTTACGATACATGATTGGACCAAGTCTGGCTTCCATACAAGAGCCAAACATGGACCATATCTGGGCCAAGTTAATAACCCGTAACTGGCTCTGAACTGGGCCAAGTATGGTGGTGTATCACGACTGCAATGAATTTAATAAACCCATGAAGCATTTTGCTTTATGGCTGTGCTTTTTTTCAAAGTGACCTGATTGGTAGAGTTTTTTCTTTACTCAAAAATAATATGTATTTTTAAATGTATTTTAAAAGTGGGTCAAGATAGGCCAAACTTACATGGCCCACATATAAATTTTTAACATCTGATCCAAATACTACATTTGATATCTGGTCCAAGTCTTGTGTGTTGCCTTAAAGACGGTGCCACCTCTGCAAAACCTGGGCCATGTTTGGCTCACATGCTGTATGCCAGTGCCGGACGAATGCCTGCTGTGCCAGCTTTATGCTAAATCTGGTCCAGAATTCTTTGCTACCTGGGTACTTATCCATCCAAAGAATTTGTAATGTAGTCAAATGTGTAAACATTTAGCTGCAGTTTGCGTTTCTGCCATTGGATGTCTCTGGGACAAAGCAGCTACATGAATGCTAAAGCTTTGAATAAAAGTAAAAACATCAACAAAATCCTGTTATGTTTACCCTATTATGTTTGCAAATACAAGCGCAGCCGTTTAGAGGCCATTTCTGGTTAATGATGTCAGAATTTACCGATATTTTGAAATGGATGTGTGAATGGTCTTTTCCGAAAAAATTCCACAACGTCCTTGCCTGTGTGAACAGTGCTTTTTAATTTACCGGTAAAGTCGCTCTAGAAATTTTCCAGTATCACTGTGTGAAAGGGGCTTTTATCTCAGGTGGATGAACCCCAAGCTCATCTCTAGTAGCTGAAATACCTCAGAGAGAGTGAATCCATGGAACGCTGGGAAATCCTGCTGAACAACTCGCCAGTAATTTACATAAATGCAAGCATGGGAACGTATATTTAAGACCATCCACTGCAAGGATTTTTCTTTGGGAACATGTTATCACTCTTAATGTAAAATCATCACTTTGGCCAGTGGGTCAAAGTGTGTTAAATGTAAATCCATTTTGATCATAATCCATATCACTAGTGGAATTAGTGTGGAAATATACATATAAAATACATATATAATCAGATACAGCTTGTTCAAGCATCCAGTTGTAATTTATACTATAAATGTGCTAGAGAGAGATATTCATAGGGAATGTGGTACGTGTATAGACAAGAATTTAGCTTAGAATGTTCAAATGTTTTATAACATGTAATTTATTGCAATTCTGAGTAGGAATATTTATTGTTAGCTTACTGTAAATTGATTATTGTGCAGATTTTATCTTGTATGAACTTATAATCACAACAAATAAATGCTTTCACATATGTTACAAGTATATTTAGGCTTACGAAATGCAACTATCATGATTGAATGAAATAGAATTGCCTTCATTTCCTTTTATTTCTGTTGAGTACAAAAGAAGTTATTTATTTATTTTCACTGCTGTAAAACAGGAAATTGAAGAATGTCTGTCCCAATACCCACGCTTGTGATGTTGTCATCTTGTGTTTCCTGTATTTGGTGTTCTAGTGTGTATGAAGACTTCAAGTATGTATGCCATGTGATTAAATTTTATTTATTTGCTTTCTCACTTTCCTATCTCTAAATATGCAACTTCTGGCTTATGGCTAAGATATTCCTAAAACTGTTCAACTAGATAAAACCTAATAATCCACATACAGGGTAATAGTCATAATATTAAACATTTGGACTGAATGTTAAACACTATGACCACTTCTTCTCCATTCATCATAATGACTTACTGTAAGCCTTTAAGTCATACACTTTCTATCCCCAGGCAGAAAAAAATTCCTCAATAGGATTGAGAAATTGAGAATATGAGATGATTTCTAAATTGCAATTATGTGTGACGGGTGTTTACTTGTGATGAGTTAGTATGCAAAGTAAGACAAGTGACTTTACAATTTTGAATGAGTGTGTTCCTTGTAAAAACAAGAGATTTTCTGCATGAAAATTGTGCCAAATGCAGAGAATTGTGTGTAGTGTTTTGAAAAAAGTGTGTTTTAAATCTGCAATCTGAGTGTAAAGCAGAAATTGTGCTTGTAGTTTAGCAGAATTGATTCAGGGGTTGGTGCGTCAGTTACATGTTGTAGTCATTGTGTCTCAAGTACAAGTAATTGTCTGTAAACAATTGAGAAAAACTGTAATTTCAGTTTGCTTTTTTTGTAGCTCAGCAATAAAACAAACAAAAAAGGTTACGTCAAATTAGAAATGACAATTTCTGTGTTAAAGGCTTTGCCCCAACCCTCTCCATCATCCTCACTCTCTTCTCAAATGGGATGGTGGGCCAAATCAAAGGTTTTAATGGGCCAACTTGGACCCATGGGCCCTACTTTGAGCATCTCTGCAATAGAGTTTAAGCATGCAAAATTCTGCTGTATGGTGCTGCGAAAAGGGGCGGGATTAAAGAATTGATTAAACATAAAAAAGTGAGCGATTGGTCCATATTTACATTTCTATACAGAGAGGTCATGTTTTGAACTTTGATTGGTCTCACAAAGTCACATGATGTGATTTTGCAGGTCAGAGTTCATCAAGCTTGAACTTTGCAGCACAGCGAACTGCTAAACTTGTGACAAGCTTGCGCTTCAGGTCTGCCACATTCACATGTGTATGAATGGAAGTCTATGGGGTGAAATGTGCAGTGTGACTGCGGCTTCACTCTGCGAAGGAGGTCATTTTACATTGTCAATGTCAAAACAAACTCCACAATGCATCAGTGATTCTACCTTTAAAGCATAGGTCTTAATCTCAGTTCTTGGAGGGCCGCAACTCTGAACAATTTGCTTTAACCCCAATTAAACACACCTGATCCAGCTAATAAAAGTGTTCAAGCCTACTAGAAACTATTAAGCAGGTGTGTAGGAGCTAAACTGCAAAACTGTGCCTTCCAGGTATTGAGTTTGTGACCATTGCTCTAAAGCAGGGATCAGCAAACTCTATCCTGGAGGGTTGGTGTCCTGCAGAGTTTTGCCCCAGCACTTATCAAACACACTTGCACATGCTAATCAGTGTGTTCAAGATCATTAGAAAGCTATAGGCTGGTGCGTTTGATTAGTGTTGGATCTAAACTCCGCAGGACACTGTGTTTGCCCATCCCTGCTCTAGAGCTCTTGTACTGTATAATGACAGCAGATCCTTTTTACCACTCAAACATGAGCACGGTCCAGAAAATTATCTGCCCTGTTCCGAATAGCACCCAAATCCCTCACGGTCTTCCTCTTTATGCTTTTGTGATGTAGTGCCACATTGACTGTTAGATTGAAGTGTGCCCAGAGATTGTCTCAGTTAAGGTCTCAATGAAGGGCCAATGGAGTGTCCATAATAATAATTTATTATATATATATATATATATATATATA
>CAIGQZ010001336.1:26975761-27007596 GCA_903798205.1 Danio tinwini | reverse complement strand
AGATAGATAGATAGATATATAGATAGATAGATAGATAGATAGATAGATAGATAGATAGATAGATAGATAGATAGATAGATAACAAAAATTAATCAAAATTCATTCATTCATTCATTCATTCATTTTCCTTCGGCTTAGTCCCTTTATTCATCAGGGGTCGCCACAGCGGAATGAACTGCCAACTTATCCAGCATCTGTTTTACACAGAGGATACCCTTACAGCTGCAAACCAGTACTGGGAAAATAAATATATTTAAAAAAATATATAAAATGAAATATATATAATAAAATGAATAATACATATTTGATTAAAACAAGTAAATAAATTAATAAAAACTGCAGTCCAAATAACTTACTATTTCTAAAATAATTCTATAGATTTATCTATAACACTCTAATAATTAATCACAGTATAAAGCGTGTTTTTAAACAAAAATGCTATTTTATTTCAGAATGGTGGTCCTGGTCTCTCACAGTAGGATAATAACCAGGGGTCCATGGCATTTAAAGGATGAAAACCTCTGTCCAGGAGCAGCGGTGCTGCTGTGACAAGAAAAAGAGAACGAGAGCAGTTTTCCTGCATTGTGATTGGCCGAGCTGTACGCGGGGCGGGGCATCGCCTTGCTCTGACAGAGGCGAACTGTACGAGAGGGCGGATCTGACAGTGTGCACATCGGCCAACACTACAGCGCACTCAATTTTAAAAACAACAACAACGGGTAAGTGCGCTTAGACATTGTTATTAGCCTTCACATTTCACCACTTCACTACAAGCCAATACTATCAAACCATGTGCAGGACTAAAGCCTAAGCGCAACGAGGACAATAATTGATAGCTGACAAACCGTGAATTTTGATACAGTCGCAGTCCCGCCACGCGAGAGGAGGATGCGATGTAAATACAGGGTGACTCATCCTCGCTCTCTCGTTCCCGAGCGTTCACAAATATGTCGACCTGCCTTGATTTCTTTGTTTAGGCACTGCCGCAGCTTGGATGCTCTGGACAGGTGTCTTCCGCAGCAGACATCTCTAGAAAAGTGCTATAGTTACATAACTTATTGTGTTAACGTCGTGTGATGGTGACTTCTTGCGAGGTTCCTTGTAAAAGACGATTTAAAATAAACCACAAACGAGAGACGCGGCAAACCAAAACGCGCCTCTTATAATAAACAATCATAATTTGGATTATTACAATGGGCGCGTCGCATCGCATTGTTCTCCTCCATCCTTGCGTTTGGTGCCTGTAAGCATCGCGTGCTCGGCTCTCTGCAGTGCACCTCTTCCATCCACATCCTCATGCACATGCGTCATTCTGTAATATTCGATTGAAATGGAGCACACGATCCGAAAAGGACGCTTTGAGGGTCATGTGTGGATGCTTTTTGGTCGTGGGAGATTTGTCAGTCGTCTTTCCATGAGCTAGTCTCTCGTGACCACGTTTTCTTATTTGATCTTCTGCATTGTTGGATTGTAGATGGACAGTCTGACGCCCCCCCCCCCCCCCCCCCCCAATCTTTATTGCATGCATTTTTTCTATTGCCCTATGACTAGGTTTGTTTGCTGTGCATACAGAACATCAACAAATGTCACAGTAGTGTTTATTCAGTTAAACCAGGTGTGAAGGACAAGGAGGTGTCCCTCATGAGTCTGTATTCTTGTTTGTTGTATTTTATTATTTTCGCTTGTAGGGTGAGGCAGGATCAGATATTATTAAACCGAGACTAAAATGTTTAGATCAATACGCCTCTAAAAACTATGAGAGGATCAAATATAACAGTGATTGGTGGCACATAGGTCATTGTCATTCTGTAAATGTTTTCATCTGTCTGACATCATTATAGTGTGTGTGTGTGTGTGTGTGTGTGTGTGATTTTGCTTCATCATGTAAATGATCACAAGAAATGCATTAACATGTATTCTTCCAAACATAAGCTTGTGTGAGTGATATACAGTCTCTTTTAAAAGGATAGTTCACCCAAAATGTTTTAAATTCATCACCATTTGCTTACACTCAAGTGGCTCTTCTGTTGAATGCAAAACAAGATATTTCGAAGAATGTTGGAAAAAAGCAGCTGTTGACATTCATAGTAAGAAGTACAGTACTATGGAAGTCAATGGCTGTTTTGTTCAATATTCTGCAAAAATATTTTGTTTTGTGTTTAACAGAAGAAACTCAAACAGAATTGGACAAACAAATGGAATATGAGTAAAAGATGGCAGAATTATTATTTTGGGGTGAACTATCCCTTTAACGCCACTTGCTAATGGTAATTGTACAATAACAATATAAAGATTAGTTCTTTGTTACTTTAAAAACTCAAGCTTTTTCAAGCAAGATGGATTCTGATTGGCTGTCAGCTACTTTTGCATTAGTTATTTGTTTCCATGTAAATTTTGAGATGTCACATAAAAGCACATGTTAAAAGGACACGCCAGGATGCCAAAAACTGCTGCGTTCAGATTATTTTTCTTTATCCAATACTGTAAAAAATGCAGGGTTCCACACGATTCATTCCTGTCGTCCCAACACAAATCGATTAAGTTAACTTAAAAACTATAAGTGGATTGAACATAAAACAACTTTAAAAACTCAAGAATTGCGTTATTTAAGCTAATTTTTCATAAGTAGTTTGAACAAGCAGCAAAAATATTTTTAATTAAAATACAATTGTGAATACAATATGACTGAAACATGTCATTTACCTAATAAACATCTCAGTGTGGAACAAAATCTCATGTTACTTTTCCTTAATATATGATGTGACTGCATAACTAAATGAACCAATGCAGTGATTTCATCACATAACATCTCAAATGTTGTCATCAAAACCCTTTTTTACCTTCTAAAACTGTCTCACCCGACTGCATTTATACAAATATTAGACATCATAACACAAGATATCACGATACTCAAAACTAATGCTTAAATCATTCATCGCTTAAAAAAAATGTGAATTGTGAAAGTGATTATCTGTGCCTTTATCCCTAATTGTTGTAGAGACTCTGCTATTCATTTATGTTTAGGTGTGTAGAACTATAGTTGTTGTTCTTGGTGAACAGGTATTTAGTCTTAACACATACTTTTTTGGCAAATTTAAAAAGTGATACATTTTAAAACATGATTACAGTGAAAACAGTGATATGTTCTGATTATTATCATTTAAATTTACAGTAAAAATTTTTAATTACAATATCCTAATTTTAACTGAACTATTTGTTAAGCTTCTGATTGTAACGTGATGGTTGTTTTTACACGACTTCTAACTAGACCAAACTGTGGTCGGAATTAAGCTGATAGATGTTGCTAGAACATGTCCCATGAATATTTCCTGCTTGTTATCAAAATATTTCATAATTCTAACAAGAGGCAATTAAATCATAACTTAATGTTAAAACAGCTATCATAACATAATTGATCAACATGGGGCTCTTTTTAGAAATAAAAATATATCAAACTTTTACCATCTTTAAAGTAGAAGTGATATTTTATATAAGATGTTTGACCTTCACAACTTTAAGACTCTTCTTCATAAATAATCTATGACTTAAAAATTTAAGAAAAAAAAAAACACTTAAATAATTCAATACATTTTAAAAGATGGATTTTATGTAAATGAACTAGGGTGAACCCACAGTGTCATCATATATTGCTGGGAAGGGGAAGCTCAGTAAGATGGCATGCTGTTTTCTGGACTGCTGTGATTCTGGGGTGTCAGGTCAGGGCCTGCCGGCCTGTTGTGATGCCCCGTGTCCCGTCATACATAATCTTCGTTCCCCCTCACTGATGGCCTCTGACTCTAATAGGCATAGACACTCCCCCTCCGCTGTTGTGCTGTGTCCATGGGCAGGCTGTTTATAAGGGGGGCCAACAGCACTCTCCCTTTTTTAGGACGATGATGTAAGCCGATTGCAATATTGGGACGAGAAATGTACGAGATCATGCTTTGTTGAAAAATTATGTGCTGCCAAAAATAGCACACAAACAGGTTAGCTGATGAAACGCTAACAGCGATCTGAAAATTTGAAGGTGCCTTATTTTTGGATGCTTCAGTTTTTTTACTAGGAGACAGGCAGAGATTGGTGGTGGTGCAGATACATAAATCCTGTCACAATGAGTGGCAGCCAGTAACCGCATGCTCTGTGGCTTTGGCACACAATGGGACACATTGAGCCAGACCCCCATCCCACGTTCTGTGTGCATTCATACAGGAATGTTTGGAATACAGAGTTTACACAGCAACACAAATGGTTGCCAAATGCCAGCCCCGTCTCTGCTCAAAAAACTCTTGTGAGCTGGCCATTCTGCATTAAACCACAGAGCTTGTGCTACTGTGAGACTTGACTCTGGACCATTTGGCTGGACAAACATTTGAGAAGACGCATCTAATTGTGTAATTGCTTGAGCTTTTTACTACATTTATTGAGAATTCTTCTAAAAAAAAGTAGATATTTTGAAAAAACACTGAGCATGAAATCTATTTATGTGTGTATGAATGTTTTGTGAAAGCATCATTCACCTAAATTGTTTGTACAAATATATATTTCATGGGAAATGAGTGAAACCACATGTAATTCCGCTGGTCCTACACCACCAAACTTGCTTTGAGCTGGGATCGAACCAGCGACCTTCCACACGGAAATCGGTTGCTCTAACAAGGAGGCTAAAAACCATGGCCTCTAGCATCTGTCACTAGAGCACCTTTAGAGGTCTGAGGTTTACCTGCACAGCATTTTACTAGCTGGCCCCCCTCTACACTCACCCCCATCTGGGTCACGGCACCAATGTAACCCCACTGGTCCTACATCACCCAACACACTCTGAGCTGGGATCGAACCGGCGATCTTCCACATGGAAGTTGGTTGCTCTAACAAGGAGGCTAAAGACCACAGCCTACAGTTTTGTCACTAGAGAACCTTTAGAGGTCAGAGAAGTGAGGTTTACCTGCACAACATTTTCACTAGCTGGCCTCCGCTACATACACAAAAAAGCTTATGTAAACATGTTAGAAAATTATATTTTAGCTTAAAATTATAAAATATCATATATTATATAATTTAAATATAGTTAACCTATGACGGAATTTACATTTTGTCTTAAGTATATTTTATTATATGCCATAAAAGAGAAAGAAAAGCTGCATCAAGCTGCAAGGTTAGACTTTTTTCTTTGCATTGTCCACAAGTTTCCACCAATGAATTGTCTATTAGTTGTCAAAAACAGAAACAAAAAGTAGAAAAAAGAAGAACAACAATAATCTACTTAACACGGTAAACATTATGTGAAAGTAAAAGTTAATTGTGAGGCTTGATTTAATTAGGTTGAAATAATATAAGGGCGACACGGTGGCTCAGTAGTTAGCACTGTCGCCTCACAGCAAGAAGGTCACTGGTTCAAGCCCCGGCTGGGTCAGTTGGCATATCTGTGTGTAGTTTGCATGTTCTTCCTGTGTTCGTGTGGGTTTTCTCAACAGTTCAATTACATGCGGTATAGATGAATTGAATAAACTAAATTGGCCATAGTGAATGAGTGTGTATGGGTGTTTCATAGTACTGGGTAGCAGCTGGAAGGGTATCCACTGTGTTAAACATATGCTGGATATGTTGGCGGTTCATTCCGCTGTGGTGACCCCTGATAAATAAATGGACTAAGCTGAAGGAAAATTAATGAATGACTGAGTAATATGAGTTTTGTTGTATATAGATAGCTGCTCCCTGATAAATGTAAATTCAAGCCAATAAACCCATAATTCCTGCACAGTGACATCACCAGTAAATGTGAAGTTTAAGCATACTTTTCTGATGATGAAATGAGTACAGATATGAAATACTCATTACAATCATCAGTCAATGAGGCCCTTTGCAAACCACACATTGTGCCCATTGACTCCCTGATATTATGGCTAAAAGATTTCCCAGCATAAATAAATGTTGCAAAAAAAAAAGACAGTCATGTATGTAGGGAACGGACAACATGTTGGTGTGTAAATTATGAAACACATAATGATGATTTTGGGTGTTTTAATATTACTGAGCTTTAACTTGATGATCATGTTTTTCAGCATGACTTCTGATGATCCAAAAAGCATCTCTAAGTAGCTTGAAGAACGTGGAAGAACATCTGACATTCACAAAGAGTTCCTTATTTGATTTGCAATCTAGAAGTAGTGAAGAGTCCTTCATTTTTTTATTTTAACATTTAAATATAGGGTGGCACAGTGGCGCAGTGGGTATCGCTGTCACCTCACAGCAAGAAGGTCGCTGGTTCGAGCCTCGGCTGGATCTGTTGACATTTCTGTGTGGAGTGTGCATGTTCTCCCTGTGTTGGCGTAGGTTTCCTCTGGAAGCTTCGGTTTCCCCCACAAGTCCAAAGACATGCGCTATAGGTGAATTGGGTAAGCTAAATTGTCCGTAGTGTATATGTGCGAATGAGTGTGTATGGGTGTTTCCCAGTGATGGGTTGCAGCTGGAAGGGCATCCGCTGCGTAAAACATATGCTGGATAAGTTGGCGTTTCATTCCGCTGTGGCAACCTCAGATTAATAAAGGAACTAAGCCAAAAAGAATATGAATGAATGAATTTAAATATATATATTTCAAATGAGATTTTTGCATTCCAAGGGTTCAGTATAGTCTCTGACTTTTGGACCCTACTGTTCAAATACCCATACACTTACCCGCTGTGTTCAGGCCTCTTGACTCAAATGGGTGATTTAAGTAAACAAGAGTGCTCCTCCAAACACAGAGTGATGGCACTCTGTGAGATGCCAGTCTGTGCCAGGGCTGGTGACATCATGCAAAGAAACTGCTGAATCACAGCAGGACACAGGGCTGTGTCAGAGTTAGAGCAGGAAAAGAGCAGGGATGTACCTGTGTCTCATTTACCACGGTCTGATGAATAAGCCTTAGGAGACCACACCATATGACCTGCCATATGACAAGCTTTATTCTCTCTGAAAAACTGGAGATTGGGCCTTTCTTGTTTCAGTGAATACTATGAATAAGCAAGAGTGTGGGTGTTTTAAGATAAAGCTAATAAAAATGGTCAACTAATGTAAGCGGAATTGCTAAAATTATATTTGTGCAAATTATATTAAAGCTGAATTTTTTTTACATGACACTGCAGTGCTTCCCACACATTGGCTTTTCTTGGGCGGGCCGCCCAGGTATATTACCGGCCACCTAAGTATATTTAGTGATGCACTTTTTTTACCAATATTATCATGCTTTTACACATTTTTTGTATCAGTCCAATATAAACAAACATCCGTGAGCGCTTAAGTCAGAGCTTAATTTGTGAATTGCGAGTTCCCGGAACAGATCCGGCATGTTACACGAGGATGGATAGGTGTCGCACACAAAAGTGGAGAGCGTGGGGGAAGGTTGGTGTGGGGGATGGAGGAGGGGTGTTGTGGACAAAAGTGAGCGGGGCAGGGGTGTCGTGGGCAAAAGTGAAGAGCGTTGGGGAGTCGCGGTAGAAAGTGGAAGTGAACAGCGGCCGGGAGAAGAGTGTGTTCGGTAAAATGAGGTGCCGGATCAGATTTCAGAGGTGCTGGATCCGGATCCGGCATGTTCCGGCACAAATTAAGACCTGGATTAAGTAGTGTAAAATCTTTTCTCGTTTTATACTGCTCGTTCTGTGCGCACGAGACCTGTCAGCACTCCCACAGACAGTCTCACGTGCTCTGCAGAACCCACAGAGACCTTTTTGCGTCTCGCCAGGGTTTCTAAGGCCCAATCCCAATTCTGTTTTTGTACCCCTACCCCTTCCCCTTGGCCCTTACAACTTCAAAATTTAGCCCTAAGAATTGGGACAGCAATACAACACCTGCACACATCATCAGATGTCATCGCAATCTCTTGCTTCACATGAAATCAGACGATCGCGACTGCTGAAGTTATTCTAGTTGTGTTGTTTTTTTGGTATTTATCTTCAGGAAACCACTGAAGGCATATATTATGTTATCATAACGATCTAATGTGGTAATAAGATCGTAACTGTACTGTGCATTTACACAGTGGCCATATTCATCTGTAAACACACAAAAACAACACTAACATTATAGCAGACACTGTAAAAAGCTCATTCCCAGCCACTGGACTTTTCTGACAGGGTATTCGAGTGTCATCGAGTGTCAGAATGTTGTGGGACTGCTGTACAGGATTTATGATTAAGGATTATAGATCTCGAAATTTAGCATGGTTTTTTTCTAGCGTTTTTTTAAAATAGCATGACGGTAAAACATGAACGCGGTTATAAATATATTCAAACATGTGTTTGTTTGTTGTAAAAATTCATAATAATGACAAAAATGTCAATGTCCGCTGTGGCTGGTGCATTCTGGGAAATTTTCTTACCCCTTGGTTTCAAGTGTGGTTCTGAAAAATCTTCGTTCGAAGGGCTATTCACCCCTTCCTCTTAGCCCTATGCCTTCAAGCTACAGAGAATTGGGACACCCCTACCCCTTGGCGTGAACGTGTAAAATGAGGGGTAGGGGTAAGGGGAAGGGCTAAGGAGTAGAATTGGGATTGGGCCTTAATGTACTAAAATGTCAGGGATTTGGTTTTGCTTTCATTTTCTAAGCTGACGTTAATCTTATGCACACAGCCGCAAGAGCGAGAGAGACATTAAATAATTAATTCTTTAATCTAAATGGACGAATTTACATCTAAATTGGCTGCAGAATATTTGTACACCGTTAGAAATAGGTAATCAACTAATTTGCCTTATTTAAAAAATCTACATGTTTTATTCTTGTAATTATTAGAATTATTAGAGATATTTTGTGTGTGTTTTCTTCAATTATTTTTTAAAATCAAGTAATGCATGCTTTATTCAAAAATAAGTGAACTATGAGGGCAAAAAATAAAATAAATAAATAAATAAAATAATCATTTATTAATCGTAATTGAGTTAAAATGTTCAATTAATTGAGATTTTGATTTTAGGCCAAATCGTTTAGCCCTACTGTGTGCTACTGTACAGTAGCAGGTGATTACAGTAAGTGTTTCAGATGGATATTGTGACGTCTGCAGGAACTGAGGGGATTCAGTCCAGCCGACAAATACAAGGGGGAATCACACTGCCTGTAATCCCTTCTTTTTTCTTTTTTTTTTTTTTTTTGGGCAGCTGGGCCTCTTACTATCAGGATATCAACAGAATTACACTTCACATCCATATAAATGCAGGGGGAAGGGAAAGATGAGGAAAGGAAATGCGAAGACAAAGCTGTGGATGAGTGATGAAAATAAATATGAAAGACCAGGCAGGCACAGAAATATAGCAAGGGTGAAGAAGATTCATGGGGGAGGAGATGGATTCTGGGTAGGTTCTGGGGCAGTAGCATTTTAATCCCATGTTTAGCTTTGAACAGACTTGCATAATCATATTAATGTCTATACTGGATAGATCAAAACTGCTGTGGAGATTTGTTCAGCTTTTTACTCATTTGCCCCCCGCTGTCAGAATCCACCGCGACTTGATTTGGTTCATGACAGTTTGTGGGTTTGTCACGCAACACTGTTGCTGCTTTTTTGGACCTTTGTTGAGCAGGACAGTGTGTAATTGTGTTAATTTGAGTGCTGTGAATGTGGATAGTGTGGCAACTAGAGAAACAATGAGACACAGTTGAATTTATACGATAAACAAACATTCTGGCTACAATGACAAGCTCTCTGTCTATCCCTTTCTTTGTCTTTCCATCCATTTCTGACTTTCTCTTCTATATTTTCTCTCACTGACACTGTTTATATGCATAATACATGGTTGTCTATGTGTGAAGGGACAGATTTAAGTGAATACAAAACATTTAGTTTACTTAAAACTTGATGTCACTCCTACAGTTTATTGCCCTTAAGGTTTATGAAAGCAAATTCATTCACATTCTGACTTCTGAAGATGAATTAAATCCTTGATGTCTCCTTAAAGGGATAGTTCACCCAAAAAGGATGGTTGACCTGGTTGAACATTTTTGAAGAATGCTGGTTGCTGGCACCTATCAACTTCCAAAACTTACTTATCAAAGTCAGTGGTTCCTAACAACCAGCATATTTCAAAATATCTGTTTTTTTGTGTTCAACAGAAGAAAAAAACTCAAATAAGTTTTGATAGATGATTAAATGATGACAGAATTTCCATTTTTGACTGAACTATCCACTAAGTGCCACTTATACGACAGTTGTTCATTTGGAATTTAGCTACAGTTGAAGTCAGAATTATTCTGTCAGAATTAAGTCAGAATTATTCCCCCCCCCCCCCCCCCCCCCCGAATTATTAGCCCCCCTGTTTATTTTTTTTACCCAATTTCTGTTTAACGGAGAGAACATTTTTTCAACACATTTCTAAACATAAACAGTTTTAATAACTCATTTTTAATAACTGAATTATTTTATCTTGCAATAATGACAGTAAATAATATTTTACTAGTTATTTTTTAAAACATTTTTCTATACAGCTTAAAGTGACATTTAAAGGCGTAACTAGGTTAATTAGGTTAACTAGGCAGGCTAGGGTAATTAGGCAAGTTATTGTATATCGGTGGTTTGTTCTGTAGACTATCAGAAAAAATATATAGCTTAAAGAGGCTAATATTTTTTTACCTTAAAATGTTTTTGTTTTTTTATTAAAAACTAGCTATTTATTCTAGCTGAAATACAACTAACAAGAAAAAAATATTATCAGACATACTGTGAAAATGTTCTTGCTCTATTAAACATAATTTGGGAAATATTTGAAAAAGAAAATAATTCAAAGAGGTTTAATAATTCTGATTTCAACTGTACGTCATTTAGAATGTCTGCAATATGGAGCATGGGCACAGTAAGAAGTGTCACGTGATCAGATTTGTCTTGGTCTGAACATCTGTCCGCATGTTGTAAGCCTTCATACGAGAGGTCTTTGACCCCTCTGTACCATAAATTGGTCATTCATTTTAAGATATAATTTGTTATCTGTTAACGTTACGAACATCAGATATAGGCATCCAAAGTAGGACATTAAATATTTACTCCAGGAATATCTAGGGCAGGATATATAGAGAGTATATACATGTCCTCTGAGCTGCAGTGCCTTTTAATTGGGTCTAGGCCTGCTTTGTTTTGACTGGGCATGCATTGAAATGGCATATCACTCTTTTTTATATTTGGAAGGTGATAACTAATATAAATGCCAATAATTTAAATATTGATATGAATTTTTTTTAAGTTATATAAAACTAAAACAAAAACAGCTGGCAATCCGTTCTACTTTAAAACCTTTGAAATTAAAACTAAAGTTATATGGTATTATTAGTCTTCGTATAGGAGTCTTGAGGTTATCTGTAAGCTAGTATGCTGCAAAACAAAGACAAATCATTCACGTTTCAGAGCTTTCAAAACTTGCTGATTCTCAAATCTGTGCAAATTAATGTTTCATGACTTTCTATGACTTATGGATTTTTTATGATTTTCTTATAAAACCACCTTCAGCTTCTCATCAGATGTTCTGTCCAATGCAATGCTCTCTAGTATTTGAAGTGTCCAGCTCCCTGAAGTTACTTATTGACGTGACCGAAAATTTTTACTTCTTTCCCTAAATACTTGTTGACCTGAACCCTATAACGCTCTGGTTACTAAAGTAACCCTCGTTCCCTGAGGGGGGAATGGAAATGCTATGTGGAAACTTCCACTATGGGGATTTCATTCAGAAAGCCAATCATCTGAAAGAGTATGTAAACGGGGCAGCTTCAGCTTGCGCACCTGATGCTCGTTGCAATTAATCTAGCTATAAGAGCACAGAGCTAGCAAGCCAAAGCATCCATTGTAGCTGAAGAGACTTCCACCTCAACAGCCAAGGGGCAATCATTATAGCGAAAGTACATAGCATTTCCGTTCCCCCCCTCGGGGAATGAGGGTTACTTTAGTAACCAGAGCGTTCCCCTTCGGAAGGGGAATGAATATAAGATGGTTAGCGGTTTGGGAAGACACAGGTCCGCCTGTAAGGGGCCACTGCACCGTGGCAGTATATGCATATGGGATCGCCTAGTGAGGATCGCGCATAGCGGGCACCTATACCCAGAACGCAGGCTGACCGGTGGGCAGACCTACAACATAATGGGCCAGCGTCTGACTCCTCAATTTTGCTCTTTTTTTGGTTGACCTGAAACCCCAACAGATGGAGGTGATGAAGCACCTTGTCTCTGTGCACAGTCAACTGTTCCTGAGAGTGAGCTAAAATCAGCCAGTCGTCGAGATAGTTGAGTATGCGGATGCCCGCGAGCCGAAGGGGCGCTAGGGCACCCTCCACGAGCTTGGTGAAGACCCGCAGAGACAGAGAGAGCCCAAAGGGGAGGACTTTGTACTGCCAAGCTCGGCCTTCGAACGTAAACCTCAGAAACTGACGGTGAAGGGGAAGGATGGAGACATGAAAGTATGTGTCCTTCAGGTCTATCGCTGCAAACCAATCCTGAGGACAAACGCACCGGAGGATGCGCTTCTGCATGAGCATTCTGAACGGGAGCCTGTGCAGACAGCAATTCAAAATGTGCAGATCTAGGATTGGCCACTACTCTTTTTGCATACGATGAAGTACGGACTGTAAAACCTGCTCTCCATCTCAGCTGGAGGGACCGGCTCAATTGCATCCTTCGCCAGGAGGACAGGAGGACAATCTTCTCTCGCAAGACAGGGGCGGGCCTGGGGCTGACCCTAGTAAAGTACACGCCCGTGAACTTTGGGGGCCGTTTCGCAAACTGATTTGTGTAGCAGAGTCTGATTGTGCGTATGAGCCACCGCAAGGGGCTGGCCCGCGCTAACCAGGTAGGCAGAGCCCTTGCTAATGGACTCATCACTACAATCGATGATGTACCTGCAGTGGGGCAGAGCGGAGTGGGAGAGCTGATCCGGGAAGCGATGGGGTCCCGCGGAAGAGCTGGAGATAAGAGAGTCTCACTCACCTCTCTCTTGAACTCCGGAGATGGGGCTTGAGGAGTGGGAGAAAGGAGACCGTCATCCCAGATCCTGTGAGCCATTGGCGAAATGCACCGAACCTGTGAGCCAGAAGGCATAGCGTCCCGGACTGGCAGAGTTCAGGTTCTGATGACATTACCCATCGCATCAGACTGCTCTTTCACCGCCTTGGATTCCTGGGTGAATTCACAGACGGTGTCGCCGAACAGGCCAGCATGGGATATGGGGGAGTCAAGAAAGCGAACTTGGCTTTCTGCCAGGCTTAGCCAGAGGTGGTGCTCCTGGACCACTAATGTGGCCATCAACCTTCCCAGTGTACACGCAGCAGACTTAGTGGTCCGAAGAGCATAGTTGGTTGCGGTGTGGAGCTCGTGCAACAAACCTGAGTCGGAACCACCCTCGTGCAGCTGGGCCAGCGCCTGCGCTTGGTAGCGCTGGTAGGTGGCCATAGCGTGCAAGGTGGAAGCAGCCTGGCCCGCAGCTTTGTAGACTCTGGCTCCGAGGGAGGCAGATAACCTACAGGCTTTGGACAGGAGACAAGGCAAACCCCTCTAGGAGGAGGCGCCACGCAGACAAAGATTGACCGCAATAGCGCGCTCGACCTTCGGGATTGTCTCATAACCCTTGGCTGCTCCACCATCGAGAGTGGTGAGGGCGGAGACGCACGCAGATCGGGCAGAGAAAGGTGTCCTCCAAGACTGTGTGAGCCTACTGTGCACCTCCGGGAAAAAGGGGACGAGAGGCTTCGAAGGACTGACCTTCTTATCCTCAACGTAGCACCCGTCTAGTCGGTCCGGCCGCAGAGCCGTCATCTCCAACCCCACGGCCGAAGCAGCCCGGGAAAGCACGGCCATCATATCCGACTCAAGATCTTTGACAGCGCTCCCCTGCCCGGAGGGAGGGAGCAGGTCTGGATCTTCATCGGACATTGACAGCCCACCCTCTGATGCAGCAGTGGACGTCTGGTGCCCGGTGTCATCGAACGAGAGGGCTACCATCTGGTTAGACGGATCGCTTCCTCCGCTCAAAGCTTGGATGGAGCGCTTGGAGGAGCGGGAGGTCCGCAAGCCCAAGGGCGGCGGATAATCTCCCACTGGAACCCTCAGACCTGCCCGAGTGCCCACTGCAGTGCAGGGGACAGCTGGGGTCGTTAGCTCTTTTGCAAGAACTAACTGCGATCTTAACTGCGCAACAGTCATGCCATCGCAGTGAAGGCATGAGCTGCCCGCGAGCACCGCATTAACATGCTGGACCCCCAGACATGCCACGCAGTGCTCGTGCTCATTATCCTGGGACAGGAAACCACCGCATCCAGAAACGCACGGTCGGAGCGACATCTTGAAAAAGACGCGCTGCATGACCGTGTTGCTCTTTTAGGTGAAAGTGCAATACAAACAGCTCGGGGAGGACCGGACCCAAAGGATGCCAGGCAAGGGAAAAACCCAGCTCGACCGTCTGCCGCCGCGTATACCACTCTCTGGACCGGGAGACCGATCTTGTTCACTCTCACAGATTTATCAGGAAATCCACTGGAGGAACCCTCATCGACTCTCTCAGAAGGCTGTGAAGTCGTCTGAAGCGAAAAGGATGCTTTGGCTTGCTGGCTCTGTGCTTTTATAGCTGGATAATTTGCAACAAGCATCAGGTGCGCAAGCTGAAGCTGCCAACTCATTGGCATTTCATTGGCCCGTTTACATACTCTTTCAGATGATTGACTTTCTGAACGAAATCCCCATAGTGGAAGTTTCCACATAGCATTTAAGTTCCCCTTCCGAAGGGGAACATTTGTTATACACTAATGCAGGAAGGAACCATAAAAACCCATAATTCTGAAAAACGTGACCAGGACATAAAAAAATACAAATTCAAAAATTTTTGTTGTCAATCAATAAATGTGCATTCATGCATTCCTTTGGTATAAATGAAATCTGGTTTTGTGCTAATATAACTACAGATGGGAGTCTAATATCAGTTCAAATTCTGGAATTGGATACTTAGATCAAGAATTTGATGTTATAAAATTAATATATGGATTCCTGTGCATACATTTTATATTTTCAGTTGGCAATCTGACTAATACACTTTGAATAAAAATAATCTTAACATTAGTTTAGAGATGGACCACAGAAGGTGCTCAGAAGTGTGGCTACGATTGATAAAGAAAGCTAAGAGTAACTATTGTAATAAACTAATATGTTGCAAGCAAGGTGTCATGAACAACATGACCAAGCATCTGTGTTGGTTCATGACATTAAATTAAAGGAATGCATCTTAATACCAGTGTGAACAGGCCCTAAATGTTTGACTTTTTTATACATTGGAAAATATACTGGGAATCAAGAATTTAAATCGATAAATGGAATCAGAACTGGAATTAGGGCTGCACAATATATCGTTTTAGCATCGATATTGCAATGTGATCACTCGCAATAGTCACATCGCAAGATATGCGATGTTGAGTTTGTATTATAATTTATTATTTGCATGTGTTTTTGGTGCCTGTGATTGTATAATGACCTTAAAAACATTCAGGCATAAGAAATTGTACCATTTGCGACTTTAACAACGATACATTTTATTAAATTATTTTTATTTTTATCATTCAGTTACTGTACTTGAATACCGGTTGACTCGGGAGTCGGGACATATAAAACACTTTATTTCAATTGTATCTTTTTCTTTATTGTACTTATAGATAGTTATGCACTGCAAATAGCACAGACCATATCAAAAATAGATAGTTTATTAGATTTTATGGACATGCACTCTCATTGCAGAATCATCCCAATCAATCTAACATTATAAATTCTTTCCAAATAGAGATATTAAGTTATCTGGTAAAATTGTATTCATATCTCAAAATAAAAAAATATCACAATGCAATATTTTTCCAATTGTACAGCCCTAATTGGAGTTAAATTCAAATGATACCCAACTCTAAATGTCACACAGTCTGCCTCACAGAGTACTATTTAATTGAAATTGTGTTGGCTATATTTAAAAAGGGGGTGAAATTACTCAATAGACCTATTTCTTCAAGTTTCAGTTGAAAAATATGTCAGAAATCTATTGGTTTTGACTAAAATTAAGTGTTTATGCCAATATTGTGCATCAATATTTTGGCTGACCGGACCTTGCTTTTTTCTACAGGAAGATGGACTTTAGTTTACGTGATGCCTTTACAGATGGGGCACCTAAAGCAGCCCAGGACAGCCTGATGAAGAGGGATTTTGTGGCTGGGTTGGAGGCACAGACCTTTGATGATAAAGTGGGCGAGACTGTTGGGAAGACAGACTACCGCCCCCTTCTGGATGGGATGGATGGGAAAAGAGAAGGTACTGTATGTCTTCTTGAATGATAAGCTTCTTCTGTAGATGAAAAATACTGTCTTCATTTACTCAACATTTTGACGGTTTAGAGCCTTTTGACATTGTGATAACTTTAATTAAGTGTGTGTCAACTTGCAGTTGTCAGAGTATTAGAAGATTGTCTGTTTAATATATGTTAACACTTTATTTTGGTAGTCCACCTACTGACTGTAAGCAAAGTTCCTTTAAGGCCAGTCATTTCCCTCAGCGGCCATGTTTAAGAAGCCTCTCAGACCACAGTCATCCAAGTATACAGTTCTTATGGGAAATCTCAAAAGCTGCTTGATAAAGTCACAATTATTAACATGTTTCAAATCAGTTACAAAATGTGACACGATCTTTGTCTTTAAAATGCTTGTGTTTGATGCAGGATACTCATATTATATACTATATTCTATATTCATACTATAAAGAACGAGCATATTGCATTACGCATATTGTATTTTTAGATCTATATATAGAACATATTTTTTCACAGTTCAAAGTTGTGATTTTAATCAAATTATGTTTCATATTAAATTATCACAGATGTTTTATTCTTACTTTGTTCTTTTATTATCTTTTACTTATGTGTGTTTATTTATTCTGCTTTTTTTTCAAATGATTTGTCATTGCCATAAACATTCTACTAATACTCTACCAATACTCTCATGGACCCAGTTGCCCATTCTAATAATCACCCACAAAGATAAAAAGTTGATTCATATGACTTGAGCGGTCCAAATGACATTTAGGGCATCATCAAAAAATCCTTAAGCATTGCTATTTCAGAAAACAGTTGCATAATTTTATTAAACAGTGTCCATATATCAGACTCTATATACTATATACTGCCCATCCGGTTTCACTTTTGCAAATAGGTTTATGTTGTTTCTTCTGCGTTGTTATCTGATACATCTAAATTGAAGTAGATGTCCTTTGTGGATGTTTGTTTGTGCATTTCTCTGCTCGATCTGTCACAATGCATAAAGGCGACTGGCAGAAGCACATTTTATTCTGCTAGTTTCACATCCATTTTAAAAGGAAAACCTGATTGATATTCAGAGTCATTTGGGGTTGCTTTTGTGTTTGTTTGTCCAGGACGTATGCCTGATAAAGATTGGCAACATCTCTAATCTAAAAATTTGCCTAAGAATTTGTTTTTGCCTCACCAGCTGCCCCAAACTGTGCTGTCTATTGCCAAGAACCATCCTGACTTAACTCAAGGTTCGGTCAGGCGGACAGCCTTCCTCTTGGGTTACAACCATCACCTCTGTTTATTCTCAAATGTGTTTATTGTTTACTAGGGCACATTTACACAGTTCATTCACCATGTATGCATGAGGGCACTAAAAGTGTTTAGGCTTGCTGAGTAAATACATTATATACTGGTACTTTTTATAAAGTAAGTCATTCATAAAACAATTACAAACAAACAAGCTCAGTAAAAATCACACTATAAATGCTGTGAAATAGTTAGATGAACTGTATATCAATATATTGCGGTATACCAATATTGATGATAATCATGAAGTTTAAATAACAAACGATTTTTTGTGCCAGTTGAATTAGTGACAAATATATTACTGGCAATAACCATGATATTTAAAAATTATTATATAACTATAAATAACATATACAGAATATCCAGGAACATTATGGAACACCTAACTCTTACAATATTTACGTAAGCCAGACTCAAAAGTGTAATAAAACCAAACCTATCTTTTTCCAGTGATATTGGTTTTGACAAATATTTCCATATACTGTATATCCATGTCGTTTTAAATGTTTTGACTGGTGAAACCTTCAGCAAATCAACATAGAAGTTATGTTCTACAAGGCATGGGCTGTTTCTGAAATCACCTACTACTCATTAGGTACTGCATTTGAATTTACTACTCGATCGTTAGAAAAGTACGTTCTACATAGTATGAAAGTGAGTAGTATGAATGGAACTCAGATGTACTACATCCGCCATTTTGTCATGATCACGTGACCTACCTGCATCAGTTGCATCGCTTCACTCCCATTCATGAATTCTCTCGTGGTGTATCATGGGATAGCATAACTTTCATTGGATGCACACTTTAGAAACTTTCCGGAAGTAGTAGGTCATCCGGGTACTTCTTGCATACTGTTTTTTAAATTCTATGAATTTGGACATAATGTACTACTTGGCTGGCATACTGTTTTTAGCATACTATATATTATGGAAGCATGGGATTTGGTATCAAGGACGCAGCCCTTGGGTATCTTTATAAGCATATGTATAGTTATAAAGTATATTTATTATGCAATGTTAATAACAAATGCTAAGCATTTAGGACTGTATAAACACTTTCAATATAATCATTAGGAATAATATCATATCAACATTTACATTGTTTACAATATATAAGCAATATCACACTCGTAGCAGTGCGTTATGGCTGTATATCGGCATTGGTGGAAGATGTGCGTTAGTGTCCCACTAGTGACGATATACAGCCACATCGCACTGCTACTCATGTGATATTGCATTTATACAACAGTTTGACGGCATAATCGTGTATATAAACAAGAAAATCAAACACGGAGAGTCTCAAAACCCTTTTGTAAGAGGAACTACTTTCTTCCGCCATTCATTCACTTCTGCAGCTGACATCAGAACAGCAGAAACTGTTGCTACTTTACAAATGTCACTTTAGAGCTAGTATTTGAGTAATTCTCTAGCGCAATGTCTAAAGTGATGACAAAACAGGTGATTTTGCTCACATTTTAAGATTTTAAGGCTGAACATCATGAAATGCTATTAGACTAGAGACATTTCCCAGTATTTCTCTGTTGCAATAGGGATATCACAATAATTAACCCCGTAACTCGGTGTTATACAAAGAGTGGCCAACACAAAACACATACTTGTTCCTGAAAAAACACATACATATTCCTGAAATGTGAATCCCATCCCACACTCAATACACTACAGTTACTATGGTAAAAATACAGCACTGCAACATAAAAAAGCGAGAGATCAGCTTAGAATGTGACTCACACTTTTATAATGTTTTAAACAGCTGTAGTTTGAAAATATGCCAATCCGTGGATGAACAAATATATATATATATATATATGTATTTTTATAAATGTTAATATTTTTGTTAATATTGTACAGCGGCCAGCATAAATACACCACACTTTGATGGTTCTTTAGTGAATGTGAGATTAGTTTGATAGCAGTTTTACAAAACAGTTTTATTAAATAATTTATTAACATTTATTCATTAATATAAGGCTGTGGTATATTATTAGTATTTTCCAAATACTATATTGCAATATATAGTTCTTATAATTCTTTTTTGTTGTTGCCCATAGTAATTGAGTAATGAAAAATCAGACATTATGACATCTATAGATTGACTATTGCTTTCAGGTAATCAGTGCAAGTAAGTAAATAATAATTGTATTTATCTATTGCATACTGTAAGACAGTCCGCCCCCATACCTTTCTATTTGTGTTTATCCTACATTTGTCACACACAGGAGATGATGCAGATATGTTGACCTTTACATTATGATATTGGGCTTGTGCTTGACAGAATGCTTAGGCATCAATACAGCAGGATGCACTCTCAACAAGAGCAGCATGTATACAGTATGTGTGCAGTGCATATGGATGCTGATTTCAGCAGATCTGTCCACAGCAGATGTGACAGACAATTTTAATAGCTGCAGTCCAGAGATCCATATAAGTGAGATTAAATTTCTACTTCCATTAAGAGAGAAAAATATCCATTTATTTCATGCAACTGCAAAGATTAGCACTCTGTAGCATCTCACAGTTATGGCATATATTCCAAGCTTGTGTTTCTAGTGTCTCATCAGATCATTGGTGGACTTGCTAGAGCTAAAATTTCAGTGAGAAAGCAAGTTGTCAGTACTCATAAAACATTAGTAACAAGTAGGCTAGGAATATATTTTTCCTGACATACTATTTTTTCAGCTGAAATGACCATGTGATATAATAAACCTGTTTATTGACAAAGTAATAAAGATTTATGGAAATGGAAAGTTGTCTGTTGACAAGCGCTTGGAGGCTCATTTTCAAAGAACAAAGTACAAGTAAAGATGATTAATCAATAACTATGCTGGCTATTACAAGCTGTGCAGCTACTTGGAAAGATAATAAGATTACACGTGCAGTCCATTATCATGTATTTTCATTAATGTCTTTTTTAATATTATGAAATTGTCGTGCATGAAGAAATAATTCGATTTTGGTCAATTTCTAGCGTTATTTACAAGACTCATGTCTTACTCATGTAAAATTCAGCAGTTTGAAAAGAAGGTCATTTCAGAGCAGATATCAGGACATCTATATTCTACTGTAGGAAATAATGGCTTTGTATATTTTTTAACTGTCATTATGCAGCATAACATGAATATCAAATATCAGTGATATAATAATTCTTTTTTTTTTATTTTTGTTTATTTATCTTTTAAGTATTGGCTTTAAAATGTTGGCTAAATGTCATTTTCAATACATTTTAGAGTTTCAAGAGTTCACACTTATTGCTTGACGCTATTAGCAGGTTTGGCATGCTGTCCCAGGAGAAGACCCTGAGCTCAGAGATAATTGAGCCCAGGGCTCCCGCCTGGTCAACAAGCATTTAAGGGGGTCCGAGATCAGATAGGTCTTGAGAGCTCCTCCTGGTAAAAGAAGGAAAAGGAAGAGATGGGGTGGAAGTGGGGATTTCTCCAAAACGAAGATAAGGTAGTAGGGCGATATCAGTCTATATTTTGTAAGCTTGAATCAATCTGATTGGATTTTTGCTGGTTACGGATGAGAGGCCAGCCGCGAACAATCAAATCATGTGCTTCTCTCAAAATTAGTTTGTAAAACTTTACTTAAATCTGTAGGAAGACTGATGTAGAAAGTGGTTCCAAACCTTATTGAGCTTGTAACATGAAGCCACTGACTTTCATAGTAGGAAAAACATACTATGGAAGTCAATGGTCACCGGTTTGCAAAATTCTTTATAATTTCTCAGATTAGCAGAAGTAAGAGCTTGTATCAGCTGAATAGATAATATATAAACATGGTTTAATAAATGAAATAAAATGGCCATTTGAGTTAAGTAGATTTAAATAGAATGACGCAATGAACCGCCAACTTATCCAGCATGTTTTACGCAGTGGATGACCTTCCAGCTGCAGCCCATCACTGGGAAACACCCATAAACATTCATTCACACTTATACAATACGAACAATTTAGCTTACCCAATTCACCTGTACCACATGTCTTTGGACGGGTGGGGGAAACCGGAGCACCCGGAGGAAACCTATGGAAGCAAAACATGGGGAGAACATGCAAACTCCACACAGAAATGCCAACTGACCCAGCCGAGGCTAGAATCAGCAACCGATCGTGCTACCCACTGCGCCACCGTGACACCCATATTTAATTAAATTACATCTAATTTATTAATTCATCTTGTTATTATGGTTTCAGTGTTTTGAGGGATATTGAGTGATTCAATGACATTTGGGATATTAAACCTATTAAGGGATGGCTATGAAAGACTGCATATATTTTTTATTTTACTGTTTAACTTCCATGTGCAAGCAAGTGTATAATAAAATACAAAGTATGCATGTAGTTTTATGGACACCTACAGTACAAAGGCCTATTTTACAAGATACATGTTTTGTGAACACTTATGCTGTCTGTTGGTGCTCTAGTTTTGCCGGTTTTGGCGCAAACCTTTTTTTTTGGATGAGACATTAAACCGAGGTCCTGACTCTCTGTGGTCATTAAAAATCCCATGCCACTTCTCATAAAGAGTAGGGGTGTAACTCTTGTGTCCTGGCCAAATTCCCTCTATCATGGCCTCCCAATCATCCCCATCCACCGAATTAGCTCTACCACTCAACCTATAGCTGGTGTGTGGTGAGAGCACTGGCGCTGTTGTCCTGTGGCTGCCATTGCATCATCCAAGTGGATGCTGCACAGTGGTGGTGGTGTGGAGAGACAGTTTAGAATAAGGTTCCATTAGCTAATGCTAGGTGATGGATTTACTAACATGAACAAGCAACGAACAATACATTTACAATATTTATTAATCTTTGTTACCATCAATTAATAAAAATAAAGTCAGTTGTTGTTAGTTAACAGGTTTTTGAAGTCTGCAAATACAAATTTCACCAAAGAAGCAGGTATCTGAGAAGAACCTCAGACAAACACACACCACACCATTACAATAAGAAAATGTCTATCAGTGTTGCCAGATACACTGGAATGTTTCAAGCCCAAACTGTCCAAAACCCTCCCAAACGTAAAAACAAACGCCTAAAAACTAAAAGCGAGTAGGTACACACACATGGCTTTTGCTACATATTTAACATAAAATGTATGTTCAAAACATCTAAATTGATCCTAAACCCACCCCAAATCTTTTTTTACCAACACAGTGAAATTCTAATTCAATAAAAACAAATACAAACAAGTGGATTTATTTAATTTAAAATTTATTCGCTTTAAATTTGCACATATTTGTAATATTCAAAGCTCAGATAAAAAAAAACATTAAGTTAAATAATATATGAGTTCAGTGTTACTCCTTTTTTAATTATAATAAGTTCAGCCAAGTAAAACTTTGATATATAAGTTGTCAACACATTCAATCCAGATGAGCTAACTTAACTCAAAATATTAGGTTGTCATAACTAATAGGCACAATAATTTTTTACAGTGTATTTACCCACCTTGAATTAGTTCCAAACCTTTATGAGTTACTTACCTCTGTTAAACACTAAAGAAAGTATTTTGAAGAAAGGTGAAAACCTGTTTCCCAAGTAGGAAAAACAAATACTATCGAAGTCAATGGTTTGGTTACAGTTTTCTTCAAAATATCTACTTTTGTGTTCAAAAAGTGTTTAAAAACAGGGTTTGAACGAGTGAAGGGTAAATAAATGATGACAGAATTTCTAGTTTTGGGTGAGTTTAACAACTAGCACAGTTTTGGATTTTAATAACACTTTAGTAAATGTTATAATAGATACTGAAGAAGTATTGTTCATTCTTATTTAACGTTGGTAAATACATTGACTAACATTAACTAATTGTAAAGTGTGACTATTAGTTTTAACAGTATTTCTGTAAAAGTGTCATATGTTAGATGCATTTTGACAAATAGGCAATATAATAAAATGAAAATGCTTTAGATTTTTGCTGTACCATGCTGCTTTTGTATCCATATTGTGTTATAGAGACCTCTGGTTCTTTGTCTGTGCTGCTGGTACTCACAGTACAGCACTGGTTTATGACCTTATGTAACTGATTCTGTGCTGAAAGGGATGTCTGCTGCTCCCTCCGTTAACTGCAAAAATGAGGCTCTCCACCACAGCATGACTTGGCGGTCTATGCACCTCAAGAGCCTCATGTCTGAGACGAAAGTGGCTATTTTTAGTTCCTGTTCCACTTTTTTGGGGGCTTTTAAATGTAGCTTGTTTTCAAGTTTATATGCTTCTGTTTGCAAGGCTGTTGCTCTGCTTGCGTTTAGTTTAACACACCATCAGCGTTTTTAAATATAAGGAGAATTGAAAGCATGCTGCCTAAATCATAAACGCACAGATCACCTTGAAGACTTATTGGGGTCGAGCGCTCTTTACCTTATCAACATGCAACACAAAGGCCTGGTGGACAGAATCCCTTTGCATCCTTGCCAATATAGCAGACACAGCATGACTCACAGTGACATGGACACCGGTCCACAAAGAGGATAATTGCATAGTGCTGGTGCAGCCCAGCCCTGTGGGAGCGCAATCATTAATCCAGGGCTGGTATCTGTGCTTATGCTGGTTCAGTGCTGGCTCCTCGTGTCAGTCAGTCTTGATGCTGACAGAGTGCTTTGCCTAGGGAACGTAGAGCAGCCTCAGCTGGTTGTGTAACTACGGTAAACAGGCCTGCAGTCCCAGCCTGTCCCATCATTTCAGCATCACTCATCCACATTTGCCCTTCTCATAACATCGACATATAAGAATGGATGGGGACAGGCTTATTTTCAGGGATGCCCCTCCCCAGTGTCTTTGACCGGGGACATATTAAATTTAACACACACTCAGATTTTGGTGAAAAATACTTGTTTATAGGACTTAATAAATGTCACTAAATCACTTCTATTACTAATAAAGAGTAATAATGTAGTTTTCTACAGAGCCAAACTAAGGTTATTGTTGTAATTTTTTTTAACTCGTAAAACAAAACTAAACTAAAGAATATTTCATTGCTGCTCCTTCAGACCATCCAAGATGTAGGTGACTTTTTCTTCAGTAGAACAATAAAGAAGATTTCAGCCCATGCCATGATTATTAGTGATACATAAATGGATTTGTTTATGTAACAAAACATACATAGGTCCAACAAAAATGTATACCTGTGGCACTTGATATTGTCTTAATAAGTGAAACAATCAGTCTTGCCGAACTAAACATTATTTACAACATTATTACCTTTTCGTGTCAATACCCGAGTATTGTTGCTGACCATGTCCATCCCTTGATGACCACAGTGTACCCATCTTCTGATGGCTACTTTCAGCAGGATAATGCACCATGTTATAAAGCGCGTATCATCTCAGACTGGTTTCTTGAACATGACAATGAGTTCACTGTACTCAATTGGCCTCCACAGTCACCAGATCCCTATCCAAGAGAGAACCTTTGAGATGTGGTGGAACGGGAGATTTGCCTCAGGGATGTGCATCCGACAAATCTGCAACAACTGCATGATGGTATCATGTCAATATGGACCAAAATCTCTGAGAAATATTTTCAGTATCTTGTTGAATCTATGCTACAAAGGATTAAGACAGTTCTGAAGGCAAAAAGGGGTTCAACCTGGTACTAGTAAGGTGTACCTAATATAGTGGCCAGTGAGTGTAGATTGTAATATTTTTACATGGATTGTAAAATGTATCATATTGATTGGATGGAGATCTAGATGTTTGTAAAGCTTGCAGAATTTTCCACACTTATCCTTGTTCTTTATTTTTAAGGTCTGATATAGATATGTGTCTTTATACAGTCACAAAGAGTCAGTATGTGTGTTTTCTCTGTTCTCAGGGTCTGGGTTCATGTCTGCAAGCCAGACTGGAGGTCTACGTCATGACCCTCAGGGAGAGATTCGTCCCAGCCCACCTGGGCAGTACGTCTATAAGAATGACTTTCAGTCAGGTGGGATCATTGCATATTAACTGAATCATTCTAACAATCCTCCAATCATGTTCCAGACATTAGTCTACTTTTTCTATTTTCAGGCCCAGCTTCAATGATTGGAATGCCGGTCCAATTGGGAAATCAGCAGAAGGATAACAGCATGGACTCTTTTCTGGGTAACTGCTGCTATGTTTTAGCTTATTGACTTCAGATCATAGGCGGGTTTGAATCAGTTCACTTCCTCAGGCTTTGTAAAGTTTTAATGCAGTATCGCTCTGCTGCTCTTTCCTTCAGGGTTCTCTCAGCCTGGAATGAACATTGGCATGAATATGAATGTTGGCATGGCCCCTTTCCAGAGTTCCAAACCCCCCAGCATGGGTGAACCTCAGAAGACCTCACCCTTGTTTGCCAATGAACCACTCAAACCGTCGCAGATAACCACTAATCTGAGTGAAACGAGTCCTCGTAACAGCCAGGAAAATTCTGCAGGTAAAGTCTATCACCACTTAAGGCATCTCACTGCAGTCTAGAAAAGGTAAGACAGACTTTAAACACACATATAAAGATGCTGAATGTTTATTTTACCATAGAACGTCTATCATGTCATTCCACTCTGTCTGGTCAAGGCATGGATGCCTCATCAATAGTTTTTCATAACATAATTGCTTTACACCTGTCATGGTCTTCAAGATACCCCAAATGTGAAGATATCAACTGGTATTAAATGTCATGTAATGTTTACCATAAACCTGGAAAAAAGCATTTGTTATTTATAAGCAATAAGTGATCATTCGCAGTTGTTCTTTTTAACACGTTAGACTGGCCATTTTAATCTTCAAGTGTGCATTAAGGCGTTTTAAACATTTATCCTGAGGGTTCTGTAATATTACTTAATGAGCATGATGGCCAAGAAACTGGAACAGAAATGTGTCTTCTGGCCCAGAGCCAGTTTAGAAAGCCATTTCACATTTTAGACCTCATATCTGAAATATAGATGTTGCTTCTACTGGCACTTCCTCCAAGTGACTTGTTATAACCATTTGATCAATGAAGAAGTGAATAAGTTGGAGCAGAAAAATGTAATTTTAAATGAATTTACTTAACATGAAATGCATGATATGGCCCAAATATAATTAGCAATAGGTTTTGTTTTTTCCTAAGTGTGATGTATTTTTATGTCGTCAACCATCTTGTGTTCCGTCTTGTTGTTGATTTTGGATCATTTGTGAATATTACTGTATTTGTCCTCAGTGCTGAGATTTGTACTGGTATTCCATGTCATGTGACTCTTCATTGTTGCTTTTTTTTGAGTCAGTCTCTCTGTGACATGCCTCTGTTGTTATCCATGCCTGTTATTTCTCCATGAGTTCATTTGCCCATTTGCACTTTAACTTGATGTGCTCTCAAGTGAGCACATCATAGTCTCAGCACATTCTCTCTCAGCCACTGTTGAAACTATCACACACATTTAACGGCTTTGTGCAGCAAGTTTAAACATTATACCCCCATATTGGTATCTTACAATAAGTACCTATTTAGAGAACAACAGGGATATGGCTTTATCAAGATGTAACATACAGATATATGAGAATTTAGAAATTTTTGCCAAATTCACAAATTCTACAACTTAAAATCAACATAGGCTCATTCTGAAAACAAAGCCCTATATACATTTCTGGAGATCGTGAATTATGTAGCCAGAAGTACGTATGGCTGCATTTCATTTTTTAAATAAACGCTACGGGGAGGTATGACGCCGTTTCTTTTCGCACTTACCAGCTGACCACTTACCTCTGTATGGATGGCTTTCCGGCTGTTACCAGTTTGTCCAGTTAGCTGGGTTTAGGGAATAGTCGATGGGGGTTAGTCGATACGTCATTCAGTCAGTCAAACAGTCAGTCGACAGCAGGCTCGAATGGCACTCATGAGAGAAATTTGAGATCTCAAAAAGTATACACAGCGGCCTCTGGTGGATTTGTGAAAACAGAAACTGCAAAAAAGCTTAGCTCTTGGAATGTATTTGACGGTCTCCAGAAATTTATATAGCGGTATGTTTTCAGAATGAGCCTGGGTTGCTTAAAATACAAGCAATCTTACCTCAAACCTAAATTTTAAAGCTAGGTTAAAAATCTTAAAACTGATAATAATTTGTCAAGCATATGTAAGCATGTTTGTTGTCATTGTAATTTTTACTAGCAACGAGCAAGAGCTCTACAGAGTGCAAGTGCTCAGGAGGTCATATGCCCTTGCAAACTTTACAGTTTGTCTGATGATCATACAGAAGCCATGGTTCTTCACAAGTCTCTACAACCTGGCAAGTTATGATGAAAATCACATCATTTGTTTTTGCAATTTTTAGTAATTGAAAAATGAAAACAGACGAGGACTGGATATGTTTCCTAATTCACAGAATGTTGCCACATTTCACTAAATGCAAGTTCAGGGGTAGGCAAGTACTGTCGTGTAGATCCACAGTCCTACAGAGTTAAAGTCCAAACATAATCAAACACACCTGAACAAGCTAATAAAGGTCCTAGGGTTACTAGAACATTATAGGCAAGTTCATTTTTATTAAGTCTAGATCACAACTCTGAAGGACCGTGACTATTCAGGACCAAGATTTCCCACCTCGGCACTTGATGTCCCACATGATTATTAGCAGATTTTATGTGAAGTTGAGCATGATATTCAGCTTAAGAACAAAATATTAAGGTCTCCTCAAGTAATGTTACTCTCAGAAATACCCTATAGGAAATTTCCAAAGCGAACCCATGCCCAACCATTCAAAATCTTTTCTAAGTTTAGAACTATACCCTCAATGACTCTATTCATTGTGAATAGTGAATTCTGTGTGACTTCATATCATCTCCTGGTGTAATGCATCATATGTGTGATGCAAGTGATCAGTGATTGATAGGTAGTTAATTTAATGTGCTTTTGGACACTTATTAGTTGTAATGGGTTTAAGAAAGACAAGCTTTTTTTGTCCGATGATTTGTATGGTAGTCAGTGACACTTCCTCTTCCTCTCTGTACACAAAGAAGTTTGGGGAAGTCCTTGGAGAGGTGAGGAAATGCTCTCTACGGAGCAGTTCCATGCATCCAGCAAGGCAGAACAGAGTCACACTAATGTCTTGGGATCCCAGAGTCAAGATGCAGCATCTGGAGAGGAGAAATCTATTGAGGAAGAAAGCGGGAAGCAGCAGAAGCGAAAAAAGAAGAAACGCAAGAACAGGGAGGAAATGTATGATCTTCTAGACAGTCTTGGTTCCCCTGACTCAGAAGAGACTCCTTCGGAAAGCTCAAACCATGGCTGCCCCTCTCCTCCCTGTAAAGATGAAGAGATTTGGGAAAGTGAGTTCCTAGAGAGAGGGGGAGGACGCATCAAGGCCAAGAAGAGTAAGAGCAGGAAGAAGCTTCCAGAGGAGTGGAGCGCTCCTCCAGCTGTAATGGACATGGACTTTAGTGACCCTAATTTGGCTGTGTCAAAGCCCCAATCCAGTGCTAGCATAGATCAGGAAAGTGCACCGTCCTCATACACACCTGACCCTCAGCATCTCCTGAACACCCAAGCATGCAGACCCCAACCAACCGGGCAGGCAAACAACTCCTCTTTTTACCTAAACACTACTCTGAATCCCATAGATGATTCATCGCTCAAGATTAACAAGGCTATGTTGGATAAAAATAATTCACCTAAAGATGATATAAGTAAACCTATCCTAGTGTTGCCTGGTATTCACCCTTCTGATCAGTTAGCATTAAACTCTGCTTACCTATCTGACCCCAACCAGAAGTCAACCCTCAGTCCAACTCAGTCCGTAATGTTCCTTGACTCTGTGCTCCAGGCTCAAACCCCAGATGCAAGCCCTCCATCCCAGAGTACCCCTGTAAAAACCCCTATCCCTAACCCCACTTTCCCACTGACCACTTCCAGTCTAACCCCCAGCCCACTGTCCACTGGCACAGATGTCCCTGCGCCTCAGAGTGCACCAGCTTTTAGTCACTCTTCCCCCAGCACTGCAGCAAGCTTAAACCCTGAGGCCACACCTTTCGTCCCATCAAACACAGAGAAGCAGAAGTCTCCGCTGGCACAGTCCCCCCTACTGGAAGGTTGGTGAAAATGAAGACTATATGGAGATCATTTACATAATGCATGGCTCGATGAAGTGGGCCCTGCTCTGCTTAGCTATCTCTGTAGCAGAAAATACTATAGTGAGATACTAAGTACTCCATGTTTTTCTTTCTTTCTTTCTTTCTTTCTTTCTTTCTTACTTTCTTTCTTTCTTTCTTTCTTTCTTTGTGTCAATCCTCTATAGCTTGGACTTTTGCTGCATGTAATCCATTCTTATAATAAAGATGTTTAACATTTCAATGCAGTCATAACACACTGATCGCTGTGCATCGCAACCAGCAATCGACTAACTGTTAATTTTTGGTTTACCATCCCCTGGATTTCAGTACAATTTCTCTTGATCACAGCATCCCTTAAAACTGCATATGTCTTGTAGGTGTGTGTCAACTAGCCAACTGTCTATGTGGAATTTTACATTTGCTAACCATTCTGTGGGTGAACAGCTTTCTGTATGTCACTCCTTGCCATCTTATGCTCTATGACTGCTCTGCTTTAGTCTGTCTTGTTCAACACTGTCAATCTAGTGTTTATGAGATTAAGAGGTCTGTCTGCCAATTCACCTGCTACAAGTAGACTTTGAAACTGTTAACTTTACGTTTAACTCTAATACCCATGAACTTTCATTTTTTAGTAGAAAACCTTGGTTGAAAGTATGTTAATGGTGTTCATTTTTGTCTTCTTTTTATTATGTTCATCACTACGTTCATCACTGAATAACACTGGACATCATCAAGGTAAGAAAATTTCATTGTGTGCGTACAGCCGTATCAGTTTAATGTATTCACACATTATGAACTTTATAATTTGAAGGGTTCTAGAGAAATATGAAAAGCAAGAATGGTCAATATGCATAGGCTCATTCTGAAAATGGAGCCCTATATACATTTCTGGAGATCGCAAATTATGTAGCCAGAAGTACTTATGGCTGCATTTTATCTTTAAAACAATTGCTACGGGCAGTATGATGCCATTCCTTTTTGCGTTTAACAGGTGACCACTAACCTTCTTTCTCGCTGTTACCAGTTTGTCTAGTTAGCTCGCCATGTACTTTGGCGGACTTGAGACGCAGAGAGCAGTTGAGCCCGATAACGGGGTTCAAGTAAGGTAAAGAACTGTTTCAGACAGCGGGTAAGACAAAAACAGAAGCCAAAAAAATAAACAAGTAAATAACAGGGTGAGAAGGTGGTAAAATCAGAAAACGTTGTAAAAATCAGGCAAGGGCTTTTTTTCAATCTGGATTGCTTTTGAAAACTGTTGGTTGGGTTAAGGAAGTGGGTGGGCGGGTCAGTCGGCGCTTTTAAAAACACTATTGGTTGGGTTTAACGAACAGTCGGTCGACAGCAGCCTCTGGTGGATTTACGCGAGAACAACAGGCACAAATGACACTTGCTAGAGAAATTTGAGATCTGAAAAAGCGTACTTAGCGGCCTCTGGTGGATTTGTGAAAACAAAAACTGCAAAAAAAGTTTCCTTGGACATGTTTGGCGCTCTCCAGAAATTTATAAAGCAGTATGTTTTCAGAATGAGCCTGTGTTGTCAATATATCAGTGCCTAAAGAATAAGTGTGTTGACTCATTTGTTGTTTGTACATGATATTAGTATATTTAGATGCTTTTTTTCAGTCAATTCATGCAGTACATTATGTTGATTATGTCGTCTAAATTGGCTTTAGTCAATTCGCATCAGCCATTTCATAATAATCATAATTCATAATCAATCATCATAATTCATAATCATCATAAAATTCATCATTCAAAATGTCATAATTCATCACTACATAATCATAATTTATTGATCATTGACATCTGCCAAAAACTCAAGACAACTAAGTATAGAAAGCCATAGTTTAAATGGATTTCTGTCAGTAAAGGCCACAATGCATAATGATTTTTTGTCTAAACCTTTATATGGGTTTTATCAGCATTGTCATTAACGGCTCAGTGGTTGGGACTGTTGCCTCACAGGAAGAAGGTCACTGTTTCGAGTCCCAATTAACTGATTGGGCTTCTTGGCACTTCTTTGTGGAGTTTGCATGTTCTCTCCATGTTCGTGTAGGTTTCCTCTGGGTGAAATGGCTGTAGTGAATGAGTGTGTGTGTAAATGAAAGAGTGTATGGGTGTTTCCCAGTGCTGGGTTATGGGTATAATGAGTAATATATAATATAATATAATATAATATAATATAATATAATATAATATAATATAATATAATATAAT
>CAIGQZ010001336.1:26950068-26966714 GCA_903798205.1 Danio tinwini | reverse complement strand
CTTTCTTTCTTTCTTTCTTTCTTTCTTTCTTTCTTTCTTTCTTTCTTGCTCTTTGGATATGACATTGGTTCCATATTATTTGCCTTTACATTTTTTAATTTTTTTGTTGTTGTCCACAATCCAAACTAAAAGAGACATTTTGGGCTGTCTTCCACCAGTTAAATTGATTTTTTAACCTGCCATGAAACCCCCCTGTTTCGGTTCAAGTCTACCTCCAAATTTTTTCAAAAAATGCAGAAGGAGGAGTGGGCATGGCTGGCAGAGAAGGGGGAAAAGAGTGGAGCGTACAACTGTTGTCAACTGGCTCACAAAATGAGACACAAATCATGTGGATACCCATGATTTGATAGTTTACAAAGTTAAAAAATGCAAGGTTCCACACAATTCGTTCATGTTGTCCCAACACAAATCGATTAAGTTAACTTAACACATTTTTAACAAATTTATGTGGATTGAACAAAAAAATTAAGTTGTCCCAATAAAATCTCAAGAATTGTGGTTTCAGTGCATTTTAATTAAATAGTTTGAGCAGGTGCAGGCAAACACAGCAGCACTGTTATAGGCGATGTGTCTGAATTTTAACAAGCTCAACTTAGTCACTCAGATAGATCACTCAGTTCTTTAGGATCATATAAATTAGAAATTCCAAGAGTTCAGTCAAAGCAGGGTGATTCGGCTTTCAGCTGCCCCTCGCTGCTGGAATCAGCTTTTTAGAAATGATCAGATGTGCTCCAACATTAGGCACATTCAAGTCAAGACTGAAAGCATATCTGTTTAGCTGTGCCTTTACTGAATGAGCACTGTGCTTTGTCCGACAGATCACACTATTGTGTCTTTCTTTTCTTTTTTATTATTTGTTTTTATTTTTCTTAGACTTGTCACTTTTATTCCTGTTTATGTAAAGCACTTTGAATTGCCACTGTGTATGAAATGTGCTATATAAATAAACTTGCCTTGCCTTGCCTTGATAAAAGACAAAGCTCGCTATTCTCCAATTCTCGTACAGCTCTCCAGACAAAAATGCTTGCTGCAAACCAACAGCTTTGCTGTATCGGCCCTGATACATGCAACAAATCCCATGGATCATGGAAACAAACACATATGACCCGTGCCTTCGCAGTCACAGTCTCACCCAGTTATTGGGTCTCACAGCTTGGCAGGTCTGCCTTGCCTTCAGAAAGCACGTGCTTTCATAAATAATTAAGAAGCAGAGTCTTCTAATAGGATAAGAAAACTCAGCTATGAATAATAGTGAGAAATGGACGCGTCGTCACAGATTTTGATCCCGCCCCAAAAATTATTTTAAACCCAGAAGATGAAATTAGCTGACAAAATTCCAAAATGATCTAGTTTTCCCCATATTTAAACCTGACAGGTGCTAATGTTGTCTTAACTGATGCTCAACACACACAATTTTAAACAAGGTACTCCAGGGTGTCTTAAACCTTTAAAAAGTCTTAAAATGTCTTAAATTTCAAAAACTAATTTAAGGCCTTAAAAAGTCTTAGATTTACTGAAATATTGTCTTCATTATAATATTATAATATTATTATCTAGGGTCGCCACAGCGGAATGAACCACCGACTTATCCAGAATGTGTTTTACGCAGCAGATGCCCTTCTAGCTGCAACCCATCACTGGAAAACATCCATACACACTCATTCACACACATACACTACGGACAATTTAGCTTACCCAATTCACCTATAGCGCATGTCTTTGGACTTGTGGGGGAAACCGGAGCACCTGGAGGAAACCAACGCAAGCGCAGGGAGAACATGCAAACTCCACACAGAAATGCCAACTGACCTAGCCGTGGCTCGAACCAGCGACCTTCTTGCTGTGAGCCGATTTTGCTACCCCACTGCGCCACCGTGAGGCCTGAAATATTGTCTTGTAGGTCCTAAATCATTTTAAACAGGTCTTAATTGTAGCTACCCAATTGATCCAAGACACATCCAATCACCAACAATATAGCTCAATCAAACTTTTAGCAAAACTCTATAACTAATATTTGTTTATTGACATTGGACATTTGTTTTTTATTATTGATTTTTGTTTTTTAAATTTGTTTGTTTATTGACATGGACATCACAATTACACTGGACAAACCCAATGCATTTGTTTAAGTGTTTTTGCAGACATGCTAATTCTCAATACCTGTCCAAGGGGGGCTTTATAAAAAATAAAAGTTAAATAAACACATATACAAAACATTATAATTTTTTACATAATATTGCTATACTGCAAAAGCAAAAGCTTTTTTTTTAAGTTGAAAAATTTGCATGTGTACAACTAGATTGATTTGACACATTATTTAACAAATGTGGCTAAAAATTACTAGTTAGAATTAGTTTTTTTGAAAGGGCAAGTACATTTTTTTTCTGCTGGGTCACCCTTTGCGTTTACCCTATATAAGTCTAAAATTTCATTCTTGATGATCTTAAAAAGTCTTAAATTTGACTTGGTGAAACCAGCAGAAACCCTGGAGTGAAAAATATTAAACAATTACCACAAACATGATCAATTCAACAACTCTCACCCCATACATTTTATTGCAGGAAGAAAAACTCCTACAAACACATATGCTGTAAGGTCAGCCACAAAAATAACTGCTAATAAATCCTGACTGTAGTTTTAGAATAACAAAAGAGGGCTTACGCTGGCACAAGCTGTTAACAAATTTGCCTTATAGTGTCTAGAGTGTTAAAGGCACAGTAAACAACAGAGCTCACACCTCTATCAATATGCTGGTCCAGAGACCCAATAAGCTGATATCTGATTAAACATGATTGATACCGATATTATTGTGTTCAGTGAGGGACACAGCACCTGAGGACCAGTCTATGATGACGTCTTCCATCAGCGGGGCTAAGGATAAAGGTGCACGCTCTTGTCTGCTAGAACATTCTGGGCGCCAAACCAGACAATGTGTGAGTGAGAGAAAGAGAGATAGAAAGGGGTATTTATAAACATGCTGGATGCTAAAAGCAAGCGTTTTCAGTGTGTAACGTCCAATAAGGATGCAGCTCTTGCAGTCATGTGATCGTAGACTTGGAAGGAATGTACAGACAGAATTAGGGTGAGAGAGAGAGAGAGAGAGAGAGAGGAGGGGGATTTGGAGAGACGCAGAGTCATCTCAGCCTCTGTGTTGAAGGAGGTTTAGAGACTGGTGCTTTAGACAAACTCATCTAAATCAATGCCGTTTACTGACGGACAGACACCTTGAAACAGGACAAATCTATCCAGTGAGACAAGGACTGTGTGAGGATGTCATCCCAGCGCTCAGAGTGCAGAGATCTGTGCTCGGTGCCACCCTCAATGCCAGGCTTGGCATCATCAACAGCTGCCCAGGGCTGGAACTGGCAGCGGGGGCAACCAGGCAGTCTGCAATCTTCCAGACTGGTAGAGGACGACAAGCAGGACCTTTCCACCAAGTCGACAGCAATCAGCCAGGAGGCGGACCACTGGGTAAACATTTACCCGGGCAGCAGGGGTGGGAAGAATTTAGGCAGTACAGCAGAAAGCCCCACAAGCCTCTCGTCCTCTCCATCACCCTTGTCTCCAGGGAAAGCCATTTCCCCCAATGGGGTGAAATCAGGACCTTCACCACGGAGTGCCATCTTGACATCTTCAGATTGGGATGCACCCCGTGGCACCTTGCAAACAGGCCCTGCGCCGAATTATTGCGTGATTGGTGTGGTGAATGACAGCTACGTAGAGGGTGCGGTAGAGGGCAAAGAGGAGACACCCTCACCCATATCACCCCCCTTGCAACAAAACCGGGTGGTACAGCGCACAATGTCAGGCAGTACCCACCTGACAGTGCCCGCTAGCCTCCAACTGCCTGATAAATATCCAGGCAAAGATGTACCATCTCCACCAAAGACCATTAAATACTTCACCGTAGAGGACAAGCCAAGTGTTCTGGCGTCTACGAGTATCCCATTAGCCCCTGCTACTGAGAAAGAACAGTCTGTTGGTCTGCCACAAAGTTCTGGCAGGATACTGTTAATGCAAGAGTCTTCAGAAAAGGGCAATGCGGCTTCTTCTGGTCACATTCAGCCCAAAGGGGTTTGTAATGGTAGGTAAGATAAGCTGCTTAATGTTTTGGTGTGTGTTTGGGATCTAGTCAGTGGATGGTGGATCTCTAGATATCTAGGTTTTTGGATCGTAACTAGTGTCTCTATGCATCAACAGTTGTTTTCTGTCTTAGTGTAGCAGAGCTGAGCATCCGTTGCCATTCAAGACTTGGGGTGTAACAATTTTGTAAAGATTTTTTAAATAAGTATCTTATGCTCACTGAAGCTGGATTTATTTGATCAAAATAGAGTAAAATAGGAAGATATGGTGAAATGTTATGATTATTATTATGCATTTTTTTTTCTTTATCATGCATTATTCCAGTTTTCCATGTAACATAAATCTTCAGAAAACATACTGGTACGCTGAGTGGATGATTAAATGGATAGGCAACATTAAAATTTACTTAGTCTGAAGTGGTTCCAAACCTTTAGGACATTTTTGTTTCTAGAAACCAGTAGCCATTGACATCAAGTGTACAAAAAAGTACTATAAAAGTCAAAGCCTGCTAGTATGGAATGTTCTTCAAAATATCTTGATTTGTGTCTGTTTCACATTTAGCTTGTCACGTGTGTATTCTGTTTAGGATGTTGATTAATTGAAAGAAGTGATCTGCAAAATCTCCAGCAGATGGACTGCATCTTTCGTTTTGTTCTTGTGTGTGTGTGTGTGTGTGTTAACACACCTGATGACGACAGATTGGCAGATGCAGAGGTTAGAGATACAAATATTAGATAGACAGGAAGATGGATCAGACTTGCCGTGTGTGCCTCCGGCCGTCTGCTGGGATGCACAAAAATATCAACCTCAACCTTCGGATGTCCTTTTGTCATAACCCAATGTTGAGCCCTCGTTTCACACGTACATGCACTCTGGTATATTACTATCCATTAATCTGTCTGTATCTGAAAATCTTCAGAGGAGGATATAGAGCTAGAGATCATGAAGGGTCTGTGGAGAATATAGATATAAAATTATAAATCTTTTAACTTTCTGACTAATTATCAGGAGAATTTAGCAGATTTTTTTTGCAATATTGGAATAAAAGAAAAAAAATGTATACAATTAGCCAGTTTTTAGACCAATTTAACAGAATAATTGTTTTCTTAGTTTAAAGCTATATAAATATTGCTAAAAATTGAATAATAATAATGATATAATAATAATTGAAATATTTGTGTCATAATGTTGGTTCACGTCATTTTTGAAAGACTCTTTCATTCTGTTTCAGGAACAGTGTGCCCTTTCTTTCTGTTGTTTCTTTCTGTCTTTGTTGCTCTTCCTCTATCTCTCTCTCACACAAACAGTTTTTGGTGTTTTGGTCTTCCGCTGGCCATTGATTTTTCACTTTGTGGAGAGGATGGTGCCAAGTTACATAAGGCATCCAGGCTGACAATGTGCTTTTCTGTCTGTCCGCTCAAGGCACTGTCACTTTCTGTGGCCTTTTCCATGACCTTTTATTCTTATTGTCAGAATGTACTGAGACTGAGGCATAAAGTGTAGCTTGCTGTTAATTAATGTTCCAAAAACAACTTGGATATCCAAGCAATCTACAACCAAAAGCTTGATGTGAACAAACATCCACAATCACGTACACTTCCCAGCAAACAATTGTGTGTTCAATAGACGTCTAATAGACATCTATACATAGTAAGCTTGGCCAAAACAAGGCTAAACTTGGCCTGTCAGTAAAAATCTAATAGAATGTAAGAATTGCCCAAAACTGGACTAGTCGTTAAATAGACAGACTTTATATGTGTAGTCATTCATTTCTGTTTATTTGATAATATAGCACTGACAGCCTATATTTAACCTTGTTTTAGCCAAGACGACTATGTTTAGATGTCTATTAGACATCTTTTAAAAAACAAAAAAAAAATGCTTGCTGGGTTGCTTCACTAAATATGAACGTTTGTCTTGTTTTCAAAGTGAAAGAAGATAAGACAGCCAAGGACAAAATGGAGAAGGTGGAACCTGCTTCAAAGATGGAAAACTTCAACACCATTGAAAAGCAAGACAAGCCTGAGAAGATGGAGAAGATCGATCACCTGGACAAGAAAGAAGACCTCTCAAAGAAAACAGACAGCATGCAGAAGACTCAGAAGAGTGAGCAGATCATCAAAGATGAAAAGAAGGTTGAGAAAGAGGAGAAGCAAGATAATAAAGCTGAGAAAAATGAGAAAGCAGACAAACCTGAGAAGACAAACAAGGAGAAAGAGGAGAAGAAAAACGATGGAGCAAAAGTGGACAAGACAGTCAAACCTGAAAAGAATGTGATGGCTGCTAAAACACCTGCAAAGTCTCCAACAGCTAACGGAAGCAAGGAGGTGACCAGTCCAGATAGTAAGACTAAGGTAAGTGTCAAAAACAGATGTATATTTCGTTCATCTAATGTGCTTCTGCCACATTTGAAAAGATAAAGGGTTTTCTTATCTTTAAAAAGATTAAAGATCAGTTGCCCAATATCACGGCTATGTGATTTATGAAAAGTTTGTACACCCATTGCTGCTATCTTGATTTAATCACGCTCCCATGTTTGCATCTAGTTTTTCTTTTGTGCTTTTTGCAAAACATACTTATAGCCTTCAGCTGCGTCAACCAAACAAAGCTCAGCGAGACCAAACTCGCTGTCCACTGGCAACAGTGCAGGTGCCACCAAACGCACCTCTCCCACCACCAACTCTGCCAATAAAAAAAGCCCTATTCTCAAGGCAACTACCCCCACTCCTGGCAGCAAGAAAACCCCCTCGTCTACTGTTGAGAATAAGGCAAAGGTAAGTTAATGCCATTTCCCTCATCTGTGGTTTGGCACCGAGTATACAATTAATGGAGAGACCATTTGTGGCTTTCTCCAATGCTCATCTCTTCCCTTACAATCTGCCCATGGCTTGCCGTCTGTGTCATTGTTAACTCGACAATTCCTATAACTAGCAAAATCCCAAGAGAGAGGCATGTTTTAGGCCAACAGATAAAATATGAGTTCAGTTTCTTTTATACTCTTTCAAGGACAGATCATTTGATGGGACTAATTATATGCCTCTCTATTGTGATTAGAATCTAAACTGCCTTTTCTTCAACTGCATGGAGCTTGTGGAATATGATTGTTCTGTAATTCACTCTCCACCTTTTTATCTGGTGTCGGTGTCTTCTATACTTGTTAACTCTACTGGTGATTTTTCAGTTGGGGGAAATTTGTGTTTATGAAATTATATATATATATAATTGACTTGTTGATGTTAGAAATTCAAAGTTTGTCCACGCTAATACCTACTATACCACATTCCTGTTGAAGGTTGATCATGTGGCTACTCTTAAAGTAGTCAGTCTCCTCTTTAACTGAACAATCACCATCAAGCATCAAGCCACCCTTAAAGTCTGTGTGAAATTAAAATGAACACTAAATAAATGTTTGTAGCTCACATTAGCTACATTTCCATCCACCTATTTTATGCACATTTTGGATATGCGCATAAAAAAATGGTTGAAGGAAGCGCCAAGATCAAGGTCCCTTTAAGGCAAGTCATTTCACTCGGCGACCATCTTTGAAACGCCTCTCAGGCAGTATGCTTGGGCATTCATTGATGATTGGCTCCTGTAAAAGTAGTAGGCGGGGCCAGAGCTTAATTTGTGAATTGCGAGGTCCCGAAACAGACCGGGCCAAAGGATCCGGCATGTCACCCAAGGATGGAGAGGTGTGTGTGTGGGGGGGGGGGGGGGGGGGGGGGTGCCACAGACGAGAGTGAGCGAGGCGGGGGTGTCGTGGATGAAAGTCAAGAGGGTTGGGGAGTTGCGGAAGAAAGTGAAAGTTAACAGCCGACGGGGTAGGAGGGCGGTTGAGGAGGGGGATCGGTAAAATAAGGTGCCGGATCAAATTTCAGAGGTGCCGGATCTGGCGTCTTCCGGCACAAATTAAGCCCTGGGCGGGGCTTTATTCACCATATTGACCATTGCACTTTTTCCCAATCAAAAAGATATGAGTGACTTGTCTTCTGTATTGTATATTCTTAGCCAAGATGCTCATACATTTGAAAAAATGTGCATAAAAAACATATGCGCATAACTGAGTAGGATAAACTTTTTATTTGATAAGAAAAGATGCACATAAACTACGATGGAAACACTTTTACTGAACAAATTCCAGTATGTGCATTTCACAGTATGTTCATATTCCAGAATTGAATTGAATGTGCATTAAAAAAAGTCATGTGATTTTGTTATAAGAGAACATGTGATGATAAAAATGTGTGTGAATGGACAAACCAGCAGGCTGAGCACACTGTAAAACATTTGAAATGTTGTTTTGGTCATTCTAAAATGCCAGTATTAGTGTTATTATATTATTAATTATCTCCAGAATGGTTAAGAGCATCTGTGCTCCGCATCTGATGTCTTTAAACGCCACCACGCGTTCATTGCGTGTCGACATACTGTTTTCTGAGGCACAAGCAATTTATTAAATAAAGTAAAGATTGACGCAGCTTCTCCTACCGCAGCAAATTTAGTTTTTACTAATGATATTTGGCGCCAGTTAATCAGGAAGTGACGATTTTGTTCTCTTTGACTACTTGGATGGAAACGCTGCTTTATTTGCATGTCCTATATATATGCGATATTCCAGTTATGCACATACATTTTATTCACATCTTTGAATGGAAACATAGTTGATGTTATTCTTTATGTGAACAATTAATCCATGCAAGTTAATCAACTGGAAAAAATTGTTTTAGGAATTGGGAATGGATGTTCTTCTCTGTTCATGTCAGTTTGACAGCTTCAGCCACAATATTCTTAACCACACCACTCTTACCTCTAGTTTGCTACGAGGGGATGTTCCCCTACTCAATATTTAGTTTCAGTTTTATAGTAGATATCCCCAATAAACAATCTTAAGGCCCGTTTCCACTGAGTGGTACGGTACGGGTCGGTACGCTTTTATGGCCGTTTCCACTGTCAAAAGCGTACCGAACCGATCCGTACCGTACCACTTTTTCGGCACCCTTTCGATAGGGTACCAAAGACGAGAAAGGGTACCCAAAGGTGGAGCTACACGCGCAGCTGAACGCTGATTGGTTTACAGAGATACGTCACGATCTCGTGGAGCTAGCCAGAATCAAAACAATGGAGCCGCCATGTTTTTAAATGCACAGCCGAGACAACTATATGCATATAATAACGATACATGGATGACCCGGGCTCAAAACAAACCTTGTCGTTGTCTTGATGAACAACCACAAAGCCAAGAATCTGCCGTGTCCTGTTGTTGTTTTATGAGGCCGTCTAAAAGTGCGAGCGGTTTTTCGCTTTCTCCAGGGAGCCCGCGCTCGCGTCTAGATTTGTTATAACAAACTTCTTGAGCTGATAATAATAACGTGCGTGTGCTAGATTAATGAAGCGTCTTGGACATCTGATCCGTTCAGAAAAAAAAGGACAAACGCGAGAGTGAAGCGCAGAAAAAAAGGAGAAGCCCGACAGGATTACAAGGATTGCCAAACTCAAATAAGGACTTAATGTATGCTGTGTGTCGTTTATCTGTAATTGGTAATATATCGGAGACTGTAAGGGTCTGTATGTCTTCATATATGTTGCATTTATTTATTTATTTTATATAATTGCAGATGTTACAGTAGGCTGTAACACTGTCATTGATCTGCAGTTATAATCAAATCATGTTCATAGAAATGTTAGTAATAAACATTTATAAACAAGTATTAATATGTTTAAAGCATCTGTTTTGTTAGAAGAGCTTCTCATATAATGTGAACGAACTGTACAGCTTTACTGTAGACATTTATTCGAGCGAGAATGACGTCGACTGAAACTCTCTGTAGTAGGTGACCCGTACCGACCCGAACTGTACCGTACTGTACCACTCAGTGGAAACGAGCCATTAGCAACCTCGGGTTCACACAGACTTCAAGGCACTGTGTTTTCCTCTCCTATTACCAACCTCTTGACATCAACTCATCATCCCTGGTCATTTATCATTCTGCTGTCTTGTTGTTGTCTTCAGTTGTCTGAGACTGGTACAGCAAGCCAGCGTCGCCCTCCAGTGCCAAAGGCTAAAGCTGCTTCTGCTACCAACTCTAAAAATGGCACCAGCGCCCCAACCACCACCTCTGCCCGACGCACCTCTGGTGAGTTGTTCCCTTATATATAATTTAGTCAGGGCAGAAGTTATTTTAGATGGATGAAAAGCTTAGTAAAGTTATAGACCATATATATATTTCAAAATGGTTTAATGACATTTTTTGACTGCAGAAATATTTAGTAAACATTTAACATTTTGCTAAACAGCTGTAAAGTCATTTAAACACATTAAACTTCTGTCCTGTAAAGCCTTATTTTGATTCTCATTATTATTAATGTCACAACCATGACTGAAGTCTGCAGTAGCCAAGGTTAAGCATTCAGAATTTAAAGTCAGGCAAATATATATATATAAATATAAATTTATATATATATATATAATGACATTAAAATTACATAGTTTAACACATTGTTGTGTTTCACAGCTACAAAGAATGAAAACCAGGCAGGAGAGGCAAAAAAGACAACTTCAAAGACAACACCAGGTGAGAATGAGACAAGTTTCTTCTCCAAATAATTTTGTTGCATACAGTAGAGGTTTGGTTAAACAAAGTTTACATCATAATCAAAATCACATAAAATGTAAAAGTCATAACGTTGATATTTTCTACACACAGCAGAAAAATAACAGCTAATAGAAAGGAGGGAACCAGCAGCTCTCCAATAAAGACCCTAATATACTTACAGATTTTTTTATTTAGGGATACGAATAATTTAAAATACCTGAGTAATAGTGTACTGTAAGCTAGGGCTGGGAGATAAATCAAAAGCATTCTAGTAATCCTCCAGCACTTTCTTTCAGATGGAGCAGCATTTACTGTACACTGTATAGTCGTAGTTCACTGACAAGCTACACAAAATTGTCTTCAAAATTTACATGTATTTAACTGGAGAATAATAACTTCAAGAAAGCTAATAATGGCAGCGGTTTAGTCACTTTAAAATTTTTATTTTTAGTCCCAGATGTCTGACCTCAATAGACTGAACAGAAAAAAACGATTTCCAAGTCAAATAAGGTGGAGTATCAGAGCCTATTCCAGCATGTCTATTCCATCATCACCACAGAGTTTGAAGCTGTTTACAGCAAAAGCAAACTTTTCTGGAAATATGGCATTAATAAGTTGCTTTGAACTCCTTGATTGGACCCCAAAAAGGCTTTGTTTTTGGCTTGATTTTACTCGAGTTATGTCACAACAGCACTTGATAACACATTATTTTGATGGTCCATTTAAGTATTAGTACTGTCTGCTTAATATCTGTTGATACTGCTCCTTCAACAGACATTTACTGTAACTGATTATAAGAAACTTTGCAAGTACAAGTCAACTCACACTAACTCTAACCCCAACCTAACAGTCTACTTATAATCTTATGAGAATTAGTTGGCATGTAGTAATGTAACAAATTCAACAAACGGACCATCAAAATAAAGTGTGACCCAGTACTTAATCCATGTTAGATGTGACATAAATCATTAAACCAAATAAGGCTATGAGACTAAATTAAATGAACGTCTGTTTTTTCAGTGTACAACAAAAAAGTACACTGATGTAGAAAAAAATCCTGCTCAAACAAACAGACACAGAATTCAACACTAAAGAGAGTGAAGTGAGGAGAGATCCTCTTTGCTGTGGTCAGCAGAGGTGCTTATGTGCATATAAAGGTGCTTACTTGCCTGTGGCTGTTCCTAAATACAGCTTTAATGGAGGCTCAAAGAGCGGGGTGAGAAGTTTACCTCTACTGTTTCGTGAAATGCAGCAGTTCTGAACTAATACACACTGACTAGTGCATTTGTTAGTCATCAGATCTGAAGCTGCTGACACAGTCAGGGATAGACTTACTCACAGAGGCCTGTCTCAAACCATCATGCTGATAGAGCCTTCAACTCCTCTCTTCATCTTTGTGTACACAACAGCCCAAAACCTTGTCACTCAGATGAGGGCCTGGCACGTCTGTGGTGGCTTAGGAAGAAAAAAACATTTATGAGGTCAATGACTACATGATTTTTCTCCTCTCATGCATACTGTATTCAACCTCCTAGATTTTTTGTTTTCTGCTGCAGTTTTTAACATGCGCTTTACCTTTTTTCTTCATGTATTCGCAGTTAAAGCAACTCCAAGGACAACCCGCACACCACCCTCCGCCACCAGCACAGCAGACACCAACGGGACCCCTCGGCCATCCCGCATCACCAAACCCCCTGTGCCCAAGCAGACTCCTCTAGAGAGGAAGCCTCCTGTGCCTCGAGCCCCCCGAAACATCCGGGCCACCAACGCACCACTACCAGATCTGAAAAATGTGCGCTCCAAGATCGGTTCCACTGATAACATGAAGTACCAGCCTGGAGGAGGCAAGGTGAGTTGACTGTTCAGGGCAGAAACTGGAAAAGCTGCATGTGTGCAGGGAATTAAATAATTTGAACCTAATAATAAAACACATACATTAGTTATGACACTGAACCTCATGGTTTTAGATTCAGTTTGATATATTATTTGGCAACACACAATCATAAGCTCATGTTTTGTACTGTTGCTGCCAATAGAGTCGAGAAACTATGGTGTCACTGTGTAGCTTGCCTGCTAGCATTACATTGGTTCCCTTGATAAAATCCCTATAGGATTTCCCCACAGGATTTTTTTAATTATCATTATACTTACACACTTTGTCCTTCAAGATTATCTTCACAAAATAAATACAGGTAAATACAGGTGCAAACGCAATAAAGCTAACCTAAAGCTATTACCAAACTACACCTAGGTCACTCGCCTTCTACATCACCACCATCTTACTCCCAATAACTTGTCAAGTTTATTTGAGTTTATTTGAGTTTACCACAGACTTTATTTAAATGTTTTTAACCAAAATCTTATTGAAAAAAAACATTTGACTCTGAAGTGATGGAACTGGAAATGGTAAAATGCTAACATGCTTCCAGGTTATTGTATACAAAATGGCATCATAGTTTCTCCACTCCATACTGCAGCAATATGAAATCTCTGAGGCCCTGTTTACACTAACATGTTTAGTTTTAAAATGGTGTTTTGCAATGAAAATGATCCACGTCCACATTGGTGTTTCATCTAGCATTTCTGAAAAGATCTCCGTCCACACTATACCGCTGAAAACGCACATCACTTGACCACACACACGCTCTGGCATGTGCTGCAGCGTATGCGTTTGTCTGAGCTCCAGGCAGTCAGCAGATGCTCTGCGGCCACCTCCCCAGGTGAGAGTTCCCCAGTTCATCAAGTATCTACCGCTGGACCCTCATCTCATTATAGTTGTTAAACGTAATATTTAATTCATTTTGTTTCTATCTAAAGACTCTTTGGTCTTTTGAATCTATTACTTGTTCTCAGGTAACCCGTTCTGGCTGAGCGGAAAGATAATTTTATATATTAATTCATGTAACCACGTACACTAATTCTATATTGTATAAACTTACTGCATTATTGATTGCCATTATTGCTTATTAAAACTGATGTTTAGCAATGTAACAACGTAGCAATGGTGATGTGAATGAGGTTTTAAAGTACACTGTTCCCGTTGAAGATTTACCCAAGGTGTCCTCTGGAGTTTTTTTTTTCCATATCAAACTTGCGAAGTCTGAACTTACAAGGAAAGGGTGCAAGACTGAACTGTGTGCATTTAATATTGAGAAAAAGCTCCAGAGAGGCGAATGTCTGCAGCCACGCCTCTGTTTTCAGATGTCTTCGTTTTCCCCATTCACATTGACACGAAGCAGCAGTGTTTTCAAATGAAAGCGGCCTCTTTAGCGGTTTCAAAACATGGTAGTGTGGACAAAAACTAAAACTTATAAGTGTAAACAGGGCCTAATTCTGTTAATGTTGCTTCTTTTATGTACCGTATGTCTCAAATTACTGCTGGTCAATGTAAATTGCCATTTTTCATTTAATTAATCCTGAACTTTAAGCAACAGTCAGTTCTGACTGAGTTTATAAATGCACAGCTTTTATAAATGTGCTGTGACTGACATCCACCTGCCTCAATAGAACATCTGGCCTTAGCTTAATTTTAACACTGAGAATTTCTTACAGAATCTATGTTGAATACATTTGTCTGTCTTCCATAGCATTTCCCCAGCAGCTTTTTGTTCACCAGCTCTATGAAATGACCTTGAAACTGGATTCTTATCTGGTGAAATCTAGAAAACAAATTACATTTCATTCTGCTATTTCCATATTTTTCTATATATTTGTATTCAAACAGTAACTGCCTGCTAAAGGTCTCAGTGCATCATTAAAATGAAAGTCTTTCATGATATCTTTTATTAGCATAATGTTTGCTCTCTGGATTGTATCTGTCATTATTATTTAAAAGGGTAGTTTACTCATTGTTAAAAAGTCATAATTTTCATGATTGTTGCTTCAAACTTATGACTTTCAGGGGAAGAAAATAAATAATATATTTTTTTGAAAAAAAAAGAAGTACAAGAAGAAGAAGAAGAATGTTTTACCCATACATTGAAATTGCAAAATAATTTTTTTATACTGTATTTTCTAAATATATTTTTATAATTATTAATTTTAATGACTGACATTTGAATCACATAAATATTTTCTCCACTGAACACAAGAAGTTTTTTTGTTTTAAAGAAATTAACACTATTTATGTAAATAATAAACAGTAGTGATGTTTACCAGCATTCATCTAAATATATTCTACTGTGTTCAGTAGAAGAAAGAAAGTTATAAAGATGAATAAACAATGATATTTGTTTAATTTTAGGTGAACTACCCCTTTAAAGGGGCTATTTGTGGAATTCAGTAACCCTTGTCATTAGCAACACCAGTGGCCATTTCCTGAACTGCAGCCAGCAACTGATTAACAACAGACTGAACGTGAAGCTACTGTATATACTCACTTCAAAGTTCTTCTTCATTCTTTAGTTACAAGTAGAAACAAGTTGCTAATGCTTTCTGCCTCAAAATACTGCAAAAAATAGCATTTAAAAAAATGAATATGAAAATATGTGTAAATTTATGTTATCTTTCCTCTTAATAACCAAATAAGCACACAGTTAAAATGACAGTGGTGTGAAAACAGCTTTTTAAAAAGCATTTGATAGTTTATAGTCATATATCTCTCACTATGTGTATCTGCCTATGTGAGACTGTAGTTTTAAGTAATCTCATTTCTTTGCTTGACACATTGGCATTACATGTACAGAATAAATGTCTCTGCATTACCCTGAGCATTGTATAACCATTAATTTCAAGATTCATAGATCTAAAGAGAACATGGGGGAACATGTATTAAAGACATTCACATAAAATTCAATCTACAGCCTTTCATAGACATCCTAAGGCAGGGGTGTCCAAACTCAGTCCTGGAGAGCCGGTATTCTGCAGATTTTAGCTCTAACTTGCCTCAACACACCTGCATGGATGTTTCTAGAAAGCCTAGTAAGAGCTTGATTAGCAAGCGCAGGTTTTAATAGAACAATACAGTTAAAGGAACACTCCAGTTTTTTTGGATAGTTTTTCCAAAAGTCACCTAGAGTTAAACAGTTGAGTTTTACCATTTTTTTTTATTCAGCCAATTCAGTGTCTGATGGGAGCACTATTATCTTAGCTTAGCATAAATCATTGAATCAGATTAGACCATTAGCATCTCACTCCAAAAATTCAGAAAATATTTTAAAATTATTTTTCTATGTAAAGCTTGACCCTATTGTGATTACATGCTGTACTAAGGCACTTTGCTACCGTACCATTGCTGCAGCAGGCACATTGATATTTTGCAGCGATGCTACCTAGTTACCTAGCTGGGGACTATTTTCAGGTGCTGTATTTTATAATTGCGCCTGCTGCAGCCATGGTACAGCAGATACAACATGGTACAACATTTCTTGATTATTACACCAGAATAAGAGAATAGTTCCTAGCCATATAGACCTTGAAAATAGCTACTTTTTATTTTCTGTCAGTCTTAGTACACGATGTAACTACAGAATAGTCAAGCTTTAAATAGGAAATTTATCAAAACTCTGTTTTTGATTGAGATGCTTATGGTTTAATCCAATTCAATGATTTATGCTAAGCTAAAACGGTTCCCAAATTAAAGATCAGCTGAATTGTTTTTAAAATGGTAAAACGCAACTATTTAACTCTAGTCAACGTAAAAAAAGTGGAGTGTTCCTTTAAGTGTGATTCCCTCTGTCCTGCTTATGACACACAAAATGATTGGAACTAGCACATAACCCAGTAATTGTGGTACATCCTATTCCTCCCTCTCTGGCACCTGTGAGCTTTCTGTTCTTCCTCCCTGCACTGCACTGACTAAAGGGGTGCTTGTCTCCTCAGGTCTCTGCAGCCCAGGGCAAGACCGATGCTCTGCCAAAGAACAGCCAGGGCAAAGTGAGTCCATCTCAATGACATCTGCCTGACTCACTGCCTCACTATCTCTCTCTCTCTCTCTCTCTCTCTCTCTCTCTCTCTCTCTCTCTCTCTCTC
>CAIGQZ010001336.1:26862070-26950058 GCA_903798205.1 Danio tinwini | reverse complement strand
CTCTCTCTCTCTCTCTCTCTCTCTCTCTCTCTCTCTCTCTCTCTCTCCTGCTCTTAATCTCACTGTCTTTCCAAAGATCATCAGATCCTCTTCAAACCTGCTTACACAACCCACATTTTTACCAGTGTACGCATAACCACTTCACATTGTGTAATGCAGTTAGGGTAAAAGTATGGGTTCTCTGAATTATAAGGAAACATATTAATACAGTTGTTGTTGGTGTTGTTGTTGTTGTACATAGACATATCCATGAGTTGGATTGAAATTATGCCATTTGTGAATTTAGCACACCATTCTGTCTCTAAGTTATTCACCAGTAAGCATTGTGTTACATTTTGTGGATTATTCATAGAGTCTGGCTAACCATTGTTACCAGTTAAATGTCACAGTGTGTTTGTTCTCAAGCTTTGCACTAACCAAATCCGAAAAAAAAGTATAAGTGCGTGCTATACAGACTCAACAATAGGATTGACTTTAGAATGAAATAGATTTCTTAGCCTACATTGGATTATTGTATTTAAGCTTTTGCTTTTGCCTTTAAGGAACAAATAATTTTACACTGCTCATATAATGTGCAGCTCACCTTTCTTGCAGCTTTCTAGACAGGAGACTGTGGTGATTCTTGGAAATTATCTAGCCTCAAATAAAAAAAAATATGACTAAATGTATAAAAAAATACTTATACGCATTATATTATACATATTATATTATATTTATTTTATTAACTGGTGGCATATAATATAGTTTTAATAATATAATACAAGTTATGCTCTTCAAAAAAAAATGTGAAAATCATTATTGTTAAAAATGGGTTTCAAACATTATATTTAACTTATAAGCACCCTAAATTAATAACAAATGTATTTCACAAGATGACCTGCAGCCTCCTGTTGTTTCAAAATTTCATTTTTGTTTTCAGACAAGCTTTGCATGTAAATAACTGAGTAGAATTTAGTGTTTCTGCTCAAAGAATCATCATGGTCTTGTTTTTGTTTTCAGCAAATTCATTTATGCAGTTAACACTAAATTACATTTGCTTTTCCTGGAGTGGTCCGATTCTGCAGGTCGTATGTAACAGATTTAGACTGTAGACCCTTGAGTGTTTAGGCATTACCTGAGATTAACGCAATAAAATGAGCTTTAGGCTGTGAAAACAAACACTGAGTCAGACAAAGTGTTCCTGGTCTGCTGTTACTCTGTCTAAACAAATATATGAGTCACACAAACAAATGCACCCGACAGACAATGCTTTTATCTGAATCTACCTGAGGGCGGACACATACAGTACTATGCACATAAAGAGTATAAAGTCATTGAAAATAACTAATAAATGAGTAGTTTGATTTTATACAGTTCAGTGTATATTGAACATGATGATTTTGAGTTTTCAGTGGCATAATGCTACTCTTTACTTTTAATACTATGACTTTTATAACACACTAATAACTTTCATAGATTTGGTATCAGTCTGTTTGCATGTGTAACAGTAGAAGAATTTAAGACAGTGTGTTCTCTGTGCTGTTTAGGTTCAGATCGTCCACAAAAAGCTGGACTTCAGCCATATCACCTCCCGATGTGGCTCCAAGGACAATATAAAGCATGTTCCAGGTGGAGGAAATGTAAGTGCATGTTGCCGTTTTTACCTCTGATTTATAATAGCCTGTACGATTTTCATTCATACAACCAGGCTTCCCACGGGTCATATAATTTCTTAAATATCATGGCCTATTCTAAACATTTAAAGTCATGGAATTGTATATTTTTATGTTTGTTCAAGTCATGGAATTTCAGGGATTTTTGTTTGTCATTTGAAATTTTACTTGCTATTCATAAAAATATGCAGTGCATCCGGAAATTATTCATAGCGCTTCACCTTTTTCCACATTTTTTATGTTACAACCTTATTCCAAAATAGATTAAATGCATTTATTTCCTCAAAATTCTACACACAATAGCCCACAATGACAATGTGAAAAAAGATTTTTTGAAATTGTTGCAAATTTATTAAAAATGAAAAACCTGAAAAACCACATGTACATATAGTAAGTATTCACAGCCTTTGCTTAATACTTTGTTGATGCATTTTTGGCAGCAATTACAGCCTCAAGTCTTTTTGAATATGATGCCACAAGCTTGGCATACCTGTCTTTGGGAATTTTTTCCCATTTCTCTTTGTGGTACCTCTCAAGCTCTATCAGGTTGGATGGGAAGCGACGGTGTACAGCCATTTACAGATCTCTTTAGAGATGTTCAATAGGATTTAGATCTGGGCTCTAGCTAGGCCACTCAAGGGCATTCACCGAGATGTTGTGAAGCCCACTGTCACGGTAGGGTTAGGGGAAAAAGGAGCGAGGACCCAAGTGCAGAGTTTGGATATTTATTTATAATAAAAAAAACTAAAAGGGAAAAGCAAACAACCCAGAGGGCAAAAAACATTAATCAAACAAATAATAAACAAACAAAACAAACTGGACTGGGCAGGCTGGCAGGGATCAGGACTGGACCACATTAGGACGGAGACAACAAGCCAACTGGAACATGGAGAGCAACGAGTAGTAAAGAAATGTAACAAAGACAAACTGGCACAGAACAGCAGACATGTGGAGATTATAAGCAGTAGTAAATCAATACACAAACAGGTGAACCAAATGAACTAATGATGAGTTAACAAGAAGGGTGGGGCTAGACAATAGACTGACGAGCACATGACAAAACAGACACACAAGCATGCGGCGCATGTAAACATGCGTCTTGTGCTAAACATAACACCAACAGAAGACTGAACGCGAGACACGAGCACACAATGAATGTAAACACTCACCATGTACACGCAGCGTGCATGCTTCATCCCAGCGCCGACCGAAACCGAACCCAACTAGACAGAGATGCTGGGACTGAAACACCATGCTGAAAACAGGCAAACAGAAACACCCGGACGAGAGCGCACAATCGTAAACTTGCCCAAACCCTACGCGCCCACATCGAGCGGAACGCGCAGGGTCCAAGCGTGCCCAGGATTGGCTCTCATACAGAGACACGCACAATGACAAAACATGACAGGAGTAGTGTCAGGACTCCGCCACCAAAACAAGAATTAACAAGACCAGATTGGCGGAATCATGACACCCACAGGTTTTCATTCAGGATGTCTCTGTACATTGCTGCATTGATCTTTCCCTTTATCCTGACTAGTCTTCCAGTTCCTGCTGCTGAAAAACATCCCCACAGCATGATGCTGCCACCACCGTGCTTCAGGGATGCTTGTAGGGATGGTATTAGCCTGGTGAAGAGTGGTGCCTGGTTTTCTCCAAACGTAACGCCTAGCATTTACTCTAAACAGTTACATTTTAGTCTCATCAGACCAGAGAATTTAGTTTCTTATGGTCTGAGAGTCCTTCAGATGCCTTTTGGCAAATTGCAGATGGGGAGTGGCCACTCTACCATACAGGCCTGTTTGGTGGATTGCTGCACAGATGGTTGTCCTTTTGTAAGGTTCTCCTCTCTCCACAAAATAATGCTGGAGCTCAGACAGAGTGACCATCGGGTTATTGATCACCTCCCTGACTATGGCCCTTCTCCCCCTATCACTCAGCTTAGATGGCCGGCCAGCTCTAGGAAGAGTCCTGGTGGTTCCAAACATCTTCCACTTACAGATGATGGAGGCCACTGTGCTCATTGGAACTTTCAGAGCAGCAGAAATTTTTCTGTAACCTTCCCCAGCCTTGTGCAATCCTGTCTCAGAGGTCTACAGACAATTCCTTTGTCTTCATGCTTGGTTTGTGCTTTGACATGCGCTGTCAACCTTGGGACCTTATATAGACAGGTGAATGCCTTTTCAAATCATGTCCAATCAACTGAATTTACCACAGGTGAACTCCAATTAACCTTCTGAAACATCTCAAGATTGATCAGTGGAAACAGAATATACCCGAGCTTAATTTAGAGCATCACAGCAAAGGATGTAAATACTTATGTACATGTGATTTTTCAGGTTTTTTATTTTTAATAAATTTGTAACAATAAAAAAAAAACTTTGTTTACATTGTCATGGGGTATTGTGTGTAGATTGTTGAGGAAATAAATGAATTTAATTCATTTTTGAATAAGGCTGTAAAATAAAAAAAATGTGGAAAAAGTGAAGCACTAAGAATACTTTCCGGATGCACTGTATTTTTTCCTTCGAGTGTTTTTATCACACTAATTCATGATTTTTGCATATTGTTATGGTTAGGCTATTAGTTCACTTCTATTTTATTCCTCAATTGCTATCACCAGGCTGTACCGTTACAGTTAAAATACTGTCTGTGTATTTTTGTCTTCTCAGTGTTCAGTCAGACCCTCCTGGATTATGCAGGAAAAATTTCTGATGATTGTGGAACAAAATGACAGATTTTGTGGCAATTTTTTATGAGCACCTTTAATCAAATGTAATTTTATTTAATATACTGAACAACAATGCAGATGGCACAAAAGTAATTTGAACAAAGTTCAAACATTTGAACATGTGTTGTCCTCATAATCTGGCCAAAATCTAAGGCAATTAAAAAATAGCCAGTTCCTTAAGAAAAGGCACCTACAATCAAAATCATCTTTTTGAAGCTGTTTGTACAGAACTGTGTGCAGGTATAGTGTGTCCACAGTCATACTGGAGTGATATAAAGACAATAAGTCTCTTTTTTTATTTTCCTAAAGTTAAAATAAGTTCCAAATCCCTCCCATTTTGAGGCCCACCGCAACATGACGTAGGAGTGCAGTTTCGCCGCCAGTGAAGAATTACAGGGATTTTACCGTCTATACCTTATAACGACAGCCACATGTCAGTACAATTATAAAGCAGACACTTCAATCCCGGTTTGTAGATGTTAAATCATGTTATTTTTTTACATTAACATAACGGATATCCATACAGCAGTGGATATTAATATGTATTCTGTCACGTTTGCCGTGCAAAAAAAGCGCAAAGTTAAATACGCGCGATGTGTCTGTGTGTGTGTGTGTGTGTGTGTGTGTGTGTGTGTGTGTGTGTGTGTGTGTGTGTGCGTGTGAACTTTGTAACGGCATTATGTGTGACTCGTTGCAGAAAGACTTGAATTAACTTCACAACAAGTACATCAAATAATCATTGGCAAAATTCTTACTGTAGTATTTCTCACAAACATTACGTGGGATCTGCTTCCTTCATATCTGCCATTGTGCTGTTTATCTGACGCAGCCGAAGCAGAGATTGAGGCACACTCTGACTGGCACATGGGAACGGTGGGTGGGGAGAACTAACATTAAAGACACAGGCCACAAAAACAGCTACGTTGTGTTCAAAGCAGAAAATTCCAAAGTTCTTAAAGGTATAATTAATACTCTGATGGGTGTTTTAAGCTGAATCTTTACAGACACATTCTGGAGGTATAAAAGACTGATCTTACATCTTGAAAAAGGTGTAAAATAGGTGCCCTTTAAATAAATTTTGTGCAATTTGCTAGATTGTTGCATTAATTCAGTGATTGCAGAATCATAGATCACTGCTCAATACAACAGCTGCCTGTTTTAATATTCATTATAGATCATGGAAACATGGCTATATTGTCATGCTTTTATCAAAGTTTTGGATGAAGAACGGACTTTCAGTGGAGAGACAGAAATCTCTCTCATTGTATTTTGATTGTTTTCAAAATATCTTCATTTGTGTCCTGAAAATCAATACATTTTAATGGATTCTTTAACTTCTTTCATTATGCATGACTTATAAAGCCACAATATACATAAATGGTGTCTCAGCTATTCTTTTCTCTAACAACATTCTCAAAAGACTCTTTGCTCTTGTTCACCAGGTTCAGATATTAAATAAAAAGGTTGACTTGAGCAAAGTGACCTCAAAATGTGGATCCAAGGACAACATAAAGCACAAGCCAGGTAGGGGGTGGATCTGTTGTAATGCTGCCTTTTACTGCACATTCAATTTCATTTTGAGTATGCTCAGTAAATATGAATGATGATTGATCTTTCTTAGGTGGTGGTGATGTGAAGATTGAATCCCATAAGGTTAACGCCAACGGCAAGGCCAAGGCCAAAGTGGGATCAATGGACAATGTAGGACATGAACCAGGAGACAACAACTCCAAGGTGCTAAAATAGATTAAGAGGACATTGCATATTAGGAATGCACACTCTTTCATTATTGATACTACATTTTTCCTGGAGCATGTTTTATACTATCTATAATAATGCTTAGCATTAAAGTATTTAAAACTGCACATCATGCAATAACTACTAAAAACACATTTAGGGACTTTTATTTTGAAATGTGTTGTGCGTTTTTGCAACGTAAGTTAAACTGAGCATTTATAACAACACAGATTAATGACATAACATACAGACCATATAAAATATGCTAACTTAAATTCAAGCCTTACAATCAATCAACAAAATGATTCCTATATTTGGATTCAGGTATATTTGTATGAAGATTTGCCCCTTCAGCATATAGATGTGTTTAGGTTTACTGCACCTTGTGTGGCTGAGCTGCTCTCCTTTAGTATTGTTTATTTGCAAATGGTTATTAACACTGCTAAGTAGTTTTTGTGTGATGATGATATTTATGACCTTGAGGCTCTAGTGGGCGAAAGTTTTTTTTTTTTTTTTTTTGCAGAATGGCAACTCAAACTGACAGCTAAACCAAAAGCATGCAAATATGCCAAATATTTTGAAATGCAGTTGTTCTTGTAGTATTGCTTTGAGAAGAAGCTTTTTCTGATTCATTTTAATAAAGGTTAATTTATTGTACACAACATACACCCTTGATCAGCATAAGAGGCTTCTTTTGTTTAAAAAAATCAACTGTACAGTATACTTGTTTAACATAAAGGGATAGAAAGTATCCATGTCAATTTTGATCACTTTTAACATAGCTGTTAAGAATTTACACAATGCTTTTTATTTTGTTTTGTTTTATACTGTATACTCACACACACACAAATGTTTTTTCTCTGACACCCATATTTTTTTACTTCTTGCTTTGTGTTTTCAGGCTGAGGAGAATCAGCAGAAATCTGAAGGAAGTCCATCTCCTCCTGCCAGCTCTCTGTCTGTGCAGGCAGGCAATGGGGCAAAGGAGAACGGGCTGAAAGAGAGCACTCCTACTCCTGTACCTTCTTTTGGTGAAGGGCCCCGGGACTCCCAGGGCCTCGACAAGCGCATCCCCGGGACAAGTAAGTGCAAGTTTGGCAAATTCAGAATTTAAATTTTACAGGGGCACAACCCCAGTGGTGTTATGTTCAAATATTAAAATATATTAATAAATAAATAAAATATATACACTACCGGTCAAAGGTTTTGGGTCAGTAGGATTTTTTTATGTTTTAAAATAAGCTTCTCCTGCTCACTAAGGCTGCATTTATTTAATCAAAAATACAATAGAAATTGTAAAATTGTGTAATATTAATGCACTATGAAATAACTGTTCAAAAATAGTTTATCATTTAATTCATAATTTATTCCAGTGATTTTAATAATTAATTTTCAGCTTCATTACTCCAGTCTTCAGAGTCGCATGATCCTTCAGAAATCACCCTAATATTAATTATTATTGCTATTATTATTATTCATTCATTCACTCATTTTCTTTTCGGCTTAGTCCTTTTATTAATCTGGGGTCGCCACAGCGGATTGAACTGCCAACTTATCCAGCATATGTTTTACACAGCGGATGCCTTTTCAGCTGCAACCCATAACTGGGAAACATCCACACAGACTCATTCACACACATACAGTATGGATAATTTAGCTTACCCAATTCACCTAACCCACGCAAACATGGGGATAACATGCAAACTCCACACAGAAACGCCAACTGACCCAGCTGGTGCTCGAACCAGCGACCTTCTTGCTGTGAGGCGATTGTGCTACCCACTAGAATTATTAATAAAAAACTGAACCCAAATTTCTGACCGGTAATGTATATGATATATATTTATAAATAATATTATTAGTGTTTGATGAGGACTGAAAAACATACTAAATAATGCAGACTGAAATATGGGGAGGAGTTGCAATTTGACTATGAAGTTTTACAGCTGTGGCTGAGAAAGTTCAAGTTGAGAAAACACATTCAAAATAGGAGAGAACTAACAAACTGAGAAAACATCTTTATCAGTTTGAACACACACTCAAGCTAATTCTCACAAAACATGCAAATATAGACATGTACTGCAAATAGCACAGATGTCAACAGAAATATGTTGGGGACTCCAAAAAGCTGTAACATGTTTCATGTAATATTAATTGTACAGATCATTAGATTAGTAGGTCTAAAAATATATAAACAACAAATCTCAACAACAAAAATATGTAGAGTTGAAGTCAGAATTATTAGCCCCTCTTTTATTGTTTATATATATATTTCCCAAATGATGTTTAACAGAGTAAGGACATTTTCACAGTATGTCTGATAATATTTTTTCTTCTAGAAAAAGTCTCATTTGTTTTATTTTGGCTAGAATAAAAGCTGTTTTTAATTTTTTTTTATCTATTTTAAGGTCAAAATTATTAGCCTCTTTAAGCTATAATTTTTTTCGTTAGTCTACAGAACAAACCATCATTATAAAATAACTTGCTTAATTACCCTAACCTGCCCAGTTAACTTAATTAACCTAGTTAAGCCTTCAAATGTCACTTTAAGCTGTATAGAAGTGTCTTAAAAAATATCTAGTCAAATATTATTAACTGTCATCATGGCAAAGATAAAATAAATCAGTTGTTAGAGATAAGTTACTAAAACTATTATGTTTAGAAATGTGTTGAATAAAATATTCTCTCTGTTAAACAGAAATTGGGGAAAAAAATAAACAGGGGGGCTAATAATTCTGACTTCAACTGCATATATAAGATCTCCAACAAAAGGAAGCAACCTGGTTTGTCACTTTTAAGGTCCCCAGACGCATTTCTGCTGATTTATTTGCAGTGTGTTTCTGCATTTGCATGTATTGTGCACTGTAAAAAAAATCTTGCTGGCTAAATTTTTTTTTATAATCAAATCAACATCAGTCAAACTGACTTAAAATATTAAGTTAAGCTTTGTGTAACTAAAATATTTAGTTTAAACCTGATAAACTGATTAAAATGAGTTAAAGTAACAAAAAACATTTGTTTTTATGACTTTTTGTCATCATTTTTTACAGTGTGAGAATTATGTGTGTTGTCAAATTGAAGATGTTTTTTTTTTCTGGTTGTTAGTGTTTTATATATGCATGTTTTCCTAAATTGCAATGCATTTAAGCTTTCTAAGCCACCGTATTTTACAGATTCTAGAACTAAACAATTATTTTAGGACTCTGACCAATCGTCTGCCATAATTGGGCTTTATTGCAGTGTGTTGTTTACAAATTGTCAGTGACAGCATTTGAGTCTTTGTTTCTTAGAATGTACCACTGTCTTAAGAAATTTAGTTTGTTACCTTTTTTTAAATCCAATCTTTAACATTTCTTTCCTGCCAGATTGAGTCCTACAAGCTGAACTTCCGCGAGAATGCACGAGCTCGCATGGACCACGGCGCTAAAATCATCTCCTGGTCCCCCCTGAGTGGCAGCCACCCCCACCCACATCGCAGCACCTCTCTCAGTGTTTCTCTGGGGTCCGCCATGTCCTCACACTCCACCCAGCTTGTCCCATTCACTAGTCCATGAGATGGGTGCAAACCAGAACACTAGCAGGAGAAAGACTCTTATTTCAACACAGCCTGTCCCTTTAAAACCCATTAGCATCTCTTCTAGTTTACAGTTTTGTTTTATTTCCCTTTCTAGGAGATGATGTTTTGGAAAAGCATAGTTTTCAGCGTTCATGTTCGACGCAGGGTGTTGGTACGAGTCTAGATTTTAGATGAATTCTCTAGATGGTTGTCCAGCCACATAGCTTTTAGTGCCATCTCCCCTAAAACCACAATATTTAGCCCAACAACACAGGAGTTCATTTCTAGACTTCCTACAATCCCAAAAATAGACCTACATTTTAGAGGCTACACCCATCGGTTTGGCAGTAGATGTTCTCCAATGGGAACCCCAGAACTCACTTGAGATGTAGCTTATTACATCATATTATGGCAGTTATGCTCCCTGTATTGTTAGTATGTGGGGCTGTCTTAAATCCCAGTCAAAAAGGGACGAACCAGCCGCCATCCATTCATCTGCTCCTTTTGCTCCACTGATCCTGTCCACCTCACATGAATTATAAACCCTGTCCTTTCCCCCAGTATTTAAATGAGCACTTAATCATTTGAAACCTATAGGCTGTTTAAACAACAGCATATGTACATCTTCAATGAGTTTGCTGTTTCGTGTTTGCGTGAATTCCTGTAACAATGAGCTGTATCATTATGATGTCTAACCATCTGATTACATCATCCACTTTCCAGCATCTTGTGAACTAATAGGACACAAAAACACATTGCATACAGCATGATACAGAAGAAGGAAAAGGCTAGGTACGCAAACTAAACAGACAGGATGGAAAGGAAAGAAAGATGTCCGAAAGTTAGAATGGAAATGTGTTCACACTCCGTACACAGGTCATGATTATTTGCTCAAAGGTTCAAACATCCCTCATTTTGAATTGAGTATTGTATGTCAGGTGTCAATGGGCCCTTTTCACATTTTGGGGTTTCTCAGTAGCGGAAGGCATTATAGCTGGGTAAACTTACAGCGCAGTGAATGGGAGAGTACAACAAATAATCTTTTACAACCCTAGTTCCTGAAATAATAAACAAAAAACTCGGCTATGGTGTTATCAAGACTTTCAGAAAAAGGAAGTAAGACTTTTAACCGCAGCCAGAGGAGAGAATAACGTCAAATTTACTCTCAGCCCTATAGACGCTGCATAACAAACACTTCACATAAGTGGTAATTAGTTTTTTGTAATTTGACGCAAAGATGATATAATACATTCATAAATGCATATAAATGTTCATACAGTTTTTAACCTGTGCCCCATTTTTGAGCATTTTCCTGAAAACGACTTAACCAAGTCAAAATGTCTGTAGCTCTTGAACCCTGTGGTCTATGTTCACAAGTCTGGTTTTGTTTGAAACAAGACATTGCCTAGTTTGGTACCCAAGGGGCAAAATAACTAAAAGTATAAAAGAAACATGGTCAAATATAGGTGAATTGCGATTAGTTTCAATGAAATTTATTAAAGGAAAAATGGATGTGACTATTAGGATAATGGCGTGGAAACACTAGAAAGATAAAGCTGAATGTCTGACCATGTTTTGATTTAAATTTTAATACTCCAAAAAATGTAGCTTCTGAAAGCTTTTATTTTTTTTTAAATTGTAGGCGTCCTTTCTAAAAAGGCATTTGGAAACTCCAAATGGACACCTGGTAACCAAATGACTAAATTACATAATGCATATATGCATATCTATTCAAAATATTAAAACCTTTCAAGCATTTAAGATTATAATGATTGTTAAAGGTGTCATAACAGGCTTGTGAAAAGGGTCCATTAATGGAAGGCTTTTGCACTAAACATGAACCAACATGTGCAGAGGCTCATCACATGAACAGTAAATGTATCCAAAATAAGTATTGCAATACAATCCGTATCCCTGTTATTTATTGAGTGGCGATTGATAAACTGTTCTTTAGAAGTTACTGTTTTTAATCAAACATAGTAGGATATGCTGTTCGGTTTCATTACGAAGTGATGTATTATTCACAAAGTTGTTGAATATCATAGTTTAATCTCTCCGAACCTACTATTGTTGGGCTGCTTTTTGAAACTGTTAACTAGTGACACTGTTTATCAGTGAATTTGTGGGCACTTTATTGGTAGTATTATTACTATAGATATACCTTTAGCTGCACAATGCCTGCAGAAAAAAAGTAAACAGTTTGCTGTTGTTGGTTAAAAGGTTATGTTTGTATAGAGGGGTTGATTCACTTCTTGTCGTGAAATATTGACATTTTCCTGGTATATTACTGTGACGTCATGGTAGATTATTGATGGTGGTAATGTTGTGGCATCAAAAATCCCATATCAAACTGAACAAACCAGGAAGTATTGAATTATGCAAGTATCCTATGAAATAATTAGCTCATGAGCATTCAGAATGCACTTTATGGTGGATGTTTTATACTACAAAGCGAGCGATATATGAATATTCCAAAATTCTGTCCCCTGAAAAAGAGCCCCAGTTACACCGAAATGCAAAACATGTATCTCATAGAGCAGTCTGTAAATACAGTACGAGTGTGAGCAGTGTGTTTCGTGTAGAGCAGCTGTGCTTGGCTAAACGGTCCTGTCTGTAGTTCCTTTTGTGATTAGCGTGTACTGTTCAGGGGCTGTGCTAGTAAACCTCAGTGTTGTACTCTTGATACAGTGATCATAACCTTTCATGCCTTCAGACAGCTCTTTTTTTGTCATTTCCATAATGAATGAAAACTCACAGTGTTAGTACATTCACACTTCCCCCGCATCGGTCCATTTGAAGCAGTTTTGTAAATACACGTTTCACACTTTATACCCTGCCGGGGAAGAAAGAAAAAAAAACACTTCTTGATTGGGTTGTATAGAGAAGCAAAGTGAAGATTTTGCGTCTATGAATATTTCTCCAGACAGTATTTTATTCTTAAGTGAGTCTGCCTTTTTTTGAAGTAAAAAAGGGCTGGCAAACAAGAATGTTTTTAAAATGTAATGTATTCAGCAAGCGAAGAATATATATTATGTGTCTAACTTTTTCTCTTTGTCATCACAGGTCACTTACTAAATACAATGTAATCAATAACAGGAGTGTGATTGATTTTTAACTGTGGAACAGGGAAAAAAAGCTCAGAGGACTCTTGAGGATGTCCTTCTGTCTGCATAAGGCAAAGCATTCTGGTAATGACTTGAGTAGCCTGAGACAGGACACAAAAAGTGGGTTGAGAGGTTATAAGTAGTCAAGCAACAACCACAGGAACAACGATTCCTCCCACAAACTGCACCTGACACATAGACCTTGAATGTTGTTGTTTGGATATCCATGCCGCACGTCTGTATGAGACTAACTGTAACTAGTAGGCTAATTGGCATGTTTAAAAGTAGATAGAGCACTCCGATTAGGCAGCAAAAGAACCCCCTAGTGTATCTGGTAGGACTCACAGTGTGTCTACTTCCCGTAGACCACACCAAAAGCGCATGCTGACAACAATGGACGACAGATGCCGGTCCTAAATTGGAATTACTGTCTCCCCTCTAATTTAAGATGTATTTTTTGGTATGAAAGAGATCATTGTGATTAATTGTTAACTAGTGATGTGTATATTTAATCATGAATAAATAAATAAAAAAAGAACAAGCAAAAACAGGTGTTTTTTTGTGATTAGTGATTCATGTTTATTTCTATAGCACTTTTACAATGTAGATTGTGTCAAAGCAGCTTAATATAGAAGTTCTAGTAAATTGAAACTGTGTCAGTCCAGTTTTCAGAATTGAAGTTCAGTTTAGTTCAGTTCAGTGTGGTTTAAATTTCACTGCTGAAAGTCTGAAGAGCGCTGAAACACTGAAGAGCAAATTCATTGATTCGCAGCTCCACAAGTCCCAAAGCAAGTAAGCCAGTGGCGACAGAGGCAAGGAACAAAACTTCACCAATTGACTAAAGTGAAGGAAGGAAAAAAAACATGAGAGAAGCCAGGCTCAGTTAGACACGACCATTTCTCCTCTGGCCAAAACTACTTGTGCAGAGCTGCAGTCTAGGCTGGAGAACACTAGACGTCAAACGTGGAGAAGCAGGTGTGAGTAGGTCACCGGTGGGTGTTTAGACTGGCCCACAGGATCAATGCAAAGACTCGTCTGTCAATGGGGTTTTATGCTCTCCGCTCCTCCATGACTGTCACAACATCTGCTCAAGATATGACCTGGTCCAGGATTATGGATACCTTGGCAAAATTTCTTCAGAGGTCTTGGATTTCATCAATGCATAATCTCTAGCGGTCTTGGGATGAGTATCCCCAGGTAGTAATAGAGAATAAAGATAATAATTAGCGTAGCTGCTGCTTATAGTTTAACACAAGACATTTAAACAACACATTTAAACACAAGATGCAAAAATGAAGTGCTATAAATGAAAATAGTAGCTATATAAACAAATGAAGTAACAAACATGTAAAGCATATGAGTATTTCTAACAAAATGTCTGGTGCACGAAGACAGGAGGAGTGCGTCCTTCAAGTGGTTTGTCAAGCCCGCTCACCTGCACGGAGCACACATGCATCTGCAAGATCTTTTACAGAAATAGTTCACTAAATGTAGTTTTAGCAGTACTGGGTGTAATATTGTACATAGTGGTGTAGTCCGGGCTGACTGACATTTCACGTACTCAACGGTAGCAGCTTTGCTCACGTAGCGAAAGGGGCGGGGCTATCGGGTGCTGACGTTAGACATGTGGATTATTTATTATTTGATTGTGAAAGCAAAAAATTCTACAAGAGTGATTATACGAGAATACTGCCTCCTGATGGTGAATGCGGTTATATTCATGACAGGTATTTGGTAGTTTGGTCATTTATTTCACTAATTTGGCAACCATCAGATGTCAACTGGAAAACGGTTTGAATTTCCGCTTAGTAAAAAAAACGTTAACATTAGAGTTTCATTTGGGACGACATTACATTAATATATACTGTTGAGTGTGTAAGTGCATAAGTAGGCCTATATAGTGTAGACGCAGTTTAGATTTTTTGTGTTTTCAACCATTGTAAACACAAATAGCCTTACCATGGTATTGTTACACTAACCATAGAGTAACCATTGTATTTGTACATAGTGTTTGTATGTCAGAGCCTGAACAGGGTGTGAGATTGTTTTGTTTGTACACTGTTTCCACACACATCAAATATAGAGATACTATATGAAACTACACCCAAAATGAATCAATAATAACTAGACAATTAGAATTTGTTTGCAGAAAGCACAGACTTTGTGTTAAAAGTTAACCTAAAATTATAAATGATTAATAAAACCCGGACAGAGCCACAAAATAAATACAAAGCCTGTTAATATATATTGACATAAATATGAAAATATTTAATAGAATATTACAAAATGGTAAATGTTTTGAAAAGAATGCTGTAATGATTAACCGTGACTACATCCAAAATAAAGATTTGAAGGCTATATTATGAAAATCCAGACTTTGATTGTTGGATGTGATTAATCACAATAATTTGACAGCATACAGTAAATGCAGTTTTATTTATCATACAGTCTATCCTCATCTCTATATCGTTTTTTTTTATTCATGCAAAAATGTACTCAAAAATTTTTTTTTTTTTGCTTGTTCAAACTACTTATTTAAAATGAGCTGAAACAACACAATTCTTGAGATTTCATTGGGACAACTTTTTTATGTTTAATCCACAAACATTTGTTAAAAATGTGTTAAGTTAACTTAATCAATTTGTGTTGGAACAAGATGAATGATTTGTGTGGAACCCTGCATTTTTTACAGTGTACTATCGGCTAATCCCAGATTCATTTTGGTCTTTGTTCTTCAGTATGGGAGATTGGGGACATGGGGCAGTTGCAACAAGACTTTTATTTCTCCATTCAGGAATGAGCTATAGTGATATCATACTACATATTCTCAGTTAGACCCGCCCTCAATCTGAAAGAAATCAGCTACATTCTTTCAGTATAAAACAAATTTTGAAATTTGTTTTTGTGAAACATTAGTCATTATTATAATTTAAATGTTTTCTTAGCTTCAAATGGGTATAGCTATCAAATGTAAAAGCTATTGTATCTACCTAAAATAGAAAGTTTAATCATGTTTGACAGAGCTAACCCTAGAGCTAACATAGAGTGTTTATGGCTAACCCTAACCCTTATTCCTATCACAATATTGATTTAAAAGCTTGTCATATTAATAATGTACAATTTATATTTCATTACAATTTTAATGTAATTTAATAAATCAGTCTGTTTACAAAAAATACAACCTGATGTTTTAGAATTTTTATTATTATTTCCATTTTATAAATGCTGCAACCATTCCCCTGCTCGGGGTCAGTTGCAACATTTGACTTTGTCTGTTTAAGTTTAAATTCTGCATATATTATCATATGTACACATATTATAGCTATGTGGGTTGGTGGGTGTATGATAGATGTGGGTTTATTATAGAAAAAAATTTGTGTTTTTGCAAAAAACTGCCTCAGAGAAACGGAAGGAAATGCAAAAAGTGTTGCAACTGTCCCCATTCTCCCATACTTGGTATGTAATTGAAAAGATTATCATTGCAGGAGGATTTGTAGGACGTAGACTGTTAAAACCCTGAGTTCCACTTTTTCAATTATGCTATAATGGCTTGAAGACAGTGACTAACATGTGAAACATCCCTGTTGAAGATTTTGGGTCACAGTGAAGTAAGGAAGCGAAGCGTCCTATTTTGCAGACAGTTGATGCAAATGAAGGTACCCTACTGTTAATCCTTTAAATAGATTCATGCCTTTCAGTTATGATGATGAACCCATGTTAACACATCGACATACAAACTGTTTCACCCTGGGTTTATGAATATAAAGACAGTAACTCAGAGTGAGTTGTGAATCAGCACTTCTGTATATATCATTTCTCAACTGGCTTGGTCTAAATGTACTTTTTATTCATTCATTTTTCCTTCGGCTTCCTTTGATTCATCAGGGGTCACCACAGTGGAATGAACCGCCAACTTATCCAGCATATGTTTTATACAGTGGATGCCCTTCCAGCTGCAACCCAGTACAGGGAAACACCCATACACTCTCACGTTCACACACATACACTACGGACAATTTAGTTTATTTCATTCACCTATAGCGCATATCTTTGGACTGTGGGGGAAACCGGAGGAAACCGACACCCACATGGGAAGAACATGCAAACTCCACACAGAAATGCCAACTGACCCAGCCGTGAGGCTTCTTGCTGTGACCCGACAGTGCTAACCACTAAGCCACCGTGCTGCCCCTAAATTGACTTTTTTTTATTGATATAAGACATACATTAGCAACATTTAATCAATTAAAAGACCTATTTTTGTATATAAAAATAAGATGTTATGATGCAATCATGAATTAGTAGTCTAAGTTTTTCCCCACAAAGTCATAATTTCAATGTATGATGATCTACTCCTTGTCAGATTATTCAATCAAAACATGAGCACCAGTGGGAATTTTGATGCCAAAACAGCATCAAACTGACATCAAGGTTGATTTAAAAAAACAACGTTAAAAATACTAATCGATCGATTTATGTCAAAACCTTGATGTCCATTTAACATCCACACAGGCATGCATGCCCTTTTGTCCACCTAAACAATGACAGCAAAAGTAAAATTTTTTCTAAATGAATCGTGAAAGCTTCAATTACAATTGACAAATTTAGAATGGGGCGTCACGGTGGCGCAGTGGGTAGCACGATTGCCTCACAGCAAGAAGGTCGCTAGTTTGAGCCCCGGCTGGGTCAGTTGGCATTTCTGTGTGGAGTTCTCCCCGTGTTCGTGTGGGTTTTTTGCCTGTAGGTTTCCCCCACAGTCTAAAGACATGCGATATAGGCGAATTGGGTAAGCTAAATTGTCCGTAGTGTATGAGTGTGAATGCAAGAGTGTATGAGTATTTCCCTGTGTTGGGTTGCGGGTGAAAGAGCATCCGCTGTGTAAAACATATGCTGGATAAGTTGGCGGTTTATTCCACTGCGGTGACCCCTGATTAATAAGGTGACTAAGTCGAAAAGAAAATGAATGAATGAATTTTAGACTGATTTTGTACTCATACATTGTATATAAACTACCTTGATGTCAAAAAGACATCAAATTGACATTTAACATTGGCGTCAAAACATTTTTAAAACATTTTCTGTGTATTTTGATGCCAGTGTTAGATGTCAATTTGATGTTGTTTTGACATCAAGTGGGTAAAAGCCAACATCATCTATAAGAATAAAATTACATGACTTGATATTGTGATAGATTTGTGGGTATCCGCTTGTTAAGTGGTGACATGTTGGTGAAGTATGTAATACTGTTTCCGGGTCCAAGCCGCCACTCATTTGAATCGACAAAATATTCATTTATGATCTTTTTTTATTCATATCACACATTAAAGTGAATTTTATATAAGGTCATAGTGTACACAACAATCACTGGGCTTGCTGCATCACAAATACCAAAATTTTAACAATTTATAACAAATTTATCACTTTCTGGCCATCAGATAGTAGGCAGGGACATATATATTGCGATCGTGATTTTCGAAAGTATTACATCGCTTTATAAATGTTTATTATTAGCATTTGATGAGTCTCCTCATTCAGTTTCATAGAGCGATTGGACCCGGAAGCCCCTTCGCGTGACATCACATTTAACAAGCGGATACTTGTTTCTTTCACAAAGTAGTATTGATTTGCAATTTCAGTACATCACTCAGTCACAACACAGATTTAATGCAATTCAACTTTATTCTACTAAGTGACTGAAGAAAAGGATAGACTCAGAAAAAAACTAATTCAGCATAAAAGAGAAACTCAGAAAGTCCACCTGAGCTTTACTCTTGATCATGTCCCTTCTGTAAGAAAAGAGAAGAGGTGGAGAATATCAGTCATGGTACATTATTCAACTGCAACCGTACACTACCAGACAAACGTCTTGTTGCCTATCCAAGTTTTAGGAACAACAAATAATAACTTGATTTATGGTTGATCATTTGGTATCGGAAATGGCTTATGTAAAAGTCAAAGGCCTCTAGATTACACTTATTTTACTAAAATAAAATCTGATCATGCCTTGATTTTTAATTATTTAATTAGGACAGTAGGGTCTGACTTTGCTTAAACAAAAGTCTTGTCACTTAACAAAAATAATGTACAGTATAGAATATAAAGTCATGGTGCAGTGGAAAAAGAATGAATATTGTGTATGACTCCTATGAGCTTGGAGGACTCCATCCATACATCTCTGCAATGACTCAAATAAATTGATAAAGTCATCTGAAATGGCAAAGAAAGTTTTCTTGGAGGAGTTCATCAAAATTCTTTGTATTCATCTTCAATCTTCAGCCTTCTCCATCTTACCCCAGATATGCTCAAAAAGGTTTAAGTCTGGTGACTGGGCTGGCCAATGCTGGAGCACCTTGACCTTCTTTGCTTTCAGGAACTTCGATATGAAGGCTGAAGTATGAAAAGGAGCGCTATCCTGCTGAAAAATTTGCCCTCTTCTGTAGTTTCTAATGTAATGGACAGCACAAATGTCTTGATACATCAGGCTGTTGATGTTGCCATACACTCTGCAGATCTCTCACACGCCCCTATACTGAATGTAACCCCAAATCATGATTTTTCCTTCACCAAACTTGACTGATTCTGTGAGAATCTTGGGTCCATGCAGGTTCTAAATCTCAATAGGTCTTCTGCAGTATTTGTTATGATTGGGATGCAGTTCTATCGATGATTCTTTGGAAAAATGTACCTTCTGCCACTTTTCCAAATGATCAGCTAAAATTCAAGTTATTATTTGTTGCTCTTACAACTGGGATCAATGACAAGACTTTTGTCAGGTAGTGTATGTATCTAGAAGGTAGATTTTATTTCATTCCAAATATATATTATTTAATTGAGAACCTTGTGTTATTGTACTTGTAAATGAGATGTATTAAATCTTAATTGGAGCATGACAGCTATAAGTGTAACTTACCTTAGAACTGACATCACGACTTTTGGCACGTAGTTTATTGACTTGTGACTCTGCAATGTCAGCTCTTTCTTCTGCCTCATCAAGCTCATGCTGGATTTTCCGGAACTTGCCAAGATTTGTGTTGGCTTGTTCCTCCTGTGAAGCAGGATTAGCAGTTCTGAGACTGTATAGTACAATTTATCAGCAAAAATGTGTGCTATTTAGGCCAATACTTACAGCTTCCTCTGCAGCCCTCTTGTAAGCTTTAACCTTTAGCTGAAGCTTGTCAACCAGATCTTGCAGACGAGCCAGATTCTTGCGGTCCTCCTCAGTCTTCAAAAGGGGAAATAGAAAACACAGATGAGAATTTCATCTGGGAAAGTGTTGTGTTGTTACACTTTCAATATGTAGGTAACACTTAATAAATAATGTTAGTTCATGTTAATTCACTTTGCATGAACGTTAACAAGCACAACATTAATTTTTAATAATGCATTAGTAAATGTTGAACTATGATTAATAAATTATTTACAAGATTATTCATACTTAGTTAATGTTATTTAGGGCATTAACTAATAGACATTTATATGTGTATTTTGTAATAAAATCTAAATGCGTGTTTTGATTTTTGCCTTACCTGATAGGTCAGTTCTTTAATACGTCTCTCATATTTGCGGATTCCTTTCACCGCCTCGCTGCTCTTCTTCTGTTCTGATTCAACTTCATTCTCCAGCTCCCTCACCTGTTGGCAGAGCATAAATTTTTTCCACCTGCAGTGATCAGAAAGTTTTTTGTTTAGTTTTTTGCAATTGATGTTAATTCACTCACCCTTGCCTCCAGTTTCTGGACTTGTTTCTTGCCTCCCTTCATAGCAATTTGTTCTGCTTCATCCAGGCGGTGCTGCAGGTCCTTAATGGTCTGCTCCATGTTCTTCTTCATCCTCTCCAGGTGAGCACTTGTATCCTGCTCCTTCTTCAGCTCCTCTGCCATCATGGCAGCATCAGTAATGGCCTTCTTGGCTTTTTCCTCAGCATTCCTGCATTCTTGCACTGCCTCTTCCACTTCTGTCTGAAGCTGGGATATATCCGTCTCCAGCTTCTTCTTCTGATTTAACAGGCTTGTATTCTGACCGAAGAATAATTTGGATTAATTTGGAAGCTCAATTTGTGTAATGAATCTATTCAAAATGAAGAGTAAGACACTGTTTGGCATACCTGGGAGTGCAGCAGCTGTACTCTTTCACTGGTATCCAGAAGCTCCTGCTCAGCAAGCTTACGGCCTCTTTCGGTTTGCTCAAGAGCTGCTCTCAGCTCCTCTAGTTCAGCCTGCAGAAGGTTGTTGCGTCTTTCTACAATGGCTGTGTTCTCCTTAAGATCTTCATTTGTTCTAAGAGAGTCATCTAGCTGAAGCTGAGCATCCTAAATGGTTGAGGGGAAGAAAATCATTTTTACAATCCTCCAAAAGCTTTAATCTTTGCAGTATTAGTCCAGAGTTTGTCTTACCTTCATATGTGCATGGACACTCTTAAGTTGTTTTTGGGCTTCTGCTGCTTGTCGGTTTGCCTGACTAAGCTGGATCTCCATCTCATTCAGGTCCCCCTCCATCTTCTTTTTTATTCTGAGGGCCTCATTTCTGCTTCTTGTTTCTGACTCCAAGGAGCTTTGCAGAGTGTCAATTGTCCTCTGCAAATTACGTTTGCTCTGCTCCATCTCTTCATCCTTCTCGGCTAGTTTGCGCTCGATATCGGCCTTAATTTGGCTGAACTCCAGCTGGGCTCGCAGAATCTTACCCTCCTCGTGCTCCAGTGATGCCTTTCAAGCAGAAGATTGTGATCTCTGGCTTTGCAATATTGTATTTGCATAACTATTCCGTTTGAACAATAACGATCATGTAATTCAAGGGTCACCAGCCCTGTTCTTTGAGATCTACCTTCCTGCAGATTCTAGTTGCATCCCTGATCAAACACACCTGTCTGTAATTATCAAGTGCTGCTTTAGGTCCTAATTAATTGGTTCAGTTGTGTTTGGTCAGGGTTGGAGCTGAATTCTGCAGGTAGGTAGCTCTCCAGAAACAGGGTTGGTAACCCCTAATGTAATTTAATAATACATTTTGCACATACTTGCTTGAAATTGTGACTGTTTTTACATTGTTTCATTGTGCTTTTCTACAAAGTCAAGGAATTAAGCTGTATCTGAAAACTAACCTCGGCCTCTTCCAGAGCAGATTGAATCTCACTTTTTTCTTGCTCCAACTGTTTCCTCATTTTCTCCAGCTCATGGATGCTCTTTCCACCCTCACCAAGTTGCTCGGTGAGATCAGAAATCTCCTCTGAAAAGAACATTGCATTTTAACACACTGACATTTTTTCTCCAATTCTAGAATTTAAAATGAATGTCTGTACTGTGCTATAAGCTTCCTCCACCCCATCATTGCAAACACAATTTAAAGTCTTCTGCTGTACTGCCTTATTTTATCTTCACTTATCTATTTTAGATTATTTAGAAATACAATGTTTTTGTGTTGGTAACTGTTCATTCACCTTGGAGATTTTTATTTTCTCTCTTCATGGTCTCCAGGTGATCTAAAGCTTCCTCATAGGAGTTCTTCAGCTTGAAAAGTTCAGTGCTTAAACATCTTGCTTCTTTTTGAGAGCTCTCTAGCTCAGCCTGCGACTCTTCAAACTTCTGCTTCCACTCAGACAGCACCTTTTTTTTCATGTAAGCAAATTTTAGAATTACAGGTATTTAGAAACTGTGGTTGTGGCTAAATTAAGAACCATGTATTAAGATTACCTTATCAAAATTCCTTTGCTTTTTGTCTAAGGCTGCAGCAGCTGCATTAGACCTCTCCAGATCCACCATGAGATCTTCAATCTCATTTTGGAGTCTGTGTTTAGTCTTTTCAAGAGATGAACACTTTGCATTTACTGCTTCAACAGCTTCTTCAGTTTCCTGTAAGCGTTGAGCCAGTTTCTTTCTGTTATAGAAACAAAAGTAGATTTTTGGGGAATATGCTTTTTTAGTGCACACCTACAAGAAATAGATTGACGTGTTATTATATTTTTACCTTCTGTTTAGGGAAGCTTGGCCTACTAACAGAAAAACTTTTTGTTCGTCTTACATTTGAAAATAAACATAACACAAACAAAAAGCTTATCTGTCAGTAGAGAAGTTAAACCTTAAAGAAGAATTTGTATGAAATATTTTATAGAAACAGATCTTACTTGGCTTCCTCCAGTTCTTCGGTCCTCTGGATGGCATCAGTTTCGTACTTGGTTCTCCACTGTGCCACCTCAGAATTTGCTTTGGACATGCCTCTCTGTAGCTCTGCTTTGGCCTCCTGCTCCTCCTCGTACTGCTCTCTGAGCAGATCTGTGTCATGACGGGCTGACTGTACAGCATGGGCTAGAGCGCTCTTTGCCTGTAAGAGGATGCATAATTATTAAACAGACCAAAAAAATGAATGCAATTAATTAAAAAAGAACAAATATTTATTATTTATCCAGTATTCATACTCAATTCACACCTTTGTTTCCTCCTCCAGTTGCCTTTTAAGATCTTCAATTTGCTGAGTGTAAGACATCTTGCTTCTGGTTAGCTGGGATACAAGAGAGTCCTTTTCCTCCAATTGTCTTGAAAGTTCGCCTAAACGTATCATAATGTATTTTATCATTGTTGGAGTTCTGTTGCTCAAATGATTGAATTGATAGTTGTTTACTAGTCTTACCATTTTCAGATTGTAGTTTAGATTTTTGCATTGTAAAGTCATTGATGCACCGCTGACCTTCCTCATATTTTGTTCTATATTCATTCATTTGGTCTTCTAAAGATCTGGTCATCTTCTCAAGATTTGCCTGTAAGTTACACAATTTGGCTAAAAATGACTTTTTAGCTAAGAAGACAAATGTTTATTTTTCTTTATGAGTGTTTGTATTTACAATACCTTTGTCTTTACAACATGTTCCATGTTTGAGACTACGTCGTCTAACTCCAACCTAAGTTCACTTTTCTCCTTTTCCAGCTTTTGCTTGACCCTCTGCAGATTGTCTATCTGTTCTCCAAGTTCAGCCACACTGTCGGCTTGTTTTTTCCTAAGTGTGGCGGCAGTGGCCTCGTGCTGCAGAGTGGCCTCTTCAAGGTCTCTGCGGAGTTTCTGAAACTCTGCCTCTCGTTTCTTATTCATCTCAATCTGAGCAGCTGTAGCTCCTCCAGCCTCCTCCAGTCTCTCGCTGATCTCCTCCAGCTCTCTGGCTAAATCTGCTCTCTGTTTCTCCACTTTGGCTCTGGCAGCTCTTTCTGCCTCAAGCTCTTCCTCCAGCTCCTCAATACGTGCCTAGTATTGACAATATGCTAGGGTTGTCTCATTTCAAATTTTAGTGGTAATATGCAAAAAAAAAATTAATTGTTACCTGAAGTTCCTTCAGCTTTTTCTGCAGCTGAATGCAAATAGTTTGTTCATCTTCGATTTTCCCATTGAGCTGACTGATCTCAAAGTCTTTCCTATAATTGGAAATGGGTGTTTATAATTGTAAAGTTCTTGGTGATGAACAAACAGATCGGACTGAAAGAATGGGAATATTTGACTTACTTTTTGAGACGCTCCTCTAACTGCTGCTTGTCATTTTCCAGGTCCATTAGGCTTTCCTGGGTTAATTTCAAGTCTCCTTCCAGTTTCCTTTTGGCTCGTTCTAGATCCATGCGGATCTTCTTTTCTTGCTCAAGAGATCCTTCCAGCTGATATAAAAATAAAAAAAAATTGGATTGATTATTTATAATGGCAGTTGGTTTTATTCCATTTGCTTGCTGGAAGAATACTAATACATAATTTTTTACACTATAAAGATGCTGGGTTGTCGCAAGCCAACAATGAGTTTCTCCATATTAGACCCAATTCGGAGTTACAATAACCAAGCTATTTATAGAGTGTGTGTATAAATGGTAGGGGTAAACTGTAAAACTCACATCATCTACTTGTTGCTCTAGCTTTGCTTTAGCCTTGGTGAGGGTGTTGACTTTGTCCTCCTCACTCTGCAGGTCATCCAGTGTCTGCTGATGAGCTTCCTGCAAGGCTTTCTTCTCCTTGGTTAGCTTAGCAATTATGTCGTCCAAAGCTGCCATTTCCTCTGTCAGATTCTTCACCTGTAAAAGAACATGCATACTAAGGATTAGTTCACACTTGTACTGTTGATCTATTGTTTGTTTTGTCCAGACCAAAAAGGAACATATTACATTTAGTCCTAGTTCATTTAGCATTCACACTGACATCTATAAGAGTAAATTTGAAGATAAAGAAATTTGTTTCCATCTAAGAACTCATAAGATGCATATAAAATGTGTAGAGGAGTGATAACAAGGCCAGTGATGTATCTGTTCCATACAAACAAAGATTTGCTGCAAGAAGGTCCAGTGACAGTATTTATTTGGTATGCTTGAGCATTCTGTACTTTTTAGGATTTCTTCTTGTAAATTCATGTCAGTTTACTATATATTTTGATGTTTTTGGTCTTTTTTGTGTTTATATTTTAGTCAAACAGCAGTTTGTTTAAAAGAAAACTGAGACCCACCTTTTCAAGGGACTCTATCCACTTGTTTAGTAAATGGCAAAATTCACACTTACTCAACTGAACCACACTAACAGAGCAATCACAGTTATTGCACTAATACAGCAATCTCAGATCTTTTTAATCAAACCAAACATGCAAAGTGTGAACACCAATAGTGTTTTTTCAGTATTTGTGTTGTATTGTATAAAAAGACAACCCAGACCTTATTCTCAGTAGCATGCTTCTCTTTCTCCACTTTAGCCAGAGTGAGCTCCAGATCATCAATATCCTTCTTCAGCTCAGAGCATTCGTCCTCCAGCTTTCTTTTTTTAGCTGTCAGCTCTGCATTCATCTCCTCCTCATCCTCAAGTCGCTCTGTGAGCTCTTTGGCTTTTGCCTCAAGCTGGATCTTGTTTTTGATGAGCTGGTCACATCGTTCCTCTGCGTCACAGAGATTGTCTTGCTCCTGTTTTTAAACATATTTAAAATTACAGTGATTTCTATACTACACACTCATTTATCTACATGTGTTGCAAATATTAACTGACCGCTTGAACTTGAAGTTGTAGGTCATTCTTCTCTTGGAGAAGAGACACCATTTTTTCTTCTAGCTCTTTCCTTCTTGCTTCAGATTTAGCATAAGCTTCTTTGAGCTTGGCAAATTCATCTTTAATATTTGCCATCTCTTTCTCTGCTTCTGCTGACTTGAGAAGAGGTTTGATCTTGAAGAAAAGCTTCATCCAGGGCCAATTTTTCACCCCCATGAAGGCACGGACATTCCACTGGATAACCAGTAGGGCATCCCTATGAGGAGGTTCAATTTTTTCATCATCCAAGATCAACAGTAAGCAAATTATGGGAATGTAAGGTAATATGGAATATGTGGGATATTTGCCTTCTTTCAACTATCTTCTGGAACTCAACCCTTGCAAGAAGTCCTCTGGATCTTGCCTGAATTCCAGAAATAATTAGAGATAATCTGTCATCTCTCATTTCTTCAAGCTGACCAAGTAAACCAGCCTTGAAGAACACCTAGGTGGAATTTATTATAGAAACAAACATTTACTTACAGAACTACTTTATCATTGCTATATGTGCTGTCATGTAATAAAATCCATATAAAATAACCTTTGTGTGTCCAAATTTATATTGATTGTGATCAATATCCAGTGAACCCAACAGTTTCTCTGCTCCTTTCCTGCTGTCAATGAACTGACCTTCAGGTATGGCTGCAGGATTTAGGATTCGGTACCTGTAAATAAGAACATAAAGCCTTTAATTATGGAAAGTGTTGCTGTGAATTTAGGTAAAGTGTCACAGAATCAATAATAATTACCTCTGTTTGAAGTCCCCATAGAGGATTCTGTTGGGGAAGCCCTTCCTGCAAATCCTGATGCCCTCCAGCACACCATTACAGCGTAGCTGATGCATGACCAAAGGATTCTCCATTGCACCAGGAGTCTTTGTCTCATTAGGGATGATGCAGCGCACAAAATGAGGGTGAGTTGACCTTAGGTTTGTCATTAGCTTATTTAAGTTTTCCTGTAGGTAGAAATGCACATTGAATTTAGGACTAAAGAGATTAAGGACTATTTTTGGTTTCCTGATTTTTAAAAAAAAAAAACATATCTACTACAGTTAATTACCCTGTGAAGCGCAGACACAGTCTGGAAGGAGGAGCCTTTCTTCTTACTTCCACCTCCTTTACCTCCCTTACCGTTATCTTGAGATTCAAAATATAAGAGATTAATTGCTTAAATCTTGTAACGCTTAAAACACTTGTAATTGCAAATGTGATTCTATTGTGTGTGGCTAATTTAGCTTGGACATACCTGACTCTGCCCCTGCATAGTTAGCAAAGAGCATTGACAGGAGTTTGACTGTAGACTTTTGAAAGAGTCCCACCACAGTCTCGTTCAATGGGTCTTTGTTCTTCACCAGCCAGTTGTTGATATTATAGTCAACTGTACCAGCATAGTGGACCAGAGAAAAATGAGACTCTGGCTTCCCTTTGATTGCTCTTGGTTTCTGGAAGTTATTTGATTTCCCAAGATGGTTGTCATAAAGCTTTGCTTTAAAAGTTGCATCACTGGCTTTGGGAAACATGCACTCCTCTTCAAGGATGGACATGATGCCCATAGGCTGAAACAATCAGGTGTAATGGTGAAGTAATAGCATATACTGTATCAGTTAGTTTAATGTTTATAATGTGTCATAATGACACAAATTGGTGACTCACTTTCTCAATGAGATCGATGCAGGCCTGCAAGTCCATGCCAAAGTCAATAAACTCCCATTCAATCCCTTCTTTTTTGTACTCCTCTTGTTCCAGCACAAACATGTGGTGGTTGAAAAACTGTTGCAGTTTCTCATTGGTGAAATTGATGCAGAGTTGCTCAAAAGTGTTAAACTGTAGTTTTCAAATTGATAGAGTTAATGTCACACAGTTATATGCATTTTTAAGCATGACAGCATAAGGATCTATCCAGGAAGACTTACATCAAAGATCTCAAAACCAGCAATGTCCAGCACTCCAATGAAGTATTGGCGTGGTTGTCTGGTGTCTAGAGACTGATTGATTCTTACAACCATCCAAAGGAACATCTTTTCATACACTGACTTGGCCAGTGCACCAATAGCGTAGTACACCTAAACACAGAGAAGTGGTTGTATGGTACACCACTAGATGAATAAATGGATAGCATTTTGGTGACAACTCTCCAACTCACCTGTTGGACGTTTTGTCCTTTGGTGACCCACTCATTTCCTACTTTGACTCTTGGATGGCACAGACCTTTGATAAGGTCAGCAGAGTTTAGGCCCATCAGATATGCAACTTTGTCTCCATCTATGAAATAAATCAGATTTATCTGTTTGAAGAGAATATAATATTATGCATAAAATGATGTTGCATTTAGTTTGCTACTTTAGGATTATTGCTTTACACACCTTCAGTCCCATCAGCCTCTGCTTGCTCCTCCCTCTGCTTCTGTTTAAACTTCATATTGCCAAAGTGCATAATGGCTCCAATCAATTTATAGATGCCATTTTTCTCCTCCTGAGTGAAGCCTAGTACATCAAACGCTTCCTAAAGTTTACAGAATAAGAGATGTAATTTCACCGCTTTGCAGCAAGAGAAAGACAAAGATGTCATGTGAATAATTCTTACATCAGTGGCAAGCAATTCTTCACCATCATTTATTGAAGCTACGGTGGTTTCTCCTTGGGAGATGTAAGCGTAGTCATAGGGGTTGTTTGTGATGAGCAGCATCTCTGTTTTAAGAGACAGAAAAGAAAGTTCAGTTTGTTGTTTAATGCTAAAACTGTAAAAGGTGCTTGATTACAGGATATCCAATGCATCTCACCCAACAGCTCAGGTTTCCGCTGAGAGAGGATTTGGTAGAAAATGTGATAGTCTCTCTCAGCTTTAAGCTGAAAAGTCACCCTTGACTTCTCCAGAAGATCTAACGTATTTACAAAAACATAAATGTTCATATTTGATTCTCAGTATTACCAGATAAAGAGTCTAGATGTTTAAATCATATGAATTATTACATGTCTCAATGTCAGCTGAGGCCAACTTTCCACTGGCACCAAAATGAATTCGGATGAATTTTCCCTAAAAAAAAATGATCAAAAATAATCTTAAGAAATAGTGATTAATTAAAAATTGCATATGCAAAATGAATTAGTGTGGCTTATAAATGTCTACTGGCTAAAATGTGTTAGAATACACTTATTGACTTTATTCAATTAACTTTTACTTCTGGTATGAAGTCAAATGCCTTTTCTTCTTATTTAAATGTATAATTTACACCATGATTGTATAATTGTTTTTTTTTTTTCATTTATTTATTATTTCTGTATTGTGTTATTGTGATATTATTATGCAAACAGATACAGTATATAAATCACAGGAGGCAAATCATGTACAAAAAGAAAAACTATATGATTTTACAAAAAAAAATATGATGACTCATGTTGCTGTCTGCTATCTGCCAGTCCATGCATTCTTAAATCATTTTGGTTTATCCAGCAGAGGGTGTTCTCACACTATTTCTCTGATAAAGCTGTGACATGCATCCTGTTGCATTACATGACAATTGGGTCACTATTTACAGAATGTATTTAACATGAAATGTAGAAGCTTACAAATCTTGAGGAGTTGTCATTTCTGATGGTCTTTGCATTGCCAAAAGCTTCCAAAGCAGGGTTAGCCTGAATTATTTGATCCTCCAGGGTTCCCTTTAATAAAAAGTAAATGCTTCAGTGTGGTGTAATGTAGTTTTTATTTTTCATTGAAATGATCGCAGAAGCATATGACACTTACCTTTTTTTCTACTCCTTCTTTCTTTGCTGAGCCCCCAGCTGCAATACTTGCAAAATACTGAATGACTCTCTTTGTGTTCACAGTCTTTCCTGCACCAGATTCTCCACTACAGTAACATAAAACAATAACTTGATTTTTAAAGAGAGATTTAAAGGTTTAAAATCTTGATTTTGAAGATTTTTATTACTTGAAAATAAAAAGCTCACCCTCAAGTGGTTCCGAAATATACAGTTGAAGTCTGAATTATTAGCCCCCCTGTTTATTTTTCCCCCAATTTCTGTTTAACTGAAAGAAAAAAAATTCAACACATTTCTAAACATAATAGTTTTAATAACTAATTTCTAATAACTGATTTATTTTATCTTTGCCATGATGACAGTAAATAATATTTTACCAGATATTTTTCAAGACACTTCTATACAGCTTAAAGTGACATTTAAAGGTTTAACTAGGGTAATTAGGTTAACTAGGCAGGTTAGGGTAATTAAGCAAGTTATTGTATAACGATGGTTTGTTCTGTAGACTATCGAAAAATTATAGCTTAAAGGGGCTAATAATTTTGTCCTTAAAATGTTTTTTTTTTTAATGAAAAACTGCTTTTATTCTAGCCAAAATAAAACAAATAAGATTTTCTCCAGAAGAAAAAATATTAGCAGACATAGTGAAAATGTCCTTGCTCTGTTAAACATCATTTGGGAAATATTAAAAAAAAAATCAAACAGGGGCTAATAATTCTGACTTCAACTCTATATGTTTTGTGTTTGACAGAAGAAAAAAACTCAGACAGCATTGAAACAAGTGGAGGGTGAGTAAAAGATAATTTTCATATTTTGGTTAACTGTTCTACAAAGAACTACATGAAGCACTTAAACAAGAAATTGCATAAAAGTGAAAGTAATTTTACTTACGTGATCAGAATTGACTGATTTTCCCTGTCTGAAATAGAAATTGCTTCAATGTTACTCATTCTTGAGTTATTATTCGGCATTATTGGCCTTTTACAGAAGAAATACTGATCCAGAGATTTGTCAATCACAACACATTCTACATTTCTCCATCCTTTGTGAGATATTTGCTCTTAGGTTTGTGAAGCATAGCAGATTTGAGAATTTGTTCCGTACCTGTTAGCATGTACTGATAGGCGTTATCAGAGATTGAAAAGATGTGTGGAGGAGCTTCACTTCTCTTTTTCCCTCTATAGGCTATAACCACCTCCTGATTGTACACCGGCAGCCACTTGTAGGGGTTGACAGTGACACAAAACAGCCCCGAGTAGGTCTGTGGAAAAGGACAAATGCAGTTCAGTAATTGAAGCTAATTGGGATGCGATTTTCAAGTGATAATGAACCATTCTCCTCTTACATAGATCATCCATGCTGCATAACGCTCTTTGAGGTTGAACAGCACTGCTGGCTCATGAAGGAAGGTGAACATTGCCATGTCTTCAATTTTATCAAACTTTGGGGGGTTCTGGGGGTGAATGTCAGCTTCCTTTACAGTTACAGTCTGGTAGAAAACAGTAAGATTGTAATTATTAGCATAGCACCTTTGTGTTAGATGGCATCAAATTTGTTATTGTGCACAATATTTTGACTGTGTTCCAAAGAAAATTATCCAGAAGCTAACATTTTAATGGCCGTGCAATGGCTCAGTGGTTAGCACTGTCGCCTCAGCAAGAAGGTCACTGGTTTGAGTCCTGGCTGGGTCAGTTGGCGTTTCTGTGTGGAGTTTGCAGGTTCTCCTCTTGTTCATGTGGGTTTGCTCCGAGTGCTCCGGTTTCCCCCACAGTCCAAAAACATTTGCTATAGGTGAATTGTGAAAGCTAAATTGCCCGTAGTGTATATGTGTGAAGGAGTGTGTATGAATGTTTTCCAGTACTGGGAAACGGCTGGAAGGGCATCCGCTGTGTAAAACATGTGCTGAATAAGGTAGCGGTTCATTCCGCTGTAGCGCCCCTTGATAAATAAGGGACTAAGCCAAAGGACAATGAATGAATAACATTTTAATACTAAAGACCGACAGTAATGCACTACTGCACAAATTCCTTATGGTGCTTATAATGTTTCAGTGATTAATTTTAAAAGGTTAAAATGGCAAAATGCAAGTAGTTAAGCCTACCTTTCTTTTCTCAGTCTGTACAGTGACTTTGTCACCTTCACGACTGACGACTGAAGCTTTCACGTACTCTTCATCTGGATCAGGCACAAAACACTCTTTTTTCATATCAAAGGGACGTGTTTGTGCTTCCAGACGCTCTCGATCTGACTTTCGCAGGTAAGAAGCTGCTGCTCCAAACTCTGCCATCTGAGCGTCCCCCATGATTGCCTTGTCTGGAGATGATGAGGTTGGTTAAGTCTATGTCAAAGTTTTAAAACTTGCAAATGTTGCCCAAAAATTGCATAAAAACCAGCTTTCACTATAAAAAGCTCAATTTATAATTACAAATAATAAGCTTGACTCATACCTGATGTGCACCAAGTGCGGAGGCAGAAGAACCTGTTAAAATAAATATTTTTTATCTGTCACTCAAAATGAATAGATGCCATTAGATGAAATAAATATAATACAAGTTTTTAAAAAATCAGTAATGACAGTAAAAAAAAAAATTATTATAATAATTTTCTCTTAAATGATTCTTTAAGAGAATATTCGCTTTTCTCTAGCTTCACCATGCAGTTTTAGCTCAAATCTTACCCTCAGAGGAAACGTCTGACTTGTCTGAACACCAACCATGAGATCACTTTATAAAGGAAGTCACCCTCCCAAATTTGGGGAAGGCATCCCATAAGGCCGGAATGCTATTGCCTATTGCGTCTGACCACTATTAAGGTGCAGCAAGTGTAGTTAGGGGTATTAGCGAGAAACAAGAACCTGCTAGTTGAGTTAAGTCTTATCTTTGTTGAGATTTGTTAGCTCTCCATATTAGGTTCTCTGATAGCGGAGAGCTAATTTAGTTCAGGGGGAAGAGATAAGTGGTTTGTACTTAAATGAAACGTGAATGATAAAAGCCAGACCAAATTATTAGTGTACATTAAAGAATATGCATCTGAGGTGGACATTGCTTCAAAACCTAAGCGAAAAAAAGCGAGATATTTATAGATTTATTCCATTTGTGTGTTCTTGTGGTAAGCCATCACTGCATTACTTTAATGCTCCGTGAGGGTTTAACAGACAACAAAGGGATTCAGATTCTGGACATCTTAACAAACTTTAGATGGAATTCTATATTTGTCATCTGGCATTGTTTAGAATACTCAGGAGATGGCATCATATTTCAGTAAAGTGATATGTTTGAACTGCATACCTCATGCGCTCTCAATTACCCAGAGAGCTTAAGGAGGGTTAATATGCGGCATTGTGTTTTTTTGTCATCATAGCCCAGTCTTTGCAGAGACGCAAACAACAATATCAGATGCTCTCTGAGTCTGCATCTATATTAAGCATCTTAGCCTTCGAGATTAACCAGGCGGCAAGTGTCGAACAGCACACACAGTGGTTTACCACAGGTGCCATACCTTATATTCAGTCAAAGAGAATAATGATAATACAATACAAAAATGTCAAGTTAGATTTGTCTACTGCATGGGAAACAATAATGTTCTTTTTTTTTTTTTGTCGTGTCATCCTTTATTTTTGAGAACAGCAAGAGTCCCCCCTGCAAACCATGTTGTTGACAACCCATTGTTTTTTTGAGGACAAAGATAACCCTGTCAAATTCCTGCAGAGTGAATCTCACTGATTGAGGAGCGAAACCACATCATACTAGGAGCCTTACTGGATGTCTCTGACTGAGATCAAATATAGTCTGCGACCTAGCCATTATAGGTGTCTTAGCTCATAAATAAAACCAAGTGACAGCTATAAACAGAGACCCATCAGTATGCTATGGTATGCTAAAATTCTTGTAATGGTATATAGGCTTATACTCATATTAAGCCCACGTTTTAAGATGCACATGTTGGTGTTTCCATGCCTGTGTCTTTGGAATTTGCTGCAACTGTGAGTGATGAAACGAACACTAATCCTTAGGCCTCATGGGGAGACGTTCTGCTCATGTAGGACAAATGTATGCAGACAGGAAGATTGAAATGGTGTTTAAAGTTATGGAAGACAGCACATTATTATAATATTGTCAATTTTTTTTATTAATTTAAAATAATTTCTGTTTTATATCCATCCTGCTTTAGAATATATCTAAAGATTGAATAGAATTCTATACGTGCAACTGACAGACGTTAATGAAAGGTGAGTACCCTTGACAATTACCACACAGGAAGGGTCAACAGATAAACAAGGAGTTAAGTGCTTATGACAAGTGATAAGACTGTTCTATTCTGACACCCAGCCACATCTTTTCAATGACGACTGGCGTCAAAGAGCAAAAGGAAGTGAGAAATGCCAAGCCATCACTAAAGGACTCGGGAAAGATAACGATGACCTCTCTAAGTTAGAGCAGCATTTAATACATCACTCTGACTTGTGCTCAGACATTCATTTTACATTAGATTACATTATCCATGAATGTTTAACTGCAGCACAACAGCTGGCTGCTTAATTACACTTGCTAATGTCTATACTGTATCTCCACACTGTATACTGTTACCAGTTTAATAATTTAATGGCTTACTATGTTTTCAGATATTATAACGACATACACATGGCCTAGAAGAAACATCTTGCCAGATCTACCAATGGTCAGTGACTTATCTCCTAAAATATTTTAATCAGCCGTGTAACTGTAATATATGCATTATTCATAAAAACATAATTGGGAAAACATATATTGCAATTTTTATTATTAATAAAAAAAAGTTATTTACAAATGCTCTTATTTTGGGGGAAAACTACGCAGAAACTTCTCTCTTCTTATTTTAAAACTCAGGCAGGTGTTCTGTAAAAAAAGATGTATAACCACTGTGAAAAATATCCGTAAATTCGCAGATTTCTGTACTTTGTGATTATTGTTTTTAATTTTTTTATATTTTTATTATTTATGCTTTTGAATTACATTATGGGGCAATACGGTGGCACAGTGGGTAGCACAATCGCCTCACAGCAAGAAGATTGCTGGTTCAAGCCTTGTCTGGGTCAGTTGGCATTTCTGTGTGGAGTTTGCATGTTTGTTTGCGTGGGTTTTCTCCAGGTGCTCCGGTTTCCCCCACAGTAAAAAAACATGTGGTATAGGTGATTTGAATAAACTGAATTGTCCATAGTGTATGTGTGTGTATGAGTGTGTATGGATGTTTCCCAGTGAAGGGTTGCAGCTGGAAGGACATCCGCTTTTATTAAACCCCGGATTAATAAAAGGGACTAAGCCGAAAAGAAAATGAATAAATGAATTGCATCAAGGGACCTTAATCTTTCTTCTAACAACTTTTACCCTTAAAGGTAAACTTTGAACAAACAAGTGACTTTTATTAACATTTTAATAGATTAAAGTGATATATTGTCTGGGTTGGTGTTTTATATTACGCAACAAAAACCTGTACATTTATTTTTTTATTTTTTTATTTGGTAATTTACAGACTTATTCCTCTATATATTTCTTATGCATTATGTTATTTCAAACTAAATTTATTTATTAAATTATTACATTATTTCATACCAAAATATCAATAACATTCAAGAGCTGAATTTCAATATCAAAAATCTACAGAGCAAAGATTAAGGTCCCATAATGCAATTCACTACCATAAATAAACAGAAAACACTTGGAAACTGTCAATTAACAAATTGTTTTACAGAGTAATTCAGCCTCATTAGATTAGTTGCTCTAATCACTCTTTGTGGTGTATGTTTCCCCTACTCGCATACAAAACGGGACTTATTCAGCTCTTATTAGCACATATCATAATAATAATAAATAATCAATCAGTGAAATATTACTGTGCATTTGTTAACAAACTGGGATTAATAGAAGATATAAGTGTAAAATTATATCTATTTTCATATATTTTCAGCATTTTACTGCATGTTAATTCTTGGTTCTTTTGGGATTTGTCTGTAAACATTTTTGTAATATGTGTAGATGAAACATCTGTGAAGCATAAAGATGGTCTGACACACTAAAGAATCAGTACAGCTGTCTGTGGTTAAAGACGTGCTTACGAGTATAGCTCACTGACCATGGGCCTTTCTTCTTTTTGTCCAGTCTATTTTAGGAACATAAAGCTTTATTATACCTCTCCATTTTAGACATAAGCAGCTCTCCATCTGCCACTTATGAGTTCATGACACTTATTATTAACCTACATTTATTTTAAAATCATTGTTCAATAAGGCGGCCTGACAAACATTGAAACTCAGTTATGAATTGTTGTTTACTGTACTCTCACAATTTGGTTTCACTTGCCACAGGACATGATTAATATCAGAGCACAGACTTATGTATATTTGAGGCAGAGCTAACCATTCAAATGAGCCTAAGAATGTGTTTTATTCAATGATGGATCATTGTGTAAACAATAAGATTTTGTGTGTAATGCTCGGTTAAATTAATAATTTAGTGTGTTAATGCACGTCATGATTTGCCAAGTACGTTGCGATCCTGAATTAACATCCATGTTGATCCTGGAACATCATTTTTGTTCGAAATTATAATCCATACCTATTCCCTACCCCTAAACTCAACTATAACTGTAAATTATTCCCAAAATTAGAGGGGAATAAAAGTTGGATAACACTCATGTAGAAGTGCATAAACCTAACTGTAAGCCTAAACTTAACATAAACTCTAACGTATGCCTTAATTCTGATTGGCTGATTGGAATGTTGTTCCAGGATCAACATAGATTTTAATCCAGAAACATGCCCTACTTGGTGAAATCAGCTTAGGGTGTGTTTATTTATATCCTTCTCATTAACTGATGTATTATAACTTGGCCCAAGTAAAACAGCAGATTTCAGAAACTCACAAGACAACAGACTAGATGCAGAGTGACTTTATTATTCATGTAGGTTAAGGAACACATTAGTGCATAGAGAGAAAGGCAAGCAAGTACAGGTAATTTCAGAAGATTTTCCAGGACTTTATTCTTCATCAAATGCTTTCTGTGGGAGAAGAATATTGACAAAGAAAAAGGAACAATCTATTAGTTATTAGGAAAATCATATATGTTAATGTTAACAGAAGCTTAGCTTACAAATAATGATGAATTAACATACTAAATATGTCTAATTGCATACTTTCTGGAATGAAAACTCTTCTATTGGCAATGGCAAGCAAATAGAAAATCATGGTGCCTGCCTACTTCATTAGCTTTTTAAAAACTTGGATTTGTCTCAACTGAAAACTAACAATGTTTTGACTTTTAAACTTAAAAGTGCAATAGAAGATCTTGGAAAATTCTAATGTTTGCCTGATAGCACTGAAAGTTTATGTCCCACCCTGCAAATCACCATCAAAATCATGCCTCCTGGATGCATGAAGGCAGACTAGACTTTACATCACTACAATACATGATGTAACCTTCACCAGAGAGAAAACTTTATTATACAGTTACTAACAACAGTCCATATCCGCAAAGTCCTTTTTTCTCAAACAGGGTGCGCAGAGGTATGCATTTACGTATTTTGACAAGCAGGTAGGACAGGCTTTCAAGCTTTTTGGACCAAACGTTTTGATTTTACATCCTTTTCTTGGCCTTACACTTTCCACCCACAGAATATAAAAATACATATAAAACATTTGGATCGCTTAATATAATGATTGCTATTAGGATGTGAAGAGACTTTCAATCAAAAAAACAAAAATGTGCTACTCGTCGTTAGTAAAGTATGTTCAACACAGTATGAATGTGAGCAGTATAAATGGAACTCAGATGTACTACATCCTCCATTTTGTCATGATCATGTGACCTACCCGCGTCAGTTGCATCGCTTCACTCCTATTCATGAATTCTCTCGCGGGCCGTCATGGGATGCACACTTTAGAATCTCGCCGAAAGTAGTAGGTCATACAGGTACTTCTCGCATACCTTTTTTCAAATTCTATGATTTTTGACATACTACTTGGCTCGCATGCTGTTTTTACCTGTTTTTAGCATTTTATCTAGTATGTGATTTTGGATGCAGCCAATCACTTATTGCACCTTTAATTCACTGTGTCTACTGTACCTTCGGACCCGCATCACGACTTTTGGCACGTAGTTTGTTCACTTGAGATTCAGCAATATCAGCTCTTTCTTCTGCCTCATCCAGTTCATGCTGCAGTTTACGGAATTTGCCAAGGTGAACGTTTGCCTGTTCTTCCTGTTGCAGGAGGCAAATATAACACGTAAGACAGTATTGTAATTTAGACAACACCATTTTATAGTACTGTCTCTGAGTTTTAACAGCACTTACAGATTCCTCTGCTGCTCTTTTGTAAGCTTTGACTTTTAGTTGCAGCTTGTCTACCAAATCCTGAAGTCGGGCTATGTTTTTACGGTCCTCTTCAGTCTAAGGTTCATACAACTAAAGATTAATTCTGTGTACATGATTTATGTAGACTATTATCAGGTTTATTCACTGCTCTGTGACATCTAAATCTTCTAATCCCACCTGATAAGTAAGTTCCTTGATGCGGCGTTCATATTTACGGATTCCCTTCACAGATTCGCTGCTTCTCTTCTGTTCGGCCTCAACTTCGCATTCCAGCTCTCTGACCTAGGAATGATACATTATAAGTACATTAGCCATTGCTTTGTTTTTGCTTTGTGTTCTAAAATTATTAGGAGTCCCAAAAACTTTATATTGAACTCACCCTGGCCTCCAGTTTCTGGACTTGTTTCTTGCCTCCCTTCATAGCAATTTGTTCTGCTTCATCCAGGCGGTGCTGCAGGTCCTTAATGGTCTGCTCCATGTTCTTCTTCATCCTCTCCAGGTGAGCACTTGTATCCTGCTCCTTCTTCAGCTCCTCCGCCATCATGGCAGCATCAGTGATGGCCTTCTTGGCTTTTTCCTCAGCATTCCTGCATTCTTGCACTGCCTCTTCTACTTCTGTCTGAAACTGGGATATATCCGTCTCCAGTTTCTTCTTCTGATTTATGAGACTGGTGTTCTGTGTCAGATAAGTTGTAAGTTTGTGTTAAAGGGTTTGCAATTAATCCTTTTACCAAAATCCTTGATGACTGTTTGTGTTTTACCTGAGAATGCAGAAGCTGTACTCTCTCAGTGACATCCAGGAGCTCTTGCTCAGAAAGTTTGCGTCCACGCTCTGTTTGCTCCAAAACAGCCCTGAGCTCTTCAAGCTCAGCCTGAAGCAAAGTATTACGTCTCTCCACAATAGCAGTGTTCTCCTTGAGATCATCATTTGCTCGAAGAGAATCATCCAGCTGAAGCTGGGAGTCCTAAAAAATTTCAATTAGTAGGGAAGCAAGGTTATTTATTGGACAGCTTGTGGAATTAATTGTTAAATAGTAACTCATTTTGTACCTTCAGATGAGCTTGGACTGACTTGAGCTGTTTTTGAGCCTCAGCTGCCTGTCTGTTAGCCTGGCTCAGTTGGATCTCCATTTCATTCAGATCTCCTTCCATCTTCTTCTTTATTCTCAGAGCTTCATTCCTGCTACGGGTTTCAGACTCCAAAGCACTTTGCAGGGTGTCTATGGTCCTCTGTTGGTTTCTCTTCACCTGCTCCATTTCCTCATCTTTCTCAGTCAGCTTGCGCTCAATATCCGCCTTTATTTGGTTAAATTCAAGCTGCGTTCTCAGGATTTTACCCTCTTCATGCTCCAGAGATCCCTGTAAAACACAGAATTAGTTTACTCATGTCATACCTGCTCTTTTTTTCATTTTTTTTTTTTGTGGGGACCCTCCTACCTCAGCCTCTTCCAGAGCGGCCTGTATCTCAGCTTTTTCTTGCTCCAGCTGCTTACGGACTTTCTCCAGCTCATGCATCGTCTTTCCGCCTTCGCCAAGCTGTTCAGTTAGATCAGAGATCTCCTCTAAATGAAAAATAGAATTATTTTTGGAGAACCCATTGAATCTTTAATACAAAAACATGCTTGTGAGTTTATGGAGACATGTATAAGATAGAAACCTTGCAGAATCTTGTTCTCTCTCTTCATGGTTTCCAGGTGATCCATAGATTCCTCATATGAGTTCTTCAACTTGAACAACTCAGTGCTCAAGGATCTGGCTTCCTTCTGAGAGCTTTCCAGTTCACACTGAGACTCCTCATACTTCTGCTTCCATTCAGATATGATCTAAAAAGGAAGATTGTGAATGTTGAAATGGAGTTGAAATTAATATTGTGAAAAAGGGTGAATGTATTGAGTTAAATCACCATCAATGGTGATAAACAACCTTAATATTGCAGTGAAAAATTTGTGATAAAAAAGTTTCTATATTAACTCCTATACTTTCATTTACTTTATCAAAGTGTCTTTGTTTCTTGTCTAAAGAAGCAGCAGCAGTGTTCGATCTCTCCACATCCACCATCAAATCTTCTATTTCATTCTGCAGTCTGTGTTTAGTCTTTTCAAGAGAAGAGCATTTAGCATTCACTGCCTCCACGGCCTCCTCAGCCTCCTGCAATCGCTGAGCCAGTTTCTTCCTGTGTAGAAATAATTAAATATACAGTTTGCTTTAAGCTAAGAAAATCTACAAAAATCAATCAAGCAAGATTAAAATCTGCTGATTTTGTTTATAGATGAAGACCAGCAGGATGTGCCAGACTTTTTAGTGTATTCTAAAAATGCTTTGAGTTGTTTCAAGTCAAATTTGGTCAAGTGTAGACATACTCAAATGTTGGGTAAAAGGTGTAATTTATTGCGTTTATCCATATTATATTCAAATGTGGTTTGAAACATCCAATGTTTATTTTAGAGTGTGGTTTCCCAATCTCCCAATGTCTTTAGAAATGTCTTACTTTGCTTCCTCCAATTCTTCAGTCCTCTGAATGGCATCAGTTTCATACTTGGTTCTCCACTGTGCCACCTCAGTATTAGCTTTAGACATGCTTCGCTGTAGCTCTGCTTTGGCCTCCTGTTCCTCCTCGTACTGCTCTCTGAGCAGATCTGTGTCATGACGGGCTGACTGCAGTGCATGAGCAAGAGCATTCTTTGCCTGTAAAAAAAGAAAGTATTGGATTGCCTTGTTATAGACTGTTATACAGTAGTAGAAATATAGGAAAAGTGAACAAGTGTATGTTACCTTAATTTCCTCATCTAACTGCCTTTTCAGGTCCTCCATTTGTTGACTGAAGGAATTCTTACCCCTTGTTAGCTGAGAGACTAATGATTCCTTTTCTTCCAATTGTCTTGAAAATTCATCTAATGTAGTGAAAGAAACAATCAAATAATCTTTTCTTGTATATCTCTCAATGGTTTAAAGTTAAACAAAAACAACATTTTTGATTTACCATTTTCTGCCTGAAGCTTTGCCTTCTGGGTTGTAAAATCATTAAGGGACCTTTGATATTCCTCACATTTGTTACGGTATTCATTCATTTGATCTTCAAGGGTTCTGTTAACTTTCTCCATATTAGTCTGTTTGAGTAAATATTGCATTAATTTAGACAATTCTGAATTTTAATTTTGTTCTTCTTCTAAAAAAAAGTCAAACAATTCAATTCACCTTGGACTTTACAATCTGTTCCATGCTGGAAGCTACATCATCCAACTCCAACCTAAGTTCACTTTTCTCCTTTTCCAGCTTTTGCTTGACCCTCTGCAGATTGTCTATCTGTTCTCCAAGTTCAGCCACACTGTCGGCTTGTTTTTTCCTAAGTGTGGCGGCAGTGGCCTCATGCTGCAGAGTGGCCTCTTCAAGGTCTCTGCGGAGTTTCTGAAACTCTGCCTCTCGTTTCTTATTCATCTCAATCTGAGCAGCTGTAGCTCCTCCAGCCTCCTCCAGTCTCTCGCTGATCTCCTCCAGCTCTCTGGCTAAATCTGCTCTCTGTTTCTCCACTTTGGCTCTGGCAGCTCTTTCTGCCTCAAGCTCTTCCTCTAGCTCCTCAACTCGAGCCTAGCATAAAGAAGAAGATACATTTTTCCTTAAAAATGCACACTACAAAGATGAACTGAACATCAGATATGATCAAAGTACCTGCAGCTCCTTGAGTTTCTTTTGGAGTTGGATAATTATGTTTTGCTCGTCGTCAATTTTACTGTTGAGCTGACTGATTTCAAAGTCTTTCCTGAAATTGGAATCATGGTATTCATTAGGTCGTTCAAAACATGCAAAACAACACCAATAATTAAGTAGTGTATCTTACTTCTTCAGTTTTTCTTCCAGTTGCTGCTTGTCATTCTCCAGGTCCATTATGCTCTCCTGGGTTAACTTCAGATCTCCTTCAAGTTTCCTCTTGGCTCTTTCTAGGTCCATTCGGATTTTCTTTTCTTGCTCTAGAGATCCCTCAAGCTAACAGATATAGCAACAGAAGTTCTTAATGTTGTACTGTAGTTTATTTCATCACAACTAAATGCTACGATAAAAAAATGCTTACTCACATCATCCACTTGTTGCTCTAGTTTTACTTTTGCCTTGGTAAGGGTGTTGACTTTGTCCTCCTCACTCTGCAGGTCATCCAATGTCTGCTGATGAGCTTCCTGCAAGGCTTTCTTCTCCTTGGTCAGTTTAGCAATGATATCGTCTAAAGCTGCCATTTCTTCTGTCAGGTTCTTCACCTGTGTGTGAAAAGCTAGTAATAAGTAAACGTCATGACAAATAGACTTCTCTTCACAGTTATTTATCGTTTCTCTGAAACCTTGTTCTCAGTAGCATGCTTCTCTTTCTCCACTTTAGCCAGAGTGAGCTCTAGATCATCAATATCCTTCTTCAGCTCAGAGCATTCGTCCTCCAGCTTTCTCTTCTTAGCTGTCAGCTCTGCATTCATCTCCTCCTCATCTTCAAGACGCTCTGTGAGCTCTTTGGCTTTAGCCTCCATCTGAATCTTGTTTTTGATCAGACCTTCACACCTTTCTTCTGCATCACAGAGGTTGTCTTGCTCCTGTTAAATATATTTAATAGAGAATGCATTACCTGCATACAGATCTTGTATTTATGATTTTTTTTTACAAACATACCGCTTGCACTTGAAGTTGGAGGTCATTCTTTTCTTGGAGAAGAGTCACCATTTTTTCCTCAAGTTCTTTTCTACGTGCCTCAGACTTTGCATAAGCTTCCTTAAGCTTCAAGAACTCTTCTTTCATATTGGCCATTTCCTTTTCGGCTTCAGCAGATCTTAGCAATGGTTTAATTTTAAAGAAGAGCTTCATCCAGGGCCAGTTCTTGACCGCCATAAATGCACGCACATTCCACTGAATCACAAGTAAGGCATCCCTTTTTTATTAGAAGAGAACACATAAAAAATAATCAAACATAATTAAATGTCAACAGCACATATTACTGGTTTAGGTTTGGGATAATCAGTACCTGCGTTCTACCATCTTTATGTATTCAGCCCTTGAGAGAAGACCACGTGACCTAGCTTGAATGCCTGTGATTATTTTTGATAATCGTTCATCTCTCATTTCTTCCAGTTGGCCAAGAAGACCAGCCTTAAAAAATACCTGATATAATAGCAGATATTAGGAGTTTACTTCTACACCATTTTGCTTGTTGCCAATAGGTGGCTTTATTACCTTAGTGTGTCCAAATCTATACTGTTGGTGGTCTATATCCAAAGAGCCCAGCAGTTTCTCTGCTCCTTTCTTGCTGTCTATAAACTGTCCTTCAGGGATAGCTGCAGGGTTTAAGATGCGATATCTGCAGAACCGCAGAGTGTGCTATGTCAATTGTTTTTGTTGTTATTTCAGGCCATATTTTTCCTTCCCTTCACCTTCATACCTCTGTTTGAAGTCCCCATAGAGGATTCTGTTGGGGAAGCCCTTCCTGCAAATCCTGATGCCCTCCAGCACACCGTTACAGCGTAGCTGATGCATGACCAAAGGATTCTCCATCGCACCAGGAGTCTTTGTCTCATTAGGAATGATGCAGCGCACAAAATGAGGGTGAGTGGACCTTAGGTTTGTCATTAGTTTGTTGAGATTCTCCTATAAGGAAACATGATGGCACATTGTGACTAAGAAGGAACAAAAATATGGTTTTAAGTCTTAATGCAGGGGTCAAGATTCGGCCCAACAAAACATATATTTTTGAATTACTATCATTGTTGTGCAGTCACATCTAACTTGTTGTTTTGACCCCCCCTCTTACTGGACATTTAAGGTACTGTACTATATGTTTGGGTTACTTTCAGTTTCCCTGAGCATGCGGTTAAGAGTAACGCACATGCAGCTTATTTTGGGGGCTGATTTAAACGTTGAATTATGTCTGTAGGTGCTCTATTTTTACTAAAGCCATTTTTTGTAAATATTCAAGAGTCATTTGATTATAATCATTTTATACCACCTGTATTTTGTTGTACAAACACCTCTTTATGGCTTACACATTATGATGGTGGTGTAAATATAATAATTTTGCTAATATTTGATTCAAACTGTCTCATTAGTACATTTTGCTAATATGTATATTAAGATTTGTATAAAAATGTGCATTAGTAAATATTAAAGAAGTTATTACTGCTGGCTGAATTAAACATGTTAAAGTAATTGTGAATATATACAACATTTAAATTATCTTTTCTAAATGTACAACAAGAAACTAAAAGAAGGAGCTTGATACTCTGGGGAAGAATGCCTAAGTGCATCAATTACCTCAGGTTTCCATTTTTTTTTTTCATGTGCTAGAATGTTAAAACTGCTCTACTATGAATTGTCAGTCACTAATATGCCCCCACGCCAATTTGAGTTTGAGACCTCTGTCTAAACACATTGATAAGTTACCCTGTGAAGTGCTGACACTGTCTGGAATGATGATCCTTTCTTCTTCTTTTCTTTTTTTCCACCATCAGCCGTTGCTGGACAAAAAAAATTCAAAGGTTTAAGTTTTTGTAAATTATAAAATATTATTAGGTGCTGTCAGAACACATAATTCACCCAAAAATGAGAATTACCTCATAATTTACTCTCCCTCATGTGGTTCTAAACCTTTTTGTGTTTCCTTCTTATTTTGAACACAAAAAAGGATATTTTGAAGAAAGCTGGTTGCTGGTACCCATTGACTTCCATGGTAGGAAAAATTATACTATGGACTATGAACTCATCATAGTTCACTGACAAGTTTTGTACAGTAAATATGCATTTTTCTTTGGTACAAGCTGCTCTTGTTGCTTAGTTGTCTCAGTGTTAAAGGTGTCCATGCTCGACATGTCAGCAGAATAACATAATTTAATGGAGTGTGGTCGCGTGACTCAACAAAAGGTATGGAGGTAATAGCAAAAATTGACCTGAAAAAATTTAATTGATTATAGTTTTTATGGTTGATTGTATGGTTATAGGTTGATTATATGTCGGTTTCAATTACTTTTCAATGAATCTCACAGCCCTATTAATGGGTTAATGCTGTCAGCATTTTTCTAAATATTTTTTAAGCCAGCAATATCCAAGAATTTTCTTTTTTGGGTGAACTTTACCTTTAATACATTAACGACATAAGTCCTACAATATCACTTTACTAATATAGATGGCAAGTCATTTTGATCAAGCACACCTGAGTCTGCACCAGAGTAGTTGGCAAACAGATTAGATAGCAACTTCAGTGAGGATTTCTGGTACAATCCAACCACAGTTTCGTTAAGAGGGTCCTTATTCTTCACTAGCCAGTTGTTGATGTTGTAGTCCACTGTGCCAGCATAGTGAACCAGGGCAAAGTGAGCCTCTGGCTTGCCCTTCACAAGTCTGGGTTTCTGGAAATTGTTTGATTTCCCAAGATGGTTGTCATAAAGCTTTGCTTTAAAAGTTGCATCACTGGCTTTGGGAAACATGCACTCCTCTTCAAGGATGGACATGATGCCCATAGGCTGAAGGAATCAGGAATAAGTAATGGTAAAGTATAGCATGTAATTTAATTTTAATATTTGCATTTTGTATTATTGGTGACTCACTTTCTCAATCAGATCAATGCAAGCCTGCAAGTCCATTCCAAAGTCAATAAACTCCCATTCGATCCCTTCTTTCTTGTACTCCTCTTGTTCCAGCACAAACATGTGGTGGTTGAAAAACTGTTGCAGTTTCTCATTGGTAAAGTTGATGCAGAGTTGCTCAAATGTGTTAAACTGCAAAAAAATAATAATAATAACATTGTAATATTGTAATTGTTCCTACGAGTTTTAGTATGAAATGAACTGCTGGTGTGTGGAGATTATTTTGTGTCAAACTAGGCATTTAATACTTACATCAAAGATCTCAAAGCCAGCAATATCCAATACTCCGATGAAATACTGGCGAGGCTGCTTTGTTTCCAGAGACTGGTTGATTCTCACCACCATCCAGAGAAACATTTTCTCATACACCGCTTTTGATAAGGCACCAACAGCATAGTTCACCTGAAATAATCATCACATAAATGTTTTATTTACCTTTTTTAATATCTTAACTTTTGTCAGCTTGGATAAACACAACTCACCTGCTGGACATTTTGTCCTTTGGTGACCCACTCATTTCCTACTTTGACTCTTGGATGGCACAGACCCTTGATGAGGTCAGCAGAGTTTAGGCCCATTAGGTATGCAGATTTGTCAGCATCTGGAAATCAAGAGTCCAGAATATGATTGGAATAATGAAGGTGATCATATTTACTGCGTTCTGATTTAAGCTTCATTTCATCACCCTCAGTTCCATCAGCTTCAGCTTGTTCCTCTCGCTGCTTCTGCTTGAACTTCATGTTGCCGTAATGCATAATGGCTCCAGTTAACTTGTACACAGAGTTCTTCTCTTCTTGTGTGAAGCCCAATATATCAAAGGCACTCTGTCAAAGTTGGAAGCTTATGTATTAGAATGCTGTTCGAATTGACATTCATTTTAAATGACCAAAGATCATCATCGTTTAACTTAAACTTACATCAGTTGCCATTAATTCATCAGAATCATCAATGGAGGGGACTGTGGTCTCTCCCTGAGAGATGAATGCATAGTCATAGGGGTTTGCTGTCACAAGTAACATCTCTGTTTGTACAGTTTACAAGAAATACATGGAAGTTAGTACAAGATTACAAGCAAGTCTATCTTCGTTGTATATTTATTAAGGATATAACAATTCACTCATCTCACGTTTTGATACAATTCATGTTACTGATCTCACAATATAATTTGTTTTATGATTTTTTTTTATTAAGAAAATCATTAAGAAGTTTCAGAATTAACCACACTTTTATTATCCAAAATAAATTAAAAATTAACACAAAACAAATATAGTATGTTTTTTTAAATAAATTTAACTGTCTGGTTTTATTAGCTAACTTCCCAGCAAACAATTTTGTGTTTAATAGAAGTCTAATAGACATTAGGAATGTCCAGATCCAATTATTATGTGATCAGAAATCGGGTCCGATCACATGGTTACAGACTTGATCGGAATTGGACGTTACCTCCCGATCAGGACTCGATTATATGTATGCAGACGCGGACAACTCTGTATTGGTTCAGTAATAGATCATAATCGGTTATTATATACTGACGTAATTTATCTCATATGCGCTATGTCGGGGCAGAATACTATGGCAAGGGAGGAGACTGTGATTAAATAAAACGCATAAACTCTGCGCAATTCACTGCGTGTGTTTGCTGGACAGTCATTCACTGACACAGTGGAAGCTCCTATTTCAATTGACTAGTCATCAATTGGAAAGATAAGACAGGCTTTATATGTGAAAAGCCTGTTTTGACCTATTCTTAAATGTCTTTTAGATTTCCACTGACAGCCCAAATTTAGCCTTGTTTTATAGCTAAGACAACTATGTTTAGACGTCTATCAGACATCTGATAGACATCTTTTAAAAACGTTTAATTAAATTACGTTTTTATTTTATCATGCTCACAGTGAATCATTACATCCCTAGTATTTATTGAGTATCTGATTTTTACTTCATTTGCTCACCAAGGATTTCAGGTTTTTTGTTGGATAAGATTTGATAAAAGATATGATAGTCTCTCTCAGCCTTCAACTGAAAGGTGACACGGGACTTCTCCAGGAGATCTAGCCCAAAAGATTGGACAAAGTTATATAACATACAGGTTATCTTTTATAATTTATTTACATTTTCACATTGCATTCAAGATTTAATGATTTTGAAATGTTTGTTAAAAAAAGATCATTGACTTACATGTTTCAATGTCAGCAGATGCCAGCTTCCCTCTTGTATCGAAGTGAATTCTAATAAATTTACCCTAAATATAATACAAAATATTGCAGCATTTGTACACAATGCGGCATAAAACTGATTACGCTCTGCATTTTTGATTCAGAAATCACTTACAAATCTGGAGGAGTTGTCATTTCTGATGGTCTTAGCATTACCAAAGGCCTCCAAGGCAGGGTTAGCCTGGATGATTTGGTCCTCCAGCGTTCCCTAAATAAGGAAATAGTATTACACTAAAGAAAATAAATGTACATTTTTCAGCATCGAAAGCTCTATATTTGTCAATTTTCTAAATGAAAACCTTGTTCTTGTCTTGGTCTTTCTTCCCTCCACTTGCTGCAATGCTGGCGAAGTACTGGATGACTCTTTTAGTGTTGACAGTCTTTCCAGCACCAGATTCTCCACTAGGCTCAGAAATGAACAAAATTATCATCAGAAATAGATGAAATGGCAACAATGTTTATTTCTCAGCATATCCTGAATCAAAATTAATTTGCAGAGTATAGATGTTAATTTTATTTCCCACAAATATTTGCTAAATAACATCTAACTGAAATAATATATTGCATCATATTTACATGTGGTGTGTTTTATTACTCACGTGATAAGAATAGACTGGTTTTCTCTGTCTGTACAACGACAGAATAATTTAATTTTAATTAATTATTAATTGGTTCTTATCTAATATTTTTATAATTTTTCGTCAGTTTTACCTGCCAACATGTATTGGTAGGCATTGTCAGAGATAGAATAGATGTGTGGAGGAGCTTCACTCCTCTTTTTCCCTCTATAGGCTATAACCACTTCCTGATTGTACACCGGCAGCCACTTGTAGGGGTTGACAGTGACACAAAACAGCCCCGAGTAGGTCTGTGAAACAAAAGTGATGATGTTTTGATTTAAAGCAAAGATTTGGTTGCAGAGAATAAGCTAAGACTTCAGTATACTCACATAGATCATCCATGCTGCATAGCGCTCTTTGAGATTGAACAGCACCGCTGGCTCATGGAGAAAGGTCAGCATTGCCATGTCTTCAATTTTATCAAATTTGGGAGGATTCTGTTGCAGAACATCTGCCTCTTTGACAGTAACAGTCTACAAAGGATAAAGTTTAGCATAAGTTTTTTTGTTTTGTTTTGTTTTTTCAAATTGAAAACCCCATTAAAAATGCAATATGACTTTGAGGTTGTGACAGAAATATGATGATGATGAGCCTTTAGTTGTCACAACACTGTTACAGTACATGCAGTGAAATTGGACCCCTCCGACCATACACAAACATCCCACATATAATTAGCTGCATCTCTGTTCTTTAATTTGCGTGTTGTCAGTAAATTTCTCCTTAATCTTTTGACTCCCAAATTTACCCTGCCCTATAATGCTAAGTTTTAACAGAAAAATTACAGATTTGTCCCTCTTTCTATTTGGAAATAACATCTTGCATACTGCTAGAAGTCTGACATTTGGCCTGTGAATTCGGGCCATATCGTAGAACCCTGAGTTCAGCTAAATCCTGTCATTTGACATCACTTCACAAATGTCACCTACAGCTATTTTATGTGAATCATATGAATTATATGTTGTATTTTAGATGTTTACAGCATAAATGAGTGGGAACCCTACTAATAAAAGCTATTTATGAGTTGATGTACTGATATAATAAGAAATAATTGGCATGATTCAAACATTGCATTGAGGTCAGAAATGATGAGCCTTTATTTGTCAAAACACTGTTATATGCTGTGAAATTGCACCCCTTCGACCATGCACAAGCATCCCACATTTCAGGGGAAGAGGTAGCATAGAAAGAGGAAATACGATACAGTTAATGACCATTTAAATTCAGTTAAACCTCATAAAGCCAGATAAAAACCAGAAAAAACTACTGTTATTTTTGCAGCTGAAAACAAATGTAGGACAGTAAAGTATTTAAATGAATCATGTCATGTGATTACCAAGGTTTTATAGTCATTTTAGGGTTATGTCTTAATTTAACATAAAAGAATTGTCTTGTCTTTGTGCCTGTAATGTTAAAATCATCGGCTCTGTTTTTAATGACCTACAGTAATCAGTGTTGTTCATTACAATAATTAGCTGCATCTCTATTCTTTAAAATAAACTTTTGACTCCTAAATACACAGTGCCTAGTAATGCTTAATTTCTAACTCAAAATAAGAAATGTTCCCTCTTTCTAGTCGGAAATAACATCTAGAATGCTGCTGGAATGCTGCTGCTATTTGTGAAACATATTAATTATATTTTGCATGCCATCCTTTAGATATGTTTACAGCACAAAATGAGTGTGATGAGAGTTGATGTACTGATATAATTAGAAATAATTGGCATGATTGACTACATTGCATTGAGGACAAAACTTTCACTGCTAAAACTTCCACCTCCGACTGTCTGAAATGCAGCTTAAATCTGTCCCATTTTTTTTTATCCTGTGCTTTTTTTTGTTATTTAAATTGTTGTAAATGCATTATTATGTTTAGGTTTGTGTTGCTTACTCTTTGTGTAATTAGGGTTCAGCTAACAATAAGGTTTGACCAAAAAAACTATCTGAATGATATCTAAATGTTGTTTGACTCTGCTGGATACTGCTTATATTTCCAGTGCATTGTACATTGTAGCTCAAATGAAGTCTCCTCAAAAAAATCAAGAATATTTTTTCATGTTTTGATGTGCTGCATGTATGGAAAAGTAATAATCTTCAATCATTATACAATATCTAAACAGTTTCTAATCAAACATTCACAGACTCTTTGGTCTTTACTTTTTCATAAACAATGTCATAAACAATGGGATATAATGTTCATTTTGCACTGACCTTGCCTCCTTGTGTCTCCACAGTGACTTTGTCACCCTCTCGGCTCGTGACGGTGGCTTTAACAAACTCCTCTATTGCATCTGGCACAAAGCATTCCTTCTTTAAGTCAAAGGCTTTTGTCTGCGCCTCTAGACGCTCCTTTTCAGACTTTCGCAGGTAAGGCGCTGCGGCCCCAAAAACAGACATTTCAGCATCACCCATTTTCAACCTTAAATTATGAAAAAGAAGATCTTGTTAGGAAGCAGTACAGGACATTTTTAAGGCATTAATCAGTGTTTGCATTTCTAATTTTAAATGTCCAAATCGATTAATCACAGCAGAAGGAAGCTCCAGGTTATTGCAATTTCCCCTAAAACTTAAAAGAGAAGAATATATCCATAAAACATATGCATATATAAACAATAGCAGAAATGTAGTTTTAGTGACAACCCACAAGTAAAGAAACACTGGGAGCAAAGGACAGTTTGCTGAGATTCAACACAATGGCAGAGTTGGGTTTTATAACCTGGATTCCCGAACCCTATAAGGCCAAAGACAGCTGACCTATGAGTCTCCTCCTGATGCAGGCACATTAAACACACTGAAACAAGCCAATCTTTAGGTGCCTTGGCACTTAGAGGTGCATTATTGTGAGTGTTCGGGCTGATGGCCAGGAATGCTGAATATCTTTCATGTGAGTCACAGGAATACATATTCTCCATCTCAGATTTTTGGCCCTTCACCTATCACTCACTCATTGATTTATCTAGCCACTGCTCTTATCTAAAGGTTTGTTATGGTCCAGGACACTGTGTTTCAAAGGTGTGGGGGTCTGGCCTTTCCTCAGGACAATGTCTGCTGTGCTGATACTGAGGTTAAATCAAGCCGAGTCCTTCAGTTTTCATTCCACCCTGTCAGCTGAACAGGTCTAGCATCAGCTGTAGACTGCTGCACTTCAGAAAAACTCCAAAGGTCACACGTGGACTGCAGCCCAAGGTCATATCAGCACTTTTAGTTATAGTTTAGCCAAAACAATAATATGGCCTGTTTATTTTATTGTACAACACAAAAAGCTTTTGCAAAATTTTGAATCTAATAAGTCACTTTCTTTCATATTATGGCACTAAGCAGAGAAGTAAAATTATAGTTACCATATAGAAATCTCTATATATGGCAAAATATGCTAATTTTATGTATGACATACATGCTAATATTTGTATTTTACATACAGTTGAAGTCAAAATTATTAAGCTAATTATTATCCTGTGATTTTTTTTCTTTTTCAAATATTTTCTAAATGATGTGTAATTTTTCACAGTATTTCCTATCATATTTTTTCTCCTGGAGAAAGTCTTATTTGTTTTATTTTGGCTAGAGTAAAAGCAGTTTTAAATTTTTTTAAAAACATTTTAAGGTCAAAATTATTAGCCCTCCTAAGCAATAATTTTTTTCAATTGTCTACAGAACAACCCATCGTTATACAATAACTTGCCTAATTAACCTAATTAAGCATTTAAATCTCACTTTAACCTGAATACTAGTATCTTGAAAAATATCTAGTCAAATATTATGTGCTGTCATCATGGCGAAGATAAAATAAATCAGTTATTAGAAATTAGTTATTAAAACTTTTATGTTTAGAAATGTGTTGACAAAAATATTCTCTTAATTAAACAGAAATTGGGGGAAAAACATACAGGAGGACTAATAATTTGTGGGGGGGGGCTAATAATTCTGACTTCAACTGTATATAAAATATACTCAAATACATTAGCTTTTATGAATGTATTGTATACATATATAATTTTTTTTATATGTGTTGTTGATATATGGCCACATGAACACACACACGTATGTGTATATTTATTTATTTATATATAAATTCTGATGGTTGAAAAACATATAAAGCACGATTTTTGCTATATTGTAAAATATATGTTGCATATATGACATATTTTATATATGTGAAATCCAATAATGAATTCTTATTTAATATTTGTAATTTGCATAAATCTGCATTGATCAAATTTCTAGTGACAGAAATTCAGCATGGGCAATTTTGCATTCTGGAAATTGTTGTGTTTTTCTATGCCACAGTTAAAATGATTACTTACCTAAAAATGTATTACAAAACTATAAAACTTAATTGTAAAAAAATATATATTTTTAAAAATAATTTAAAAATTAATGTAATTAATTCATTTTTGTTAATAAATGAAAACCTTTATTCACCAAGGAGGCATAAAATGTATCAAAGGTGTATGTAAAGATTTTAGTTTGGGGTATTGTATTTAATCATACATATTTATTAAAATAACTATTCATTAAGTAATTGTAAATATGTAAAATGGGGTGTTACATCATTTATATTCATCAACAAGTTCTAAAAAAATGTAATCTCTACAAAAATAATAAGCAGAGCAACTGTTTGCAACATTGATAATAATAATAAGTGTCTCCTACAAACATACTGTTGCTGCTTAATTTTTCCATGTTTATGTTTTAATTTGTGCTTTTACAAAAGCTACAATTAAATCATTTTCTTATTAATGTAATATTAAATGCAATGCATTATTTTGCAGCACAAATACTGTAGGGGAAAACAATACTGAACTTTACATCAGAGCTTACATTTTTACTCACCGTGGGTTCAGATTAACATCAAGCAAGGTGAAGTATTATTTTTGATTTAATATAAAATTATAATGTTTTACAAAAATGTGCTTTAATGTTGCATTGTTCTGTATTGATATGGATGGAATATATAATTTTGACAGTTTTGTGGCAGTGGAAAATGGCGTCTGGTGAAATGGTGATGACCAAGAGCTGATGATTCTTGTTAGAGGAGATTATCAGGAGACGTCACTAATGCCAGTTCAGTGTGTTCACCAGAGACACTTTTAAACACCTTGTCATGTTCCTGTCACTGCAGAGGTAATGACATTCAATATGGCTGAACTCCTGCCGCCTGCAAACTATGGTTGGATCTGCCGCCTGTGGGATTTATTTTGGAAACCGTTATCATGACATTACTAGATGTCCATATGAACTTAATTTCCTTTAAATTCATTTTAAAATAATTAAAAAGTAACATTAGGTAATTGGCTAAATTAAGTTAATAGGATAGTTCACCTGAAAAGTAGAATTCTAACATCATTTACACACCCTCCACTTGTTCCAAATCTATTAGAGTTTGTTCTGTTGAACACAAATGAAAATATACTGGAAAATGTTGAAAAAATCAGCCATTAAAGGCCTGTGCACACCGGGCGTTCTTCTAGTGAACTTTTCACCAACATTTAATGCTTTGTGACTAATCAAATGGTGCCAATGTGATCGTGCACACCAAAGCGGAAAATACAAGACGTAAAAGCATAATTTAAAAACCGCTTCAGGCAATTTTTTTTATATATTTTGTAAGGGTCCATCTATTAGTCCTATGACAGAACTAACAGCATGGGTGAAGGTTAAATGTGTGTAAGCCTTTTTAGCACATGTGAAAAGAAATATTTTTATTTGTTAAAATTTTATTTTATTTGTTTCCAACTAAAATAAGAAATAATCTGACTCCAATTTATAATAATTTTCATTTAGAATCATCCAATTCAGTTTCATCTGCTCACGGACACATCTTCGCCAGTTCTGGTTGACTGGTCCATAGATGGAGGATTTAACTGTAAAGTATTTTCCTTTAAGTAATAGGCTGCAACACTGCAATTGGGTATCCTGGCTACAGAAACCCCCAGGATACTTCTGCACCTTTCCCCTAAATACTCAAATCAACATAAATTCAAGACAATAAAAGCTTCACCAAGACCCTTGCCTGGTCAGACCATTTTCCCTGAAGTGGAGCATCTGGCAAAGATCTTATCAAAGTCAAAACCTAAATCAACAGATATAAGAGAAATTGTAAAATATTACAGTGAAATCAGGACCAATTTACCAATCACACAGAGACATTTAAAATGACATCAAACATAAATATAGATCCATAAGATACACCATATTAAAAACATGGACATTCTGTGTGGAGCTGCTCTGGTGAAAAAGGTAATGTCCAGGGCAAAGAGGCGGGATCAGGATGCATGATTATGTATGATTTGTGTTCAACAGAGGAAAAAAATTCACAAAGTTTAGAATCAGTTGAGTGTGAGATGGTAAGGTATAACAAGAGTCACATGAATTCATATGTGAATAATGAATACTTTAATTACTTGTTAGTTCATGTTGTTAGTTAATATATTAATTAACATTTAAGTTGAAGCTAAATGTAACCAACATGAACTCATGAGCTGTTAATGTATAATTATGTCATGACTTTACTCGGAGGGGCACATCTCCTCATGAACTCCTGTGTTTAAACTGTTCTTATTAATGTTGACTGAACATTTTTCTATTGTTATCGTGTGTAAACGCACTAGATGGACTTGCATAAGGAGTTCATGAGTAGTTAAGAATGGATTAACACTTTGACTTACCCATCATGAAGTATTTTTTGGATTGCATTTCTTAACTCGTAATGTCGCTATTTAACACACTCAATGCATTTTTTTAACACATCCCATAATTTCAAAAATATCAACCTCTACCAAATGGTTGATATGCCGGTTTATGGTAAAATTACAGAAATTAATACATATACTATGAAAATTCTAAAAAAATATATATAAAGTGTAAGACCAATTTATTTCAAAAACATAATCAAAATAAAACATTTTTCAATACTAAATCTTTTTTTTAAGTTTGCCATAAAATATATCAGATTCTCATTTAACATGTTTTGTTGTTGTTGTTTTTTTACAATAAAACCAAAATCAAGTGTAGTAGTGCTATGTATGTGTGCATAAGTATGTTTGTTAGATTTTTTTCTAAACCAACAATGCTGTGTGTAAACCATTATTTAAAACTGTCAAAATATGATCAACCATTTGGTAGAGCAGGCAGTTAAAGGAATGATGATGTGCACCTCCAAGTCATGTAATAATTATACATTAACATGTCATAATTTCATGATGTTTAAATTAAGAATAAACTAACGTAGTAAATAATGCATTATTTAACAAACAATCATGTACTAACAAGTAAATAAGGTAGCCTTTATTCACACATGAACTCATGTGACTCATGTTGTGGTTAAAGTTAGTTAATGATTAGCCCATGCGTTAACTCATCATTAGGTACTAATAAAGTCATGTTTAGTTAAGTATTAACACATCACTATTCATGTACTGTTATTGTAAAGTGTTACTGAATAAAACAAATTGGCCGTAGTGCATGAGTGTGTGTAAAATAGAGTGTGTATGGGTGTTTCCCAGCACTGGGTTGTGGCTGTAAGGGCGTTCACTCCATAAAAATATGCCAGAATAGTTGCCGGTTCATTCCGCTGTGGCGACCTCTGATAAATTAGAGACTAAGCTGAAGGAAAATGAATGAATAAATGATTTATAAATCCACAATAATGCATTCATTCATTCATTCATTCATTCATTCATTCATTCATTTTCTTTTCGGAGACTTATCCAACTTATCCAACTTATCCAACATATGTAATTCATGATTAAAATTGTTATTTTCAAAAACAAATGCTAATAAAAGTATATAAGTATATAAAATCAAATCAAATCACTTTTATTGTCACATCAAAAAGTGATTTGATTTGATTTTATATACTTATATACTTTTATTAGCATTTGTTTTTGAAAATAATAATTATAATCATGAATTACATATGTTGGATAAGTATTGTTCATTATTATTGTTCATTATTAAAGTATTGTTCATTATTATTCATTATTGGTAACTACTACTGTACAGTATATTAAACTCTCTTACAGCAGGTTTTTGCTATAATGAGGTGGAAAAAGGCCTACCTGTTAATCTTAAAAGGACTGGCGTCATGTGAACAGCCTCATCATTCAGGCTTCAGCAAGAGACAGCTGAGGTAAAAGTAGTTACTGAAAGGTGTGCGAAAGTGTCTAGCCCCCTGTTAACTAGCTGCAAGAGAAGCATATATTTGGTGGCTGTTAGCCATAGAGGTATTCAGCATTCCTCATTCCTGAGAGCTCTCACAGTCACACCATTCCTCCAACAGCACATGAACACAATACATTAGTTACCCGAAACAGTTCTAATGTTTATTTCAAAACAGAAAACAGGATAACAGGCTGTCATAACAATGTCAGCCCTCCATTTAACAAACAGGATGTCTGAGAGCAGCGCTTGAATAGTGTGAATGTCTCTTATTAGCACTGCCTTATGAACGCTTAATAAAGTTGTTCATCGAGTTATTTAAATGTATTTAAAGGAAAATCAAGATACATGTCAGCAATTTATACTGGTTATTTATTTGTTGATTTACTCTATTAGATATAAAGAAGATAGGTAATTGTAACAGAAGTAACTGAACACCCAAATTCATTCAGTTTTGATTCAGAAGCATCTGTACTGGATATATAATAATCTAAAATGATACTTTAAAGTGTCACTGTTTATATGGAAATGCACAGTTGTAACAATAATTTCATTATCAAACAAATTCATTTTACTTTACTTTAAAAACATCATACATGGTTTTGTTTTAGGCATCCTATGATAACAGTTAAAACACTGAAGACAGATGGAATGCTTTGACAATATTTTTGGTTGTTTTTCAGGACTTTTCTGGACCCTTGCTGTCTATGAAGGAAGAGGGAGATCTAACATATCTTTGTGCTTTGTCTCAGGAGATTGAAATGACAAGGGGGTGAGTAATTAATAACATCATTTCATGTTTGGGTGACTTAACCCCAAACCAACCCTTTAATAACTTTTTTTGGCTATTGTTACACTTTTAAGAAGGAGACGATGGCCGTTCTTGTAACAACACATTTATTTCTGTTGAAACACATAGGAAAATACAATTTTGTCACAAAGCACGCCGGTTGTGTTTGAAACGCAGCTAATCATACACTGACTACTGCTTCTTTATGAAATAGACACATAAGAGTTACAAATAATAACATGTCCTGTAGTGCAGTTGTTTAGCAAATACATGACACTGACATATTATTATTTAAACCACACTCAAAAGACCTAAATGTGTATTGTGCTCACTTTTTCACTGTATAAAATAAGGCATAAACAAATTAACCACATTTGTGTATCACAACCTCCTTTAACCTGTATTCAAATGAATAGAGCAATATCTATAAACAACCCCAAAAAACATTTCCAAATAACTCTTTCATTGATAACTGTTTGAAGCTGTATCAAGTGCATTACATTTGAACTTCTATAAAATATAAATTTACTTCACTATGCTAGCTTTTTGTTAAAACAAAGAGGAAAAAAAACTGATTGACCAGCAGGGAAGAGTGCACTGGCTACACAAAGTCAATGAAATGCTTCTGCGATGAAGAGTCTGGGTCTGTAGAGCATTTAAGCCACATAGAAACTACAAAACAAAAATAAACATTTTGATTTGGTTACAATCTTTTTTTCTCAAGTACTTTTTATATGAGATCTCTCTCTCTCCCTGCCTGTGTGTGTGTGTCATACCTGTCAACCCTCCCATTTTTCCCGGGATTCTTCCTTATTTTACAGTTCTATCCCACTATCATCCCGTAAAGATATTTTCCCGTATTTCTTCCATATTTTCAGTCTTTTTTTGAAGGGTGGCAATAAACATTAAAGAGCAGAGCCTCCTTATACGCAACCCATACAGCCAAACCACCAGGGACGGCCCTTTGCTCTTAAATGTGAGTCTGTTCTGTGCTTTCGCTTTGTTTAGGCATGAAAACACCTTAAAATAAATATAAGAGCGGCAGGATTCCCTTTCCTTTTCATTACAGGTGCCGTCTCCCCTTCATATGCAATCCTCAAAACAGTCTATATAGCGGTGCATGACTACCAGCTGACGCGCTCCATAGTGATAAATAGAGGCTGTTTCCCAAACAGATTCTGTACATGCGATTTGAAACGGAGCGAAAGTCTGGATTTTGGGTGCGTGCTTAAACAGACATATACACATAATAATAATAATAATAATATCTAAAGATGTCGATCTTGGTGGGGTTTTTTTCAAACACAACTAATTTCGTCTGAGTATAAACAGTAAGGAAAGCAATCGATTTCTTTCTTTATAACGTTAGATGGTTGCATTTTTAAAGTGACACCTGCTATTTAATGTAATCACACGAAAAAAAAAATCTAAATAAATAAGAGATTCATTTGTTGCTCTTTAATTAGAATGTGTCAGTTATGCAGTGAAGAAAAAGTTAATGAGATTTTATTTTATTTTATTTCATTATAATAGCTATTAATTTTAATAAGCTGAACTGTTTGCTAATTTATTTGCTGCTAATGTATACTATTTATTTTTTCTTTTGTAAATAATAATGTCTCCATAATTACACGTATACACATGTCCACAGAACATTTTTTGCAAAAAAAAAACAGATCTGTGATCAGCTTCACCTCAAGTATAAGTTTTATACATTTAAAACATTTTTAAACCTGCATTTTTGTAATAAAGAGAGTAAAATCTTGATGTAATTCTTAACTGCTATAATCAGCACACCGGCATGGTGTCAGTAAACGTGTGTGTGTGTGTGTGTGTGTGTGTGTGTGTGTGTGTGTGTGTGTGTGTATTGTAATTAACACATGAGAAGCAGACACACACGTATGAGCAGTGGGTGGGGAGAAGCAGCTCATTTGGATTTAAAGGCTACAAAAAGCTACAAAAACAGCTACACTGTACCCAGACACCAAAATAGGCAGGTTCTACATTATATAATAAATAATCTGATGGGTATTTTGAGCTGAAACTTTACAGCCACATTCTGGAGACGCCAAAGACTTATCTTACATCTTTAAAAGGGGGTAAAATAGGTACTAAAATGAATGTTGTCATTGTTATGGCAGTGATGTCATAGGGAACAAATCATTTTATATTACATATAATTTATATTTCATATTTCCCCAAAGAGACTTTAAGTTAACATATTTTTGTTACTGTGAAAACTAAATTTAAATCACCTCAAGACATTTGTTTTCCACTATAAAGAATGTCAAGGTTCTTTGGGCATTAAATACTTTTTACGGAACCTTAAATTACAATATAGAAATTTTATTTTGAAGTGAGTGCTCAAGAACTTAGTCCTGCAAGAGAGTTTTATGGACAAATAACTGGAAATAAAAAATCTGATATCTAACGTCTTGATGTGTGATAATCGTAGCGTTATATTAATGATTGGTCCTGGCCATTTATAGGTGTTACACTAATACTACATCATAAGCATGCTTTATTTAATACTAATTAATCATCCTCAAGTTTAGCATTTGAGTCAATATCTTTGTGTCTGCTGCCTGACTGTGTGATGCTGGTTGTCTGTATCAGCTCAGTGTTGGATGGATTTAGCAGGTATTGAAGCACACAGGCGCGCAGCTGCCCTGAATGTCACTCAGAGCTTTAGCAAAGGATTATTGCTAAGTGCCAGAGATGACTGTGCTTCTCAGTCAAGAGAAAGAGATAGCATGTTTTATCTGGCTATCATAAGAACCTATTAAAGTAACTATGAAGCAAAATGGCTTCCAATCATCCTGTTAATCATTTAAAGCCTTTAGCTTTGCAACGTGCGAAGCGATCAACGGCAGAGTATCTAATGTGAACAGAACACAAAGTCATTTATAGTGGATTTATTACAGCAACGATGCAATGTAGCGATTTAAAATTCACAGCCCAACAATATGACAAAGATAAAGAAAAAGTGTCTAATGTATTTTGTAAGCATCATGATGCATGGTGAATTGTTTCATACAGTAGAAGTATGTTTTTAAAATAAACTATTGTGTGGCTATTTAAAAACATAAAGACAGCTGATAAACCACAGACATGTTGTTCATTCTATGAGAATGACAAAGAGACTCCAGTCGTTCCCATGAGCTGTTTTAAAAGTCCCAAGTGCTTACCAACTCTGTATATGACATGCATTCCTGTGTACATATGATTGTTGTAGCTCCCTGTAGGTTTTTAGTTTATATGGTAGCCTATCGTTTCTTATGTAACAATAAAGCATATCCTTAAAATGTTAAAATAAAAGTTATTTGACTATAACTATTATTATTTTACCATTTACAAACTTGTTTGAGTTTCTTTCTTCTCTTGAACACAATTTCGTATTTTAAAGTATGTTGGAAAGCACCAGCCATTTTTGTTTCTACTACGGGTGTCAATGGCTGCTTTTTCCATCATTCTTTAGAATATCTTTGTGTTCAACAGAAGAAAGAAATTCATTTTAATTTCCATTGAGGATACCCTATTGCTTTTCTTCTCCAAACTAGAATCATCTGCCAAGTTAATAAATGTGCTGATCATGACCAATATTGCAAGTCAAAAGATGAATTATGATGAGAATAGAATCATAGAGTTTTTAAATATTACAATTTTATATCATAACATTTTTATAGGTATAATGTGGCACATGGAATACTTAAATAATGAAGATTTATTTGAGATAGATTTATCTTAAAAAGCCATTGACATAAATACATCATTTATAAAGATTTGTGGTCTGATAGCACCTTGTACTGCAGTGTACACTGCACAGACCATAGACAGTAGGAAAGCATAAATATTTAATATTAATGCATCTGTATTTTAGATATAAAGGCACGCTATTAGGATCAATAATCAATCTTTACCATTAATTATTGATTTGCAGTTTTTTTCCAATCGCTAACAAGCGCTTACCCATACTTCAGATACTTTTTCTAAACTCTTAACACAGACTCGCACCTACAAAACCACAGTTGGCCAAATGGATAATTTTCTTCTCAAAAATACATTTTGTTTAATATATACTAACCAGGCATGGGACGATAACCATTTTCAAGGTATACCGCGGTTTGGAAAAGTCAAGGTTTTAAAACCGTCAACATATTCTGTAATACCGTTCCTTGAGTATGTGTAAGACTTTTTTTTCTACTTTTTTTTTTTTTTGCTTTTCAGGACAACAGTATCTCCAGCAGGAAACATATCCAAATATGCCGTTTTATATTGTAAAAAAAAAAATCAGTTTTTGAAATAAATGAAGACTGCATAAGTCAATGATTTATTTGAGTTATTTAGCCTGACATGTTTACTGTAACAAAATATTTTAAATGTTTCTCAAAATAAAATATATTGTGTTCAAAAGAGAATAAAGTTTTTGCTTTTAAAATAACATATTTAAAATAATATATTTTACAGCAGTGATCACAATACAGGGAAACCGTGATATTTTTATCCAAGGTTATCATACCGTCAGAATTTTATGCCTAATACTAACTCTTCATTTTAAAACAGAACATCTTTTTCTGGCCACACTAACTTTACCAAAACACTGGAAATCTGACTCAAAATGAAATAATTCTGTCAAAGAATAACACTTGTTTTCACTTCACAAGGTACATGCAGTCAATCAAAGTACACCAGGTTTCAAAATACTGGCTATTGTTGACATTACAAAAACAGGTATTTGCATGCAATCCACCATTTTGACACTAAATATCTTGGTTGGGAACTGCATGTCCACATGTACACTAATGTTTATATTTAAAAGTATTCCTGTATAAAGCAAATATTTTTTTCCCTTTGCTGTTTACTACAGGAGGTACAGTAGAAATATAGTATGACAGAACAGAAAAGGTTTTACAGTAAAAAAAGCCCAGATAAAAGGGGGGGGTCTAAAAAAAAAAGCACAAATTCAAATTTACTGTTTCTAATCTCTGCAATTTTTTGCTCGTTTACATTTAGTTCTCCTTTAACTATGCAGTATAAGTGTAAATGTAATAGAAAAAAATAACAGCTGCCACTGAGTCGATTCCAGCCTGGAAGTTGTGGTTGGCCCAGTTTACCCATCATAAATAAGCTGTGTCAATTATTCAACTGTTTGTTTATTATCAGCTGAGATATATTTTTGATATTGATATTGTTTTTGAACTGATATCATTGCAGAAGCAGAGGTTTTTATACTGTATCTAAGATTTGGAATATTGTTTTTGCTATTGTGGGATGTTGTGTGTTAACATTCATAAATAGCACTAAAACAATCCACCATTTTGTTAGGAGGTATAGCTTGTATAGTTGTCATGTTTCACAATGTAAGCTTTGTGGAAATGTGTTGTCTGACTGCCTATTGGCCTGAAAATGACATGAAATGTGTCAATGGTATAGCCACAAAAGACCGATGCTGTGCTAATTGTGTTTAGAGTTTAGAAAAAATGACAACTTGGTGGAACAAATTTGTTAGCTGAAAAAACTGTAATTAATTGTCTAACATAAGTAGGCATTTGCAACGTTTTACTTTGGACCTTCATTCAGGCATCAATACAAAAACGTATTACTTTACAGTTTTTCCCAATTGTTTACACACATTTTCTGAAAGCATGTCTCATATTGTCAGAACTCTACACACAAATGACAAAAACACACACACATTGGGCAAAACCCTTCAATTCTCCTGCAAAATCAAACTTTACATTCAAAACTTTGTGATTTCTTTGTGATTTGTGATTTCTTCACAAAATGGTGTTTTGTTTTCAAATGACACACACAAGCCATTACATGAATAGGCATTTATAAGAACCAGTTGATCACTGATATGCTTAATGTAAAACACTATGACCACTTCTTCTACAGTAATGACTTACTGTAAGCCTTTTTGTTCAGTGTTACACTTAGTACAGACAGAACACAGGCCTACTGAAGTGCATTGTAAAATTTTTCAGAATATTATTTTTATACAAAACACACAAATACACGGTACCAAATATATTTGACTGTATTTTTCCCACAAAAACAGCGTACACAGTGTTCATCCCAGCCAACACAAAGTTGCACATAACGTAGTCTACATGCCATCAACAGAAGTATTTACAGAATAGTTACAGTGAAAACAAAAACAAAAAAAGTGTGGATATTGGTCATACACTTTCCATCCCCAGACAGAAAAAAATTCCTCAATACGATTGAAAAATGGAGAATATGAGATGAGCTCTGATTTCTAAATTACAATTATGTGTGACGGGTGTTTACCTATGTGATGAGTTAGTATGCAAAGTAGGGCAAGTGACTTTACAATTTTGAATGACAGTGTGTTCCTTGAGAAAACAAGAGATTTTCTGCATGAAAATTGTGCCAAATGCAGAGAATTGTGTGAAGTGTTTAAAAAAAAGTGTGTTTTAAATCTGCAATTTGAGTGTAAAGCAAGAATTGTGCTTGTAGTTTAGCAGAATTGGTTCAGGGGATTGGTGCATCAGTTGTAGTCATTGTGTCTGAAGTACAAGTAATTGTGTGTAAACAATTGAGAAAAACTGTAAATATATTCTCAACTTGAAATTGTACCTGCTTTATCCCATAAAATCTGAATTCAAGAACCAGGGGGCGTCATTGGATTAGTGACCACAAACAAGCAGATCATCGCCTGAAGTAGTTTTTAGCGCCCCCTTCTGGTAACATTAAACACGAGTCCAATAGCGATAGGTCATTGCAGCGCAAAAACATATAAATATATAAATATATATAAAGTTATAGTGTTATATGTAATCATATGTTAATATCAGTTATGCGCTATATGTTTACATTTTTGTAGCTGCTGAAAATAAAACAAGTCTTAAGTTCTTTTAAAACAGCCCAGTGTTGTTTATGGACGTGTATTTGTAGCTGCTATGTTTAACGTAACAGGGTCTAGATTGCATTGGTCAGGGTAGAACTATATTTAAATTGAATGAACACGAGGCTTAATGAGTTGTCATTCATTCCGGGAGCTGTGATGTATCTTAAAAACGATAGATTTGCGTTCTCTATACTAGGTAGGTACCACTGATTATCTCCAAGAAGGCATAGATGTGGTTCTTAAGGATTCTTAAGGATCCGGTTAAATGTGGATATTAAGTCACACATTTAATCTAAACCATTCCTCATACATTCCTAAAACTTTACACTATTGAACATTTCCAGATCATGCAAGTGGCCTATTCTTCAGTACATGTATTTCCAGCTCTCCCTGTCCCATATGGTCTGGTTGGAGTATAGTAATATCTCAGGCCCGTAGCCAGGGGGTTCGGGTGGTTCGAAAGACTCACCCCACAATGACAAAGGTCCAGAATTTATCGCATACATTCGCTCATTTTATCCTATTTTGACTGCTAACCATCATAAATGGTGAAAATAACTCATTGAAAAAGACGTTAAGACTTTCTCTGTTTACTGTGACATCAGTGTGACCTCAGCTAATTAGTTTCGGTCAATGCAAACTATTCTTTTTCACAAGTCCAACATCCAGCTGTGCAAGAAAACATACAATCAGATGTTAGAGGTCATCTTTTGCTACGTATTGTTTTTAAATAGAGAAAACATTTTACAAGTAACGTTTATTCTAAATCTTGGACCTTACACTTGAAACAAAAAATTACCAATAAAAAGATGTGAAGCACCAAAAGCGGCCCATATTAAAATTCATTTGAATATTAATTAGGTTATTGTTGCTCTCTAGGAATTTTTCATCAAATGTGCTTTTTTCAAGAGAGGCTAGAAAAATCATGAAGTTCTTTTATCTTTATTATATTTTACATTTTATTATAAAATAGCCAAATTCTGACTGAGGAAAGTTGAATGTGCTGGCCAGCTTGTTATTTGCCTAATAAATGAAATAGACTACAGTTTTTAACTTAAAACTTACAGATTCCTATTTTTCTAATGATATATAATGTAATAAATTTGTATTTTATATTTTATATATTGTATTATATTATATTTTATATATTTATATATTGTATTTTATATTAATGAATTCATTTTATATTATATATAAATAAGTATTTATTTATATTTCTTTATTGTAAATCTTTAGGAAATATTTTGGTACATTAAAAAAAAGTGTGGTTATGATGACTGTCTGACAAGCTGATCCAGCTAAAATAGTGGTTAAAATGTCACTAAAATGCAGTATTTAAATAGTAAATGACACAAATAACTTCAAAAAGGTCCACATTTTAATAAAAAAAACAAAAACATGTCTTACACCAGGCTGGCTACAGGCCTGTAACTGTGTACAATTTTGTAGAGAATGAATTTTCCCCTAGCTTCCCTTACATATTTACCCATACTGGAAAAATTGACCAAAAAGTAACTCTCATCAATATTATTGCCCAGATCTTTCTGCCACATCATTTTCAGATGATCACAAATGGCTGCATAATTTGCATTGTAAGGGTAGAATTAGGCTGAGCTTTATTGTATACAGGTGAGTGTATAGGGTCTACACTTCACATTTTATTTTATTTTAAAACAATGTCTAATTTCATTCATAAGATGAAACGTGTTCATGCTGCACTTGCTCATCAGTAGTCATACATGTACATGCTTATTAACATCAGTACCAAAAGTGTGCTGAAAACACAAAATTGCTTTTGACTCTAAACTAAAGAAAAAGTTTACCCAAAATTGAAAGTTTTACTCACTATGTACTCACCGTTAAGTAATTTCAAACTTTTATGACTTTCCTTTCTTATGTTTAACACAAAAGAAGACTTTTTGAAGAAAACTGAAAGCCTGTAACCAAGAAAAACAATAGTCAATAGTTACAGGTTTCCAAATTTCTTCCAAATATCTTCCTTTTTGTTCAACAAAATAAAGTAAAACAGGTTAGGAATAAGTTAAGTGTAAATCAATTATTTTACACTTTTGGGTGAACTATCCATTTATCTTTGCACATGATAGTAATAAAAAATTATATATGTGCAACACACAAAACATTTTAAAACCTTTTTTACAAACAAAATTTTATTCATGAATTTAAAGCTAAGCAGTTTTATAGATTTTTTCTTTTTTTTTTCAGACATCTCTTCTGGGTTAAATAAACCAATTCCTCACACTTAAAAATTGCATGTGTAAAATGTGAAAAACACTTCAGACACGGTTTTGGGGCATTCCAAATGAAACCCATGTGATCACATTTACACATGTGTCTACATTTGTTCAAATGTAATCACATGGGTTTTACATGAACACCTTTCAAAGCCATATTTCCCATGAGTGAACATGTGATTGCCTATGTAAAGCTCAAGCTATTTTTTACCTTTTTTATCAGAATATGAGCTAAAAATGCTATATGATAGTAAAAAACATCTCTATTCTCTAATTATATGGAATTTTCTAACAATAACACCAAGAAAGGTGGGGAATAATTCCATTATTGAATACTTATAATTCTCAAACCCATTTAAGCTCTGAAGCAAAAACCTTAACCTTGAAAAAGTTCAAAATAAATGACTGATGATTCAGTAGTTACACAAAAAGTGTTACACATGATTTGTAGCAATTGCCCAATAATCTTCAACTGGAGATCTGCAATGTGTTTCTCTATGGGTAATTTGTATAGTGACCTCCAGCAGTTTAGCCCGAAAAGGTAAAACCACTTAACAATCCTAAAAATCTTTGAGCCTCTTAAAGTTACTCTCACACAAATATTATGCAGTGGTTTTTTTACTGACACTCAAAGCTTTCTAGCACCAAAATTTTGAAATATAATATAGAACTTTCCTCTAGTCTGGTTCTGCGTCCAGTGCTCCTGAAACTCTCACAGGAAAAAAATTCTCCATGTTCAGTACAACAACCTAATCTTGCTCTGAATTTTGTCTGAAAACAGAGGGTAATGCTGCGATAATTCCTTCCATTCTTTTTTTAGAGAGAGAGAGAAGAAGAAGAGAATGCAGCTGCCGCAGACAGTGGAGGCTATTGAAGGACTCTGTGACTGACAGAGACAGGCAGAACCGACAGCTGAAGCTAAGAATGGAGAAAGCAGCGGCGTAAGATGAAGATACAGCACAAAGGTTAGAGCTATATATGACTGAATTGAAAAGCACCCCAGTAACTGTTCATAGCATTTACTGACATTTATACAGCAGTGATCACTGACATTTTATAAGCACTGCTCTCATCCACTAAAAACAGCACTAAAATGTGTCATCAAAATATTAATCAAATTTATTTTCCATTTCATAATTGTAATTGTATCAAGTTAAACAATGAGTCTTTTTTAGCATGCAATTTTATGTGACAAGGACTTGTTTTTGGATTCTAGTTTCTTTTCCATTAAGTACTTTATAATACAATTATTTTACTATTTATAGATACTTAATTATTCATTAGTACTTATTATTAGACACTAGAACATTGTTCATTTGATACTAGTAGACTACAAATACAGATTTTATTCATTATAAACTAGTGTTTATTTTTTAATACTACTTGTTTGTTGCATATTAGTACACTAAGTCATAAAAATATGTTTTTGTCAATTATATTAAACACTAAATCAGTTTGATGTAATTTAAGTTAAAATGACTAAGTTTAATTTGATTAAATAAAATACAGAGTACTTATTTAATAAATATCAGAGCTTATTATTTAGCTACTAGTAATGTTGCTGCTAGTAATAAATATAGTTTAGCCATGGCTCAAATGTAAAAGTTCATTTTGTCATTTACTACCCTTTAGCTACTTGTTTAAAACCTCTTTGCATGTCCTTCTTCTGTTGAACACAAAATAATATATTTTGAAGAAAGCTGGACACCACTGACTTTCATGTTATTTGTTTTTGCTACTATGGAATTCAGTGTGGTTACAGGTTTTCAAATTGAGTACATTTTCATTTTTGGGTGAACTAATTCTTTAATAGAGAAATGCCATGGAGATTTTATTTAGTTCAGACTAGTATGCATTGCAGTTATAACTAGTAAACATTATTGAATATTTGTATTTATATACTACATACTAGCAAACAGTTTGTTTATTAGATGCTTGTTCTTATGTTTAGATGATTTTAGAACACTTATTTAGCAAATATCATACACAATTATTAGATACTAGTTCTGTTGCTAGTAATTGTTTTGGTAACCTCTACTGTGCCATGTTGTTAGTACGATTTATTTCCAGTAATAATCACAAAAGATAGTATTGACATATATACACTCACCATCCATTTTTATTAGGTACACCTGTCCAACTGCTCGTTAACTCAAATTTCTGATCACATGGCAGCAGCTCAATGCATTTAGGCATGTAGACATGGTCAAGACGATCTGCTGCAGTTCAAACCGAGCATCAAAATGGGGAAGAAAGGGGATTTAAGTGACTTTGACTTTGGCATAGTTGTTGGTGCCAGATGGGCTGGTCTGAGTATTTCAGAAACTGCTGATCTACAGGGATTTTCACGCACAACAATCTCTAGGGTTTACAGAGAATGGTCAGAAAAAGAGAAAATATCCAGTGAGCGACAGTTCTGTGGGCGCAAATGCCTTGTTGATGCCAGAGGTCAGAGGAGAATGGCCAGACTGGTTCGAGCTAATAGAAAGGCAACAGTAACTCAAATAACCACTCATTACAACCGAGGTATGCAGAAGAGCATCTCTGAACACACAACACAATGAACCTTGAGGCGGATGGGCTACAGCGGCAGAAGACCACACCGGGTGCCACTCCTGTCAGCTAAGAACAGAAAACTGAGGCTAAAATTTGCACAGGCTCACAATATTGGACAATAGGAGATTGGAAAAACGTTGCCTGGTCTAATGAGTCTTGATTTCTGCTGCAACATTTGGATGGTAGGGTCTGAATTTGGCGTCAACAACATGAAAGCATGAATCCATCCTGCCTTGTATCAACGGTTCAGGCTGGTGGTGGTGGTGGTGGTGTAATGATGTCTGGGATATTTTCTTGGCACACTTTGGGTCCATTAGTACCAATTGAGCATCATGTCAATGACACAGCCTACCTGAGTATTGTTGATGGCCATGTCCATCCCTTTATGACCACAGTGTACCCATCTTTCTGATAGCTACTTCCAACAGGACAATGCACCATAAAGTGTGAATCATCTCAGACTGGTTTCTTAACCACGATAATGAGTTCACTCTACTCAAATGGTCTCCACAGTCACCAGAACTCAATCCAATAGAGCGCCTTTAGAATGTGGTGGTTTGCATCATGGATGTGCAGCCGACAAATCTGCAGCAACTGCATGATGCAATCATGTCAATATGGACCAAAATCTCTGAGTAATATTTCCAGTACCTTGATAAATCTATGCCACGAAAGATTAAGACAGTTCTGAAGCCAAAAGGGGGTCCAACCCAGTACTAGTAAGGTGTACCTATTAAAGTGACCGGTGAGTGTATATAAATAGTACCTAATGAATGAATTTCTATTATCTTATATAGTAAGTATAAGTATTTAATATGTTCTACTAACTAAAAAATGCTATGCTATCTGTACCCATATAAGCATTAGTGCCAGTTAGAGTACATATTAATCAAAATAGACATCACTAGTCATTATGAAATAGTACTAGTGCCAAAAGAATATAGTATCTATTTAATAGCTTCAATATCTAATTGATAGGTACTAGTATATAAAAAATTGTAAGCTGAAGTGATAACAGTATCTTATTACAAAGTACATGTATACAATAATAACAGATATATAAATAATAAACAAGTATAGTATATTTTAAAAGGCTAATTCCCCAAAGATTAGCACTATCGGCTAATGAATAAGTAGTCGTACTTACTAATACAAATGCACAAGCATATTGATATCTAAAAAATAAATATTATTAGCATGATACTATATACAAGTGTTCTATATTGATTAAATGTTGAAATAGCTTGCCGTAGTTAGAGAAGTTTCACACAGAGCAGTAATTGCAACATGACACCCGCAAACACAAGCACACAGAAGGCGACAACATTTCTTTTTCTGTTGCGAGGGGGTGGAGAGTGGGCCCTGTGAAAGCCGCCAGAGACCCTCTGTAAAGACAGTTGTGCGGCTGGAGAAATAAAAGTGACCAGCACATTCAAAGAGCATGGAAATCAGGAATGAACAGGATTGTCAAGGATTTAGAATCAAGGAGTAAACAGAAGTTATTGGTGACGAGCATGTGATGGCCGAGCGCTCCCAGATTACTGGAAAGACAGATCAGAGGAGACACAGGCCATGAAAATCTCCTGAAGCCTGAAGGACACAGAGTGCAAGAAGAGGAAAGAGTTTTCATACCTGGATTGAATGCAAATATAAGTGACTGCAACTATAAGCATATCTGCAACCGATTTCAGTGTCAACTAGAGCAAGCATTTGCACTGATCTATTTTGATGAGTACTGTACATGCTTACTCTTTAAACACATCTATATGCATTAATCGCATATTATTTTAGTATTTACTGCAGGGGAATTTATACTGTTACAATCCATATTATCTGCAATTGACCTCAAACGATACAAATGTTTCTAAACTCGATCCTTGTGGTCATTACTGACCTGGCAGCTGGACTTCTGGGCAACACATCATTTCGACGTCATTTCCACTTGCTGCTGTCGGCCTTGCTTTTGTTTGGGCCTATTCTGAGTCTGTGGGTTTCCCATTATAGTGTCTTCGCAAAGAGGACTCACTTTCTTTACAGGTAAGCAGCACAAACACAAATCTGTTCAAATAAAGATGCTATTAAATTCAGTTTAATAAAGCAACACCACACCGGCAAGATTTCGGTTGTCTGCACTCTAGTGTCGTTGCTTGTTTACAACAAATGTTAGCATTGATCGACTTGCGTTTTAGACACAATATTGCCATTTGTACTCAAAATGAAGTCAAAGCAGAATCAATTCATCACATATCTACGCAACACAGTAGTATTTCTGAATGAAACTGTGTTTGCTGAATGACTGATTCAATGACTCCTCCATACAACTCAATTTTTCCCTATAAAGAACACTTAAAAATGACATTTATTGTTTGTCCAAACTACTAACTTAATTGATTTATGTTTAATCCACTTAAATTTGTAAAAACTAATAAGTCAAGTTAATTCCTTCATGCTGCCTCAACACGAATCGACTGTATGTGAAAAAACAGTATGTGAGCCGAGTGGTATGTCTGAATTAGTATTTGAAAAAAGTGTGCAAAATGTAAACTAATGACCTACTACTACAAGTGAGATTCTGAAGAGTGCATCCAATGGACATCTAACTATGGCATGAGGCCGCAAGAGAGAATGTATGAATGAAAGTGAAGTAACAAGTCAAGTTATGTTATATTTGATATATTTGTACAGAGTATGAAGAGGTAAATTTAATTTCACAAGGTCCCCAGCAAGCAAAAAAATCCCATGCAAAAAGGGTTAATTCTGAGACCAAAGATGTGAGTACACTACCTGACAAAAGTCTTGTCGTTAATCCCAGTTGTAAGAGCAACAAATAATAACTTGACTTCTATTTGATCATTTGGAAAAGTAGCAGAAGGTAGATTTTTAAGATGAATTATCTGTTGAACTGCATCTCAATCATCACAAATACTGCAGAATACTACTGGAACCCGCATGAACTCAAGATTCTCACACAAAATCAGTTAAGTTTGGTGAAGAAAAAAATCATGGTTTGGGGTTACATTCAGTATGGAGTCATGTGAGAGTGGATGGCAACATCAACAGCCTGAGGTATCAAGACATTTGGGCTGCCAATTACATTACAAACCACAGGAGAGGGCAAATTCTTCAGCAGGATAGCGCTCCTTCTCATAATTTAGGCTTTACATCAAAGTTCCTGAAAGCAAAGAAGGTGCTCCAGGATTGGCCAGCCCAGTCACCAAACATGAAGATTATTAAGCATGTCTGGGGTAAGATGAAGGAGAAGACATTGAAGATGAATGCAAAGAATCTTGAGGAACTCTGGAAGTCTTGCAAGAACGCTTTCTTTGTCATTTCAGATGACTTTATTAATAAGTCATTTGAGTCATTGCAGAGATGTATGGATGCAGTCCTCCAAGCTCATAGGAGTCATAGACAATTTTCATTCTTTTTCCACTTCACCATGACTTTATATTTTATACTGTACATTATTTCTGTTAGGTACAAGACTTTTGTCTAAGCAAAGTCAGACTTTACTGTCCTAATTAAATAATTAAAATTTAATATTTTATTTTAGTAAAATAAGTGTAATCTAGAGGCCTTTGCCTTTCATATAAGCCACTTCTGATACCAAATTATCAACTAGAAGTCAAGTTATTATTTTTTGTCCTAAAACTTGGATAGGCGACAATACTTTTGTCAGGTAGTGTATATACGGGCCCAACTGCCCATTTACTGAGGGGTATGCGGGTTCAGGTTTTGCATCCCTGCCCCCCTCAATCCAACTTTATTTTACAACAGGCAGGTGACAGTGACAAAATATTTCCATTAATATATTAAAGATATTTTTTTCCTCATCAACATGCTTCAAACAAATACATTTCACACTTCTGAACACAACTGAAATAGAATGAAGTAGTAACTAGTAAAAGTATAATTACATTAAGCATGTTAAGTCACAACGAATTACATCTCATCCCACCCCAAATTTCTTCTCAATTTCATTTTGCTCACTAAACGATTATAGCACTTTGAAATGCCTTGCTTTTGTACTTTTTGTACTACATTTGTCAAAACAAAATGATAGATATGGGGTCCTAAAGACCTCCGTGAAGTTGGCACCCCATAAAAACAAATAATCCCCAAAATTATGCCATTCGTTTGTGCTACGTTTGTGCTGATTTGTGCCAAAAAAAAACGAACATTTGTGCGGGTTTGGGCTCTTATATATTAAGCATTATTTTTTTGACTGTGTGACGTCACTTTCCACCCCATGTTGCTTAAATCACTTTAAATCAGCACAGGTCGTTTGTGCTCGATTTGTGCCGTTAAAACAAACACTGCACCTGTTTTCCTCTAGATATAAGCAAAATATTTCGGGAGTCGTGACATCACTCTCTACTCCATTTCTTCTAAATTGCACCATGATGTTATTCGTTTGTGCTCGATTTGTGCTGGTTTGTGCATTTAAAACAAACACTGTATCAATTTTATTGTTTAGATATTGCCTAATCAAAATATTTCGGGAGTCGTGACGTCACTTACAACAATTGCTAATAAAATGGCTTTAAATTCTGATGTTTTTTATTTATCCGCTCGGCACGCATGTATAAGTGCATGCAGGCGGATGAGTCAATATTACTTAGAGCTGAAGTAGATAGGTAAAAAATAGTTTTGCTTTTTTAAATGTTTATACTTCTTATATTGGAATCGAACATGGGGATTTTTTTCCCAAAATAACCAAAAATTAGGTTTCATGGTTTTTTTTTGGCAAAAATGCCCCGGCAACTTAATTTCATGACTCCCATATTCACCGTGGCGACGTTCTACAGCATGTCACTGGAACATGGTGAGCCATAATGGTCGCTGCGACGTTCCAAATAACGTCCCAGCAACGTAATTTTTTGATTCCCATGTTCGTTGTGGAGAACGTGGTGAAGACATTTTGAAGACCAAACTGGCACATTATGATGTCGTATCAGGAAGAGACCAATATGGTATCTGCTACATTCCAAATATTATAGTATTATATAATATTACTGTATATATAATAATGTTATAGAAAGCTATTTTTTTTACTTTCTCGAACATCAACATATTCTTACAACACAAATTTGTATTTCTTTAATTAAATTAATTAGCAGACTGATTGTATTTCATGAAAGGTAAAGCTTCAATTAATGATCTGCCAGATAGAGCCTTATAATTCCAAGCGAAAAATGACTTTTTAGATTTAGAAGGTTCTATCTGCAATTGCCCTGTTTGTTTTACCCCAACTTGCAAATTAAGAAGAATTTTGATCATTTACATTTAGAGTATATAGGGTCTCTGTTATGTTAATGTATGAACTGTGTATGATGTCACATAAATTGTTGTTTCAAAATTACAAGATTAATTGAAGGCAGTATTTATCGTAACAATGTGACCAATCAGTCTCAATTGTGCTACTTCACTGCTAAATGAAATTGTCACCCAATTCCAAAATCGCACTCTTACTCATGTGGTCTTTTTTGTGGTCTTCCCAACATTCTTCAAAATACCTTTTATATTTAACAAACAAGACTTATAAATCTATCTGCGGCAGCCATTTCAAGACCACAAATGAACATAGAGTGTGCTATTTAGGATTGGGCCAGTAAAAGTGTTCAGTCACTGAATGCATACTTTATGCATTAGGGTGCCTATGCAGCCTACAAATATCAGCTTGCAAATAGAATATAAGATAAAGACAGTGTTCAATATTGAAACAATAATATGTTAATCCCTCTTGGTTTCTAGGGTTTTCCTGCGCTCAGGCTGGGGCTGGACCTGCATCTTTGTTGGCTCTTTTGTCTTCGTCCTCTCGTTCTCAGTTCGCCGTTCGCTCACTCTTTCCCTGCGACACCTGTCTCGGTTAGCAGTGGCCGGTGGACTGTGGCTGGGCTTCCGAAAGCTGCTGTGCTTGCTGGAAAATGCCACCGGGAGCTGCTACGAGCCCCTCAGTGCCGCTCTTGAAATGGCTTCAGGGACCAATGGAGAAGGCCAACCTTTACTGCTCTTACGTGAAGCAGAAACAAAGGAGACGTGCGTCCGCTCTGGCATGTTGTGGCGAGGCTACGAAGTATCCGAAGATGCCCTCCTGCTGTGTTTGTGCTGCCTGCTTCTGGCTGAGGAGACGGCAGTGTTTGGGCCCTACCTGAACCTGGGTGGACCCTCAGAAGCCCCGCTGCGCATCCTCTTCCTGTTCTGCGTCCTGCTGTTGAGTCTCTGGGTGTTCCTGCTGCTCTGCTTGCTGGCTTATTTCCCAGAATTTCCTACTCAGCTTTTAGGAGGTGCTTTGGGTTGTTTGAGCTGGAGAGCCCTGTATCAAGGCTGGTATCGACTTGGACCTAGCTGGTACTGTCCTGGGAGACCAGGGGTGGGACTTTTGTCCACCTAGAGGAAACAGGATGAGTTATTAGAAACACAAACTAATGCTAAAGAGATCAACTGAAGTATGCTTGAAATCTCAGCTGAACTCAAATGAATCTTATGTAAGGCTGCAGTACAGCAGAACATCTAGCCAAATCTCTGTCAGTATCACATGAACTTATATTTGATCAATTACATATGAAAAATGGCTGGTCTTGTATTTCATTCTCAATTGCATGCTGACTAAATTCTGACATTTACCATGATGAAATTATAGAATAATATGATTTTAAGCACAAAATGTGAATCTAGACCAAGGGTTCCCAAACCTTTCAATTTGCAACCCCCAAAATAACAATGCCAGTGACTCGCGACCACCAATATCCTCTGAGGTGGCTATGAATATATGAACCTTGCACATAACAGTGCACACATACCAATAGGCCCAAGACTATTCGTCATTAAATTTTGAAGAACGCCACTCGGAGACCATCCACCATGTTCAGCTGTGGTCTGAATTTATTTTTGTGCGGTTTATTTCTAAACTATTTTCGAGAGGATCACATGCTTATAACTGATCACGGCTGGTCCTGCACCAGCTTCACATATTGCACCAATCAGATGAATATTAACTCACTATAAATAAATAAATAGTTTTTTCACTAGTCATCTTCGTCTTGAAGAATCCCCCTTTCTCCCCTACTCCTCTCGGTTCACCTGATAGGGCGGCATGGCAGCCCAGTGGTTAGCACTGTTGCCTCACAGCAAGAACACCGCTGGCTCAAGGATATTCTGAGCTCAGGGCTCAGCATGCCAAACATGCTTTATCATCAATCATTAGCAAAGTGTGAACTCTTGAAAATATACGCGAATGCCATAAAGGTGTCAAAAAGTTTAACCTGGTGCCATAAAATCAATCTGCTGCATCTGACACTATTGCTGTGTCATTAATTTAACAATCACCCCAAGGGTCTCAAAAAAAATTAAAAGGCTGATGGCTTTTTATGTTCTTCTGTAGATTAATTCTACTAGTTTAATAAAATGAATTTGGTCCTGACCCTTACTTTGGGAACCACTGATCTAGAACCTTAACGACTATTTCCAATGTTGTTCAAATCCCAGATTATTAGAATATCTACAGACAAAAACATTTGAAGCAATATGAAAAATCAAATGACCTCTTAAGGCAAACCATATTTTTAATGCCATCAGAATTATTTTGCAACAGATAAAGTCATAATTCCAAACAATAAGGAGACAATTGAGACATCAAACTGATTTATTAAGTTCATCCTTGACAACCTCAGTATGCTTTTATTACAAAAATACTCACATTTTTTTGGAAAAGCACAGCCTTAAATAAGAAACATGTAATGATTTATGCCCCAAAGCATATGCAATTTAAGGACAGAGTAATATTGGTCAATGTTGTATTATTATTTTTCTCGCAAAAATCTCCCATGTCCCAAAACTCCTATAAAAATGACCATGTCCTGAACATACAAGACAAAAAGTGTGTAGGGTGTATATAAGAGACAAAGGCTTATTTTGACGGAACAATAGTTGTACCCACAATGCATGCTTCAATGGAAAAAGTTTAATAAGGCAAGAATAGGAATAGCTCCTAGTTAAAAATTACAACAGGACTGAATCAGATTGTTTCCATCGGTCTTTAAAGAAACAAAAAGAAAAGAAAATGAACAGTTCGACTGTAACTACCTACATTTTGAAAAAAATGTTTTATAACAATATTGGACCAACACAAAGAAAAACATCTTGCCTGCTGAGATGAAGCTCAAAATAAAAGGCTGAAAGAGAAAAGAAATTATCTCTGAAACTTGCTCAGAGCATTATAAAAAAGGCAAGTTCCTTCACGTAGTATAATAATCCTAGATGGTGGTTGGTTCAGTATGGTCACGAACCGTTCATCATAGAAATGTCAGATGTGACAGTGTCCATTGGCAGCCAGTGACACTCCATGAGCGAATCATAGAGCTCCTCACTACGCTCCATGTACTGCCTATTTAACTCTTCCACATCCACCTGGGGGTTTGGGTCTGCAGGGGGAAAAATGGTGAGTAATATACTTGTGTATGGACTCTTTATAAAAAAAAAAATCAACAAATATGATCAATCGATCAAAGTCAATTTCACAAAAATATTACCTTCAGAAGGGTCCTCCTCAACTTCCTCTGTGCCATCGTGTGCCTGTTAGAGCAACAAAAAAGGTTCATTCCAGAACAGTAATAATTTAGAGGTCTATATGAAAACATTTTGACAGCACTGTAAATTACCTCTGTGGATCCCTGCATGTCAGGGGGCATGGGGGGCATTCCCATGGGTGGAGGTGGTCCCATCATTGGAGGGGGGGCCGCATATGGATTATATCCGTAGTTGTAACCGCTGTACTGATCATAGCCCCACTGAGGGTAGTAATTGCTGTAGGGCTGCTGATAGTACTGCTGCTGATAGTTGGTGTTGTAGGTGTTATTCTGGTTGTGGTAAGTGCTTGCTTTGTTGCTAAATTGTGAAAAAGAAATAGCATAGTAAGATTTGACAGGTTTAAATTTAAATATGAGGACTTGTTACTTCACTCCAAAAACAAAATGACTTACACCATATCATATAATATACCATTATTCCAACCTCATAAGAACACAGATTAACAGTTTCCTGTATGAGTTTCTTTATTTGGCTGAACACTAATAAAGATATGCATAAAGAAATCCTGTAACCATCCACTTCCATAATAGCAAAAACAAATAGTATGGAACTTAATGTTTACAGGTTTCCAGCATTCTTCAAAATATCATGTTGTGTTCAGCAGAAAATAGGAAAGTAAAGGGCGAGAAAATTACATCATTTTCAGTTTTGGGTAAAAAGGTATAAGATAATTTAAGGTAAATTTTTGAATGTGACAAATACAAACTTGTTTGGTATGGTTCAATTGCTGCAAGGTTATAATAGTTTTGGATTTTTCATTAGTTTTAGTTTTAATATTGTTTTGACTTTTGTTTTCAAATCCAGTTACTTGTTTTTATGTTTTGAAATTGCTTAGTTTTAGTTTAGATTTTATTAGTTTTTTTTTATCAATTAAAATATTTGTTAGGTGCAAGATTCAAAATCATCAGAATAAATATCGTATAATAAAAACTCAACCAAAGATAAATTTTTGAAACATGTATTAGGAGAACACATGAACACTACTATCTACCTATCCTCAAATTCAAATACGACAGCCCACAAGATAACAACCACAAGCAGTGATGGAAAGTTTAAATCTTTTATGCGAACCAGATCTTTCATGACAACCTTCCCATGTTAGGACTCAACATATCAAAAATATGTAGTCAGCAATCATAATTTCAGTCAGTGAAAACATCACCATGATCTGAAAAGCTTCTGAAGCACCCAACTGAAGCAGGATATACTTATTTAAATTGCATTCACTTTCTGTTATGAAATAAACTTACGTTTTGCCAGACTCTCTCATTTAAGCCCTCGGTTTACTTGTGCTGCAGAAATTTAATCCAGTCACAGCAGGCAGTCATGTACTGTTTGTGTTTGGTTAACGGAATCACACATGCACAGTATTATGAGTTCACTCGTTCTCAAATCTGATCTCTTAAAAAGTTGTTTGTGGATAAGTGCTTACTGGAGACACAAACCGTTTTTAATGATTTAGTTTGATTTGGTAAACTAGTTCAACCGTTTCACTTAGAATAGGGGTGTCCAAACTCAGTCCTGGAGGACCGGTGCCCTGGAGAGTTTAGCTCCAACCCTAATCAAACACACCTGAACCAGCTAATCACGCTCCTATTAGATATCTTCGAAACTTCCTAGCAGGTGTGTTGAAGCAAGTTAGAGCTAAACTCAGCAGGACACCGGCCATCCAGGACTGAATTTGGACACCCTTGACTTAAAAGATCCAGTTAAAAAGAACGATTCGTTCGTGATCACTAATAGAGAAATAAAACCCATTACTGGACACAAACGTGTTAAATTAATATTTTTACGTGTCTGCTTGGGTCATATTTAATATTGTCACTGTGTTAGTCATGTCCAGTTGTTGTTATTGTCGCAGAAGCAACAGCGAGGACTGACTGTAGGAGAACTGGCTTGATTTGGCCAATGGCATCAGGATTACAGACTCTGAGGTGCAGTATGAGTCAAACACCGGCATAAAATTGGCAGGGCAAAGTAAATAGACTTACTTCTAAAAGGCGTGTGTATTAAATACATTTACAAAGACGAAAGCGAAGAACGTTATTGTTAACACTTTAGTTAGTTTTGTATGTACAATAGTTTCGGTTAGTTCTCGTTTTTTTTATAACTAGTTTTTATTTTAGTTATCGAAAATGTTTTTTTACTTCCTAGTTTTTGTTTTTTTCCTTTGTTTTCGTTAACTATAATTACCTTGAAATGCTGATCACTTTTTTTGAATGTTAATAAAAAAAAACTAAATTAAATCAGTTCGTCATAAATTGTGACTATATCTTTTCTAAGACTTAAGATGCCTGATATTGATTTATTTGTAGATCTCTTTGTGTCAGATTTTATTAAAGTATCTCCATTTGTGTTTGAAGAGAAACAAGTCAAAACAACTAAAGGATTAGTATGCAAATAAAAACAAACTTTAAACGGGTTAAACATTAAACACAAATGAATGTACTTAATCAGATGAAATGTACCCTTTGTTGACAGCGATGCTTATCCTGATGGGTTTTCCTCCTAGACCCGAAGCGTTCTGAAACTCCTCGAGGGCTTTCTTCTGTTCATTCTCATCGCTAAACTTGACGAAGCCATAACCCCTGTACATGTGAAAGAACTGCATCATCAACACCCATCGTCTCACTCTCTGTGCGCCTCATCATGCAGTAAAAGCATATTTCATTATGTATTCAGAAAGTAAAAAATTGATTTGATGGTAGAACTGAAACTTCTCTTTTACTTTTAACATGAAGTAGCATCACTTCAATTGTGAGTTGCTCTTGCTTACCCTATATGGGGAAAACAATAGTTTTAGCAGATTTGCAACAACGGCAAAACACATCCATGTATTGTCTGGCCCTTTTTAGGAGAGGGAGGGTAAAGAGTATCGACTGAAAATAAGACATCAAATAAAAGATAAAGGAGACCACATCTAGTTGAACTACCTCATCTGTTGTCAACATCAGTAGGTCAAACTGTCAAAGAAAGCCAAGTAAGGTTATACGGTAGACATGTGAGAGCTGTAGCATTTCATACCTGGAGTTCCCATAGGGATCTGTGACAACTTTAGCTCCTTTACATGAAGGGAATTTTTTCAGAAAGAACTGATGTAGCTGGTAGTCATCCACTTCTGACGTGAGATCGCCAACAAAGACAGAGAACTCTGGGCTAAAGGAGAAAACCAACTAAATGAACTACAAAAATTCTTTATGAGATCAAGAAGTTGGCAACTGAACGATATCGTGCTTACCCAGGCTCTGGCCTTTTCCCATATGTTGCATAGTTTAGCTTGAACTTCCTGGGCTGAAAACAAAAGAAATACAACTATTGAGCAAACCAGACGACGCCTTGTCTGTAGTATGGAGTCAATTCGCTGACAAATAAAGTGTCATATTATTAGAGTAAGGAAGCTATGATTTCCACATACCTCCACCAATCAGAACTGGCTTTATCCCATTCGTCAGCTAGTTCCTAACAGAGTTTATTCACCAGCTTCAAACAAAGTCATTTTATAAACAGCCTCAACCACCTTCCTTAGGGAAGAAATTGAGCTCTGTGACTTGCTCATCACTAGTAATATATGGAGTAATAACTGAAATGTCTTAAACCAGGTGGGGGCCATGCTGGTTATTTCTTCCTATAATGATCTATATATACACACATGAATGCACTGAAATATATATATACATATATATATATATATAAAAAAAGATAGATGCCAAAACTATACAATTTATTGGGTGCAAGTTTGGCATCTCACCGGATTTGATCCTGGAACCAGCTTCCCATTAAGCCTCTGCACGCAGCGGTCAACACTTGCCTCGTCTGCCATCTCCACAAAGCAGTATCCAGCCGAGCCTCTGAAAAAGCACACAACCAAGAATTACCTTATGTGGTTGTGTTGTTTTTACAACTGGGAAATATTAATGTTAAGTGCTGAAAAGAAGGTCTTAAATGGTCTATTTGAGTGTTACTTTGGTCACCAAAACCAGTTTTAAATGAGTAAATTTGCCTGAACATAACATTTATAATGTTTCGATTAAAATAACATTATCATTCCTCTTTTATATTGGGAATTAAGAAGGGCAGCATAGTCTTCTGATGTGCAACACAAAAAATAGCTGAAAACATTGTTGAAATCTTAAAAAAAAAAAAATACATCAATAAATTTAAAATCCTTTAAGGTTTTTTTTTAAACAATATTCATGATTACGTAAAAATTAAGATGAAATAATGATTCAACTAATTTCATACCTTTCAATAACAACTAGGGATGCATCAACCTATCGGATTGGAATAATTTAAAGCTAGTAGCAAAGGATAATCACAAAATGCTTAAAAAAATATAATGTGCACCTAATATGTACAAAACGTCAGATGCATGTCAAATCGTGAAAGCTACTGGTGTGGACACAATTGCTGGCACAAAAGCACAGCTTAGTTTGGCTAAAATGAACAATAAAAGAAAGAAACTGCACTTTAATGAGTCAATATTTTTCTGGAAATTATTTCTGAATCAAAAAAATCTTTTTCATATAGCAACGGCAATGGATTTAAGTTAATCAATAAATATGTTGTATTATATGTTTTGTTTTTAAAGAACTATTGAATGGCAAAAATCAGCTTTGAAGATTGTCATTGTATTTTTTCTATCTTAGCTTGTGCCTTTCTTAAAATGTTGGACAGTTGACTGTTAAATTTATATAATCCCATTTTAGTCAAATAATTTAATCTAGTAAACTGACCGATATCAGTATTAGAGAAGGATTTTTTAAATTAAATATTTATCAGCCAAAATATTTATAGCTGTGCTAGGCATGGGACGATAATCGGTTTCAAGAATTACACAGTTTGGATAAGTCAAGGTTTTAAAAAGGCCAAAACTCTATTATACTGTTCCTACGGTATATGTAATTTATTTTTTAGCATATTTTTTGTAACTATTTTATTTCGTTTTTAGGGCAGTAGTATCTCCAAACAAAAAAGGACCCTCCACATCAAAAGCTTTTACCCAGACATTTAAATAGAACATATTTTAGAGTAGTGATTACAACACAGTGAAACAGTGATTTGTTTTTGTTTTTGTAATTCAAGGTTATCATACATTACAATCTTATACCAGTCCATGCCTAATCAGTGCACCCTGTTGACAACTTTAGATGTTTAAACTCAACACTAGATCTTGTTCTTGGAGTTTAAAATCTGTGCTAAATATTTTACAGAGGATTTACATCTGGAGCTGACTGTTGCTCTCTATTTAGAGATGTAATCTTACCCAGTAACCCGATGTGTAATAATCTTGACACCGAATGCAGTCTCTCCCATGGTGCTGAAAGCTTGCTTAATGAAGTTCTCGTCCATGTATGGGTCTAGCTGTAAAACAAATTATGAAATGTATACATCTTATTTCCGATATGGCAGAACATTGTGAATATGTAACGTATGTCAATGAGTTACAGGAAGAAGCTGAAATCAAGAAGGTTCAGAGACCTGCGTTACGTGGCCCGTGCCACAACACTTTTGATAATAAAGTTGAAACTGTGCACTATGCCATATCACTACTTTGAGTGAACTTAAAATCATAAAACATGTGTAGTTCGTCTCCTCACTAACATTACGACACTACAGTACTTATGCAAATGCAAGAGGCCTGCCGACAAGAACAGAACAGAAAACTAACTAACAGACTAAATATCGCTTTGTTATTAAACATGTTTTAATATAACTGAAATCGACATGCATTCGTTTATTATTGTTGCTTGTTTAGTGAGTATTTTAAACGTCCACTTTATCGTGCTTGCGTAACATCGGGCTAAAACCGCATGCTGCTAGTTTCTGCTCTACACACTCGCGTTATCGATTAAAAAGTAAACAAAAACACACTGCTTACATCGCCCATCCACAAACTTGTCATTCTGTTAAACATCTTGGCGGCTGAAAATGCTGCACCGCAGTGTTTGGTGAAATTTATCGACGGTTGTCTGCAGAATTAGCGTGGTGGTTGGTTCGTGAAGCTAAGCAAAACGTTTACTTCAGACACACACTTCCGCTTCCGGCTACGCAGTTTTCGGATCCAACCTCACTCATTATTCCGTACACTAAACTAAGGTTGGTCAGTAAAAAAGTATATTTATTAATAATATTACTGCGTGGATACAACAGCTTTTGTTTCCACGAAAAAGCTAGTACGTTCGCAATTAAATAAAACGGTATGCGCATGTGTAATTCTGAATTTGACTGAAAGGGAGCAGTATTGAGTTTTGAAAACAGACCAGCAGAGGAAGAAGAGACGCGAGACACGTGATGACTTTGGCGTGATATTGATGGACTGAAGCTGGAGCCGAGATGAACACATTACGAACAGCTTTTTTGCGCTTTAATGGGGCACAGAGTTTGTGTTGGTATGTGACAACGCTCTATTTTGTTTACGAGAAAACATGTTTTGGTAAATTAGTTTGCTAAACGTTTCATTGATGGCACATGTAACCACAAGCGCCAGACATCACCTCTCATCACTTTGCAATATATATATATATTTTTTTCTAGCATTTCTCTTGTTTTTCAGTAGAAATATGTAAAACAATATTATTTAGTAAAGATACATCTCGTATTGATAATGCGTTAAATGTTGCATGCGCTTAAAAAGGTGATGTCGTGCTGTTTTTTTTAAAGAAACACTCCTAAATCAAGTCATTTATTTGAGATAAAAAATGAATAAATTCATCTTGTTTAATAAATTTTACCTTCTTTATTTAAAGATGAAGAAATGTAAAAGAAAAGATATTAAAGTACACATGAAATCAAAACTAACCATATGATTTTGTTAGCTCCCATCGCTAGTTTTGTGGTGAACGATTCATCTGTGCCTGTCATTAAGAAAAAGTTTGCTCTTTAAATCTTGAATTATAATCTGAAAATGCACTTTCTGTTTCTTTTCTTTTAATGGGCATGGCTAACATACTTAACCACGCTACTCCAACTGTCAGTTTTGAAAACAAACAGAAATGTTAAGCAGGAGGTGTCTACTAGGTTGTAGTAACTCAACTAAAACATCTTTCCTCATCTTTCTGAATGAAATGCTTACTTTAATACATCCAGTCAGCCTGCTATAGAAAAAACAAGCCACGCCCAGTTTATTCATTCAAAATTTCTTTCCGAATTGCGTCACAATACGAAAAAAAATAATGATCGCAGCTTCTGGTTCATTGGGACCTTAGGGGCCGATCACACTGAATGCTATTTTAGCGCTATTTTATTTTTTATTTCATTCAGTGTGATCGGCCCCTGAAGCTGCTTTTACAACATCGATATTCTGTAGAATGTTAACGTTATAGAAATAAGTCACTTTTGCTAAATGAATTACAAAGTTATGAAGTTAAACTTTTTAATCTTTGAAACAATATTACTACTACAATTAAGCACTGCATTGTTATCACAATGTGCCTGTCCTCAATAGTTACAGGATCTGCAATGTCGAGTTGGGATTTTATGCAGTTGAAAACGTGTGTGATTTGTGGATTCACTGCAAAATTTTTACTAAAGTTAACCAACGTGTTTATCATTTTATAATTGTTTTAAGGTCTGTGAGCATTTCAAGCCAGTTTAAAACATTCAGGCAGGAAATGATAATGCTTTTATCTTTAAGAAAGGCTAATTGTATTTATACAATGTTGATTATAGTGATATTTTACATTTGTTTATTGTTATTTTGCCTGCTAGACTTTCAGAAAACTATAAAGTTCTGTGCATTTCACTTGCATCTTTGCTGCGCTTTATTTGCCATTGCTAGTGATTTGGTTTATTTTATTTCATGCAGATGCACTAAACTGCAAAATCATCCCAATCAATCTTAAATTCTGAATTTTTTCAAATAGAGCCGCTGATTTCATCTGGTGAAAGTATACTCAATATCACAATATGTATCGCAGAAAAATAAAATATCACAATGTCAGTTTTTTCCAACATTGTGCAGCCCTACTACAATTTTTGTGCTTTTTACAGTTAGAGAACATGTAAGCCTCATTCACACTACGACCGTACGTCCATTGACCTTCATCTACGCGAGCGATAGAGATCATTGACGACCAGGTGGGTGTGCCGAGCGATGCGACTGTCTTGAGCGACAGCCAGTAGGAGCACCAGTATGGCTCACGTGATCCTCTCTCAGCTCGCTCAGAGGCCTGTTGTATTCTCCGTGCTGTAGACCTACACAGACCTGTTTGCAGCAGGTCGCAACCCAGAGCGACAGACAGATACAAAGTCGCTGCTAGTGTGAATGAGGCTATAGACATCTTGTGTACCGTTCAGAGAGGTCATTTTTAGAGAGGTCTTTTTACCTTGCTTTTATAAAACATTTTTATTTTTGTAATTTATTTTAAATAAAAAAAGGTTTTTAGTTGTAATATACTTGACATTATGTTCTCATTCACTTTAAGCAGGAATGGCGCTCCCTCTTCCATATTTCGCTGCAGTCAGCTACGCTCTCTCAGTTCTGTCCTGTCGAGGTCAAGACTTGAGCTGAACACCATCCTGCAAGGGACCCAGAACACCAAAGTTGAGGGAGCCTTTCAGCAGCCGCTCTGGAGCCATCAGCAGGTCCGCACAGTCAAACGCGGGACAGAATATCAGCCCAGCAACATCAAACGAAAGAGGACCCACGGCTGGATCAAAAGAATTAGCACTCCAGGTGGGATCGAAGTAATCCTGCGCCGAATGCTCAAAGGACGAAAATCTCTCACTCATTGAGACTCTGACTGGACAGATGCTTTGAAGTCAATCTCAGTTGAATGTCAGCTGTGTAGTAGAGCTGGATGGTTTAAAATAGTCATCGATCTAAGAAATGAATGCCACCAAAAGACTTTTTTCAGAGTTCAGTTTAGTGGATCTAATCCCAGTTAAGGATATTCATGTTTGATGTTGGATCAGAGCAGTTTCTGTTTGTATCTCAAATAATGTCAGCACACATAGTCAAAAATAAAATGAATAAATAGAAAACATCTGTCGTGAAGTATGGTATCATTTTATTTTAGCAATGTAGTTTATTTTAAAAGCAAACGGATGTGCATTTACTTGGTGTTATGAGAACAGTACAAAAGTAATAAAAAAACAGGGCCGTGACGTAACATTGTTTATTTTATGGAAGCTTGTTTTCATCACAGAAGTAAAAACAAATGCATTTACAGTGGGAAAAATAAGTATTGGAACACGTCACCATTTTTCTCAAAAAAACTATTTGTAAAGGTGCCGTTGACTTGAAATTTTCTCTGGATGCTGGTATTAACCAAAGAAATCCATAAATGCAAAGAAAACCAATCTAACTAGTTTACAAATTAAAGGTGCAGTAGGTGATTGTCTTCAGAAACATTTTTTGTTGTGCTGGTTGAAAGTCTCTTCACAGTCCAATAGTAATGATTAAAGTAAATGATCTAAATGTGTTTATATGTATTTTTATATTCTGGGTATGGCATAAAACAAAAAAAGTTCATCCAATTAAATATTGTCGGGCCGACTGAATATTCACTCTGAAATAGCATGCAAGTGTGGCTTAGTAACAAGTGTAATTCCTGCACACCGCCGGCCAACGACTACATTTCTAACTGGCGAATGACTTGAACTAGTCATGTCACGGAGTGCGTATTCTTGATTTCAGGAGGCGTGGCTTTGAAACACAGTCCCTCCCCTCCCATCCAAAGATAATATGCTAACCGGATAGCATTTTGGCAGATCACCTACTGCACCTTTAAGTTATACGTAATAAAATGATGCTGGGAAAAATATTTAACACATGAAGAAAGGGAGGTGTAGAAAGGCAGTGAAAGACAAGACAGCAGCTGAGAGCAGCCCTCTGCCATTCATCATTGTAGATTAATGTTAGCTGCTTCCGTTCAACATCTGCATGACCAGGAAGATGAAACCAGAGTGGACATTTCAGCAAGACAATTGATCCAAAACACAGTCAAGGAAACTCAAATGCTTTTAGAGAAAGAAAATCAAGCTGTAGAATGGCCCAGCCAATCACCTGACTTCAGTCCAATATAAAATACAAAATAAAGATCAGATTTGATAGACGAGACCCACAGAACCATCAAGATTTTGACACTCTGTTGAAGTTTGTGAAACACTCACACCTGAGCAATTGTGACCTCATTCTCCATATGAGAGGCATCATAAGCTGCCATCAGGAAAAAAAACCTTTTATATAAAGTATTAAATGTTTCAGTAGTTCAGTACATTCTCCTCGTGTCATTTCATTGTTATTACACAACTCATTTTCCAGATTTTTTTATGTTTGTATTGTTTGGGTTTTTACCAAAATCTGGTTCAATTCCATGTCAACAGCTCCTTTAGAAATATAATTCGAGGAAAAAACATGACGTCAATATTTATTTTCCCTGCTGCAAATAAAGGTAATTGCTTTAAATTTTCAACCTTCATA
>CAIGQZ010001336.1:26830225-26861970 GCA_903798205.1 Danio tinwini | reverse complement strand
ATGTATTCAAAAACAATACTTAGAAGAACAAAGTCAGACCTTATTCTATAAACTGTAAACTGAGAGATATAAACTCAGAATTATGTTTAAAAAATCTGTTTTCTTTTTTATACCACAATTCAGATTTTCCCCAGAATGTTGAGTTTACATCTTGCAGTTGTGAGGGGAAAAAACTACTTTTGTAACTTGAAGAAAATTAGAGAGATATTGAGATAAAGAGTTGCAATTACCTTTATATTAATATATTTCTTTTTTACCCTCTGCTAAAAATGGTCTTCCATTATATATGTGGTGTCTGACTCACGTTTCAAATTTAATTTCACAGTAATTCCATTTTATTGCGTTGTGTTCACACTCATAAGATCCAAACCAGCAAGGACAAAATAGTGTTTTAGATTGTCAAATGTACTAATTCATATAAGAAAAATAATAATAATGCGTAGAAAAATAGAAAATCTATTAATATTTTTTTTCTATGATTATACAGTGCTCATTCAAACGTCCCTTCTTGCTTGCTCATGCCTACACTGGTTTTATCATGCAGATGATTTATCATGCCGCCTTCCGTGAGTAAACTATATGGAAATCTCAGATTAATATATTGTATTAAAATTATCTTTAACGTGCAGTTTAGCTCACTACATGGTCTCTTTTTCACATTTTAAGCAAATGTTAAGCATTACAATCAGTGCTATATATTAACTGAGTTGCATTATTCACTGTTTTTTTGAAGGATTATTACCATAGTCTGATCTCTCTCCCTTGTCAGGCTCAGATGGAAGCTCTTCTGATGAAGTATTGTGGTCGTTGTTTGTGTGCGGTGCATTAGTGGCCTTTGAGGCATCTTCTGGTTTGGTTTGCTGTTCAGAAGCAGCACCCGTGCATTGATTTTCTTTTCCGAAGTTGAAGAGTTTGCCAGGATTGAAGGACTTGCTGGGAGACTGTGATTTCTCGTGGCTCCCGTGCGTCGCTGTTGACGCAACTGCCGCTGCGGCTTCCTTTTTCAACTCTTGTGATTTAAGGAACTTGAGGAAGCCTGGGAGTTTGGCCTCGCCACTTGTAGGGGAAGTGGTGGAAGTGAATTTGCCTTGAAGTGGGATTATCTGCTTGAGTTTCATTACGTTATTGCTGCCTAAAAGGGAGCTGGGTCTTTTGAGTTTATCTCCTGCAGAGCTGAACTTGGCCCCTGGGCTTTTTTCTTGGTGTTGCTCTTCACCGCCACCGACATCAGATTTGTCTTGGTCACTTTGTTGTCTGGCCAATTCCTCTGCTAATTTTTGATGTTCCTCGTCGTGTTCAGTTTTCCGCCGTTTCTGCTGCTGGTGCTGCTGAGCGAGACGTTCGTGTTTCTGACACACAAACAACATATTATTAAAGACAATTAACCAAAATGTACTCTGTTGATTTGCTCTCTCTCTCAGGACATCCAGCATGTAGGTCATATTTTTTTATTCTTCAGGAAAAAATTACAATGTTTTAGCTGAAATTACAATTTCATGTGAGTCAGAAAATGCAGGTCAACAAGGAAAATGCTTTTTTTACGTAAAAAAAAACATGAAGGCAAAACAAACTTAGTACTTGGAACTTGGAAAAGTATTGAACAAGTCATGTTTTTTTTTCTAGGAAAAATATTCTAAAGGAGCTGTTGACATGGTATTGAACCAGATTTACGTACAACCAAAATAATACAAACCTAAAAAGAAATAAAACTAAAAAATCTGAAAAAAATATGTTTAAAAACAATGGAATGACATAAGCACAAAGTAATGAACCTGAAACATATTTAATACTTTATATGTTTGGTGATGGCAGGATATATATTGGATATATTTTTGGTGAAGGCGCCTCTCATATAAAGTCACAATTGCTCAGATGTGAATTTTTTTCACATACTTCAACAGAGTGTAAAAATCTTGATGGTTCTGTGGGTCTCGTCTATCAAATCTAATCTTTAATTTGTATTTTCTATTGAATTCAAGTCAGGTGATTGGCTGGGCCATTCTACAGCTTGATTTTCTTTCTCTGAAAGCATTTGAGAGTTTCCTAGGCTGTGTTTTGGATTATTGTCTTACTGAAATGTTCACTCTGGTTTCATCTTCATCCTGGTAATGCAGATGTTGGACTTATGGATTTCTTTGGTTGTTGCCAACATCTGGTGACATTTTTTTGTCAACAGCACCTTTAGAAATATGTTTTCTGAGGAAAACTGGTGACTTGTTGAGTACTTTTCCCTATTATGGTCTAATGAAGCGAAACTGCAAGAAACCAAACATTATTTACAGCATTTTTAGCTATAACCCACAGTATTAACAGGCAGACCTGAATGGAAATATGTTACTACATGAAGTAATTTTAACTTATAGAGCACTTTTAAATTGTACAAAACAAGCATACAATACAGTAAAATATAAAATAAAACAACTTGAATAAAAAAATTAAATAAAAAACAATTACAATTTTTGATAAAGAAGTTAATGATTATGAAAGGCTACAGAGAAAAGATGTGTCAAATCTTCACTGTCAGGTGGAAATTGATTCCGTAAGTGGTGAGTAGCAACTCCTTTAAACTCAAGTTGTGACACTGGGTTATAAAAGAGCTTTATTAGCAGATCTGAGGGGCCAGGGATCAGAATTCAAAAGGAAAAAAATCATAAATGTAAGATGTGGCTCATCTTACCTCATATATAAAAGATCTCTATACTGAGAGCACATTGATGGATTTTTATAAAAATCTATTCCCAGTAAGAAATTTAATTGCATCATTGCATATTGAATTATGTTGTATATGCACACAGACTTGATTTTCAGACAGTTCCAGCACTTCCGGTGAACCATGTATATGGTCTGATTTCTTTTAAAACGTTCACTGACTGATAGATAGATATAAGATATGAAGTGGGTCTCAGACCAGCCAAAAACCATTGCAATAAATTCCATTTCCCCCACCATGTCTTTAAAATATGAGTTTATTTTACTCCTGTATTTTCAGTGGAGTTTCTGCACTAGCCTGCTAATCCTTTCATATAATTTTATGCTTTAACAAATAAATGAATGCTGAAATCTATTTACTAGATGTATTGTAATTACATTACAACATTGATGCTGTAAAAGGAACCTTATGAAATTGAAAATAGTCACATTAAGCTTTCACTGAAAGTTTATCATTGGCTAAAAACACTAGCTGTGCATATGCCCCATTGTTATTATTATGTAATATGCTTTTGTCTATTTTAATCTTGCCATAAAATCGCTGCAAGTTGCTGATGTGGAAATAAATAAAGAAATAAAAACCATCGTATAATGCATGATTGACATATGCTTGGATATTGTTTGCACAGAAGATTTTTTTTTTATTTTTAGCTCAATCCAATCTAATCGTAAGATAATAATTTATCCTTTTTCTGTAGTAAAGAAATAGCATCAGATTTTGTTTGCACCCGCGCTTCTCATAAATAGACTCAGTCACGGCCGTTTGCCATTTGAGTAAGAGTAATAATGCTGTAAGCAATGGCCAGTTTTTTTTTTTGTAGACTCTTTCGCTTTATAAGACCCCAGTGTATTGTCAGGAGGAGACATGGGTATTGATTTTGTTTTGCCTGCATGTTTTTTTTTTCTTCAGTTAGCTATTGTCTTGGATTTTATAAATCATAAAGCTCATCTCGGCCTGAGAATGAGGATAGTTCACCCAAAAATAAAAAATGTACTCACTCTCAAGGGATTCTAAACCATTTTGAGAACACAAACATCAATATTTTGGAAAATGTGTTGGAAACCTGTAACCATTGACATCCATAGTAGAAACAACCAATACTAAGAAAGTCTATGGTTACTGGTTTCCAAAATTCTTACAATGTTTTGTGTTCATCAGAAGAAAGAAACTCAAACAGGTTTGAAAGGGTGAGTGAATGATGACAGAATTGTAATTTTTGAACTATCCCTTTAACAGCAAATGTTCATTTTTGGGTGAACTATTCCTGTAACTCAACAACAAGTCGATAATATACACATTATTATTATATGGATATTAAATGTTCATTTTATTCAATACATTTAGTATTGTAGTAAGTTATGTATTTAGTTATGTATTTAATAGTTATGTATTTTATTAAATGTATATTAAGTGCCGTCTGAAATTTTCTTCTAAAATGAGAATTTTTTACAGGATCCTTTGTTTGTGTTCAGTTATTTCACTTTAAAGGTAACGCAAAGAACATATAATTTGCCATAAACGTGGATTTACTGAACATACACACAGGAGCTTGAGAAAAATGTCCATTTTAGGAGAAAAGTTCTGATGGCATTTAGAGGTTTTTGCATCTGAACTCTTCATTTTGTATTTTATATCAGTTATTTACAGGTTACGAGTCATAATTGTAAAGTAATTGAAAATTTGATGCTATCAGCTAATATTGTGAATCTGCTCACAAAAATCATTTGAATATTGTTAGTTTATGTGAACTGTGTGCTGGAATACCTTGAGAGCTTCTCTCCGTTGGTATTCGAGTTTGGCCATTTCATCTGCCACCCAGTTTGGAACATCAGGAATTGCAACATGAATTACATATTTGAGCAGAATTGCAAAGTGCTGAAAACCATATGAAAAAAGAGCTAGATTAGATTCAGTACTACATGTTTTTTATAATACACAATTTAGTCATTCTTAAGTTGTTGTTTTTTTTCTTTTTTTCTTTTTGCAGCTTATATGCTCTAGCTTTTCTATTTTGAATAATATTTTTTTTTCATTAAGAATAATATAACAAAATATAAAGTAGCACAACTGTTTGCAACATTGATAATAAAAAATGTTGTGTTTTCTGAAAGATCATGTGACACAAAAAAACCAGAGTATACAAAAAATAAATTTTGCAGAAATAAACAGCTTTTTAAAATACATGAAAATGCTTATTTTAAATTGTAATGTTCATAATCTTAATGTTTTTGCTGTATTTGTAATAAAAAGTAATATAGCTTTGGTTAGCATATAGACAGGCTTTTTTTTGGTGTGTAAATACATGTATTTTGTAGACTGAATTTCCTGTGCTCCAGGTTAACCAACCCCCCAACATACACACATGTGAAAGTCTGAGCATTTCTGATTGGCTCACTTTTAAGGTGCAATATGTAAGTTTGACACCCAGTGGTTGAACTAGGTATTGCACTCCTGGATCAAAATAAACGCAAGCTCGGATTGCCAGTTTGAGGACAGGAGCAAGTGATTTAAACTTTGTTCTGAATAAAAGCAACGACGCGCAATAAAGGGAATATTTTTCATATTAAAAGGAGTTTTGGTTCTAACCAACACCTCGAATTGATGTATTAGAAACGGCTTCTATTTCTCACAGCTAAACATGTGAAACCTATGACAGCACCTCAGGTAAACCATGTGCTTAATTTAGTGCTAAATGCTAACAATATGAGTTTGCATGCTATTTTACATGACATTTATTGCCAAATACTGAAAGCAGCAGCAGATAGTTCACCTCAGATCTTGAAAATACAATAAACCGTTTGAAATTGAACTTTAGAACTAAACACATATGAGTGATTCAGCATCTACATTTAATGATGTTAAAGAGGGTTAACATGTATTAAATAGATTCTAAACCTTACCGTTTTGTGAGTGAGTGCATATTCTGTGCTTCTGAAAGGCTGTATTTACATTTCTTTCTTGTTTCGCCTGGTGCAAACAGCCAAACTGCTCATCACTGCGTATCTCGTTACAAAGCGGGTTGTTAGGACACGTGGTTACAATGTAACCTGCTCACATTCGTAATATTTATGTCATTTGCTAATTAATAACCTCATGTGGAACTGAATCTGTCTCATTTTGACATCTGATACCATGGTTTCCGCTACATTCATTCTTCCGTGGTGGGAAAATTCATCCCGCCACGGCTACATAACAGCTTCTCATTCAAAAACATTCAGTCGTTTTTTTTTTTAAATATCGGCTTATAATCGCACCAAAACGTATGAAAAGGTAAGTGAATTATAACAGCGCAAACCTTTCTGTAATCTAGTGCTGTGCATTATTTATTCAACCCTTTAAAGTGTTAAGTGTATTGTTTGTTTAACCCTTTACAATGACTATCTTGCTAGAGTTTATAGCCGTTTCACTTTACTTCAGGACGTATTAATGCCTCTCTGTAGGTCTATTGAAGACATTCATAAATATTCCTATAGCCAATCTAATAAATGTTGGAGACATACTTGTTACATAAACGCACTAAATCGCACTTCAGCAGCATTTATTTGGGCATGCACAAGAAAATCTGCACTTGAGCAGAGTTTATTTTAAGGGCGTGCAAGAAGTTTTGTGCACGAACAGAGGCAATCAGCGCGCAAGCAAAGAGATTTGCATGCTCGTATTACACGAATGCGATCTCTACTTGTAATACTGCACTTATGTCATTTGTCATTAAAATAAGGCCATTATTGCCATAGGTAGTTGGTAGATATGTGTCTACCAGTCCTGCCGCCACAGCTGGAAAAAAATCCTAGAGGAAACACTGGATCCTGTCTACTGACACTGTCGCATTTCCCCCACAGACACATGCTTTCAGAGCCTTTCTAAATGAATGAATGAAATACACTGTTTTCCAACAAGGCAACCCAGAGTGCTGAAATATAATTGGCTAAACTGGCATTGTGCAGGTTAAATTTACCTAAACAAAGACAGCGTTCCGGCACGGAAAAAAACATTTTCAAAGCAGAATATCTGACTTCAGCATTGTTTTTCAGTTAAACATGTATGTTCATTTGAGATGTTTCTTAAATATCTGCACACATATTATGGTATTTTTATGCTTTAGAAGAGTCAAAATTTTACATAAAGCACCTTTAAATTTCCATGCATACACCAAGTTGTCAGGCAATGTTTCATTCATTACAAAATGGCTTGGTATCCATGTGGAGTCTTTCTTTTGAGTGACAATACCTTTATGTACGGTGCACATAAAGACTTAAAACTCTGCAGGATGTTTTCATTCACTTAGAGCTGTGTTACACACTGCATAAAGGGTAATTGTCAAAAACTCATAATAGGGGCACTCTAAATGATTCTAAAAATGTACTTTTCCTCCCATTTATAGACATTACTTCTTCCTTACCTCAAGTACTACAACAGAGACAATGGCCATTTCAGGGCTCAACCAGGGGAAGAGTCGCTGCAGCTGACCGCACTGACCAATAAGGTAACAGTTCACAATTATTGCAATCAGACCCATCGCCTCCATTGCAGTCTGTTCAAATTTAAAGAACGAACAATGATTGAAGATTGAAAAAAAATCTGCTATGAATAATTTGCTAAGCAGTTCATCTGAATAGATCTCCTCACCTGCCACTGTCCAATGTTTTCAACCCTTTGCCCAAAGGGTCTCTGGAGGCCTGAGCACAGTTTTAAGGCATCACTTCGGATCTCTACAATGTTGTTAATGAGGGCACACATGGCTGCCAGAGGAAATGCAGAGGAGAAGAGCACAACATAGCCAAACTGTATGAACATCTCCTGGTAATCTTGAAGAGTATCCTGTCAGAGCAAGAGAAAATTGAGTTTTTGATATTCATTTGTAAATTAGTGTTCAGAATGTCAGATTTACTAAAAGGTATATCCATATATTTGCAATCCCATGAAACCACAGATGGGAGTGTTATGTTCATTATGTGATTAATTTAATAACTTAAAGTTCACAAAATGATTCATTTAATTACACCCCCCCCCCCCCCCACTCTCCTTCTTTCTTTGCTTCAGAAATAAAAATGTCCACAAATGTAATAATATCAGCCACATAAATCACAGCCCACCAATAGAGGGCACTGGGGCACTGTTATCCAGTTATATCTAAAACGAGTTAATACATTATATATTAAAAACATATTTTAGTTATACTATGCATGTAGGTAGGCACATTTTTTGTTTTGTTTTGGGTTTTGATGTGTATATGTACATGTATTTTGTAGATTAAATATCCTACTTGCTTGGTGTCCACCAAACAAGTGTGAAAGTAGTCTGCTGCTTTCTGATTGGCTCATATTAAATTCTCCACAGAGGGCTGCCTGTCTCCCTAGATGCTACAATTTTGCTTAAAAGCAAAGCAGTGTTTTTGTTTTTTGTACTTTTGGCCTCAAGTGATTGGACAATTCTCAATTTTTGACAAGTATCTTTCTTGCGCAGGAGCTTGTTAGCATTGCAAGGATTTTATGGATTTCATCATTAAGTAAAATCTTCTTTTTCATTCATCTTTCCAGCTTAGTCCTTTTATTCGCCACAGCGGAATAAACCACCAACTTATTCAGCATATGTTTAACACAGCAGATGCCCTTCTAGCTGCAACCCAGTACTGGGAAACATCCATACACACTCATTCACACACATACTATGGCCAATTTTAGCTTTACCAGTTCACCTATAGCACATGTCTTTGGACTTGTGGGGGAAACCGGAGCACTCGGAGGAAACTCACGCCAACACAGGGAGACCACGCAAACTCCACACAGAAATGCAACTGACCGAGCCAGGACTCGAGCAAGCAACCTTCTTGCTGTGAGGCAACAGTACTAACCACTGAGCCACCGTGTCACCCAAAATCTTCTTTTTTTTCCCTGTTTATTATTTAAAGGGTCTGGCATCTTATTGCTTTTAAAAACAGTTTATCACACTCATTTATTAAACTCAAATTCACTTATGAGTGGTAAAGTAATAAATGATTTAATTTAAATGTTTCATTATTAACTAATCAATGGTGATCCATGGCTGTATCATCTGACAAATTGACTATAAAAAGCCAATTAATAAAATGCTGGAAGACAAATATATCAATATATAGCTTTTGCTTATTTATGAAGACAAAATAAATCTGCAAAAAGTGGATATACTTAAAAATGTTAAATATTATGGCCCCATTCTGTGCCAAATATGCCAATAACAGTTCAATTATTATTTTAAAGAGAGACATTTAGTAAACATTATTAAAAATGTGGATCTAGCTACTAAATTATAATTAAATGGCAGTAACAATTAAGTGTTTACAATTAGGCAATAAAGGCAGTAATAATTAATTGTTGTTGTTGTTTGCACCAGTTGCCACTGCTGTACATGACTTTTTAATGGTAACTCTTTACAGCTACTCTTTGGAAAATTCTGACTGTATTTTTTTCTTTTTACACAAAACAGGGTTTCCATTATGGAAGGAAACTGTTGGTAAATCTGGCCTTAGGAGCTACATTTTTGTTATGTATACAGCTGAAAAAAAAGTATTGAACATGTCACCTTCTTTTTAAAGGTGCCGTTGACTTGAAATTTTCACCAGATGTTGGTAACAATCAAAGAAATACATACAGTTGAAGTCAGAATTATTAGCCCCCCTTTAATTTTTTTTCTTTTTTAAATATTTCCCAAATGCTGTTTAACAGAGAAAGGAACTTTTTGCTTTATTTTGGTTAGAATAAAAGCAGTTTTTATTATTTTTTTAAAAACATTTTAAGGTCAAAACTATCAGCCCCTTTAAGCTTTTTTTTCGACAAGTCTACAGAACAAACCATCGTTATACAATAATTTGCCTATTTACCCTAAACCTGCCTAGTTAACCTAATTAACCTATTTAAGCCTTTAAATGTCACTTTAAGATGAATACTAGTGTCTTGAAAAATATGTAGTAAAATATTATGTGCTGTCATCATGGCAAAGATGAAACAAATCAGTTATTAGAGATAGGTTATTAAAACTATTATGTTTAGAAATGTGTTGAAAAAAATCTCTCCGTTAAAAAGAAATTGGGGGTAAAATAAACAGCGGGGCGAATAATTCAGGGGGGCTAATAATTCTGACTTCAACTCTATACACCTAAAATGATAAAAAAAAAAATTAAAACTGCGTTTATTCTAGCCAAAATAAAACAAAGAAGACTTTCTGCAGAAGAAAAAATATTATCAGACATACTGTGAAAGTTTCCTTGCTCAGTTAAACATCATTTGGGAATTTTTTATTACTATTTTTTATATCAAAGATTGGCTAATTATTCTGACTTTAACTGTATGCAAAGAAGACAAATCTTATTAGTTTACAAATTAAGCTATACCTAATAAAATGAAATGATGCTGGAAAAAAGAATTGAACACACGAAGAAAGGAAGATGTAGAAAGGCAGTGAAAGCCCAGACAGCAGCTGAAATCAAGCTGTAGAATGGCCCAGCCAATCACCTGACTTGAATCCAATATTAAATGCAAAATAAAGATCAGATTTGATAAACAAAACCCACAGAACCATCAAGACTTTTACACTGTTGAAGAAAGTCATAAAAATATAATACCTGAACAATTCATGTGACTTCATTCTCCATATGAGAGGGTTGCCATCACCAAAAAAGCCTTTCATATAAAGTATTAAATATGTTTCAGTAGTTCAGAACATTCTCCTTGTGTCATTGTTATTACACATAACTAATGTTTCAGATTTTTTGTTTTATTTTTATGTTTGTATTGTTTGGGTTTTTACCAAAATCTGGTTAAATTCCATGTCAACTCCTTTAGAAATATTATTCCCAGTAAAAAGCAAGACATGTTCAATACTTATTTTCCCTGCTGTAAATATTTACAATATAATAGACATGATTAGACTAATGATCTTGGTGAACAATACAGACCTCATAAATTAGCATGCAGCTTTCAATCTCCGGTTGAGTCAAAACAGTAGATCCGGTCTCCTCTGGAGGATCCATCCAGGACATTTTCTTCTCCATACTGCTGTTCTCCCCAGCAGCAGCCTTACCCTTTCTTCTTTGGGATTTACTAGCAGAATCATCTATTTCTCTGTCATCATCATCATCATCTTCATCATCACGTATATCAAATATTAAGGATGGATCCATTCCTTCTTCCACAAGGGTAGGACTGTCATCGTCCTGGGGGCTGCCTTGTGTTGGCTCTTCCACAACCTTGTCTTTGTATTCCACCTTTTCTGTGAAGCTGACCTTTCTGTGCTTCAGACCAGCATCATCATCTACTTCCTCTGTTTTGGGAACTCTGTAGCTGGCAATTAAACTCCTCCTCTCTCTCTTTTCTGATTGCTCTGGAGGTGTGCCATTTTTATTCATGTCCAGACTGGCTTGGCAAGTCAGGCGTATCCTTTGCACTATCAAATGACTATAGTTCAGGAACATGGTTTGAATCAAGTCCCATAACGTCCTCAGAGCACCTAATTTATGGTGCTCGTAGAGATATGGCTGTAACACTTCTTTGATATTTTGTAGAAATTGGCGGAAGATCAATAACGTTGCCAGCATCTATGAATTAAAGAGAGTGTTTTTTTCTTGATTTATGCTTGACACTTTGGTGCTTTAATATTACTTTGTCTTCTGTGCATTACCTCTTTTAACCGTTCCATGTCTTTGAGATAAAATCCAATGTAGAAAAGGCTGAGGTAAGAATTTATGAACTGAAACTTTAAAATGCAGAACACAATATTTAACCATTATAGACACACACATTATACATTACACTAATGCATTCTTTATATACACTTACTGGCCACTTTATTAGGTACACCTGTCCAACTTCTTGTTAACGCAAATTTCTAATAAGCCAATCACATGGCAGCAACTAAATGCATTCAGGCATGTAGTAGACATGGCTAAACTGTCAAACATGGTTCAAACCAAGCATCAGATTGGGGAAGAAAAGTGATTTAAGTGACGGCATGGTTGTTGGTGCCAGACAGGCTGATCTGAATATTTCAGAAACTGCTGATCTACTTGGATTTTCATGCACAACCATCTATTAATCTATGGTTAACAGAGAATGGTCAGGAAAAAAAAATCCAGTGAGCAACAGTTCTGTAGGTGTAAATGCCTTTTTGATGCCAGAGGTCAGAGGAGAATGGCCTGGTTTGAGCTGATAGAAAGGCAACAGTAACTCAAATAACCACTTGTTACAATTGAGGTATGATGAAGAGCATCTCTGAACACACAACATGTCAAACCTTGATGAGGATGGGCTACAGCAGCAGAAGACTACACCAGGGGCCACTCCTGTCAGCTAAAAACAGGAGACTGAGGCTACAATTTGCACAGGCTCACCAAAATTGGACAATAGAAGATTGGAAAAACGTTGCCTGGTCTGATGAGTCTTGATTTCTGCTGCGACATTCGGATGGTAGGGTCAGAATTTGGAGTCAGCAACATGAAAGCATGGATATATCCTGCCTTGTATCAATGGTTCAGGTTGGTGGTGGTGGTGTAATAGTGTGGGGGATATTTTCTTGGCACACTTTGGGCCCATTATTAACAATTGAGTGTCATGTCAATGCCTACCCGATTATTGTTGCTGACCTTCTTCTGATGGCTACTTCCAGCAGGATAACGCGCCATGTCATAAAGCACGAATCATCTCAGACTGGTTTCTTGATGAATGAGTTCACTGTACTCAAATGGCCTCCACAGTCACAAGTTCTCAATCCAATAGAGCACCGTTGGAATGTGGTGGAATGGGAGATTCACATCATGGATGTGCAGCAGACAAATCTGCAGCAACTGTGTGATGCTATCCTGTCAATATGGGCCAAAATCTCAGGAATATTTCCAGTACCTTGTTGAATCTAGGCCATGAATGATTTAGGCAGTTCTGAAAGCTTAAGGATTAGGTACTAGTAAGGTATACCTAATAAACTGGCCGGTGAGTGTATCTGTTTATTAAACTTACAAAAACAGTCTTGAGGATGAGATTGTTGTCATACGTGCTTTGAAGTCTGTAGTTTTCTGTTAAAAATGAACAAACAGATGACACTGTGGACCAGACAAGCATTTAAATAACCAAGAATGCCAGTTTGCTATTAAAAGGGTCATAAAACTGAGAAATCAATATTTCATTGATCTTTTGTACTATAATTGTAGTCATTGTACTATAAAAAACATCCTTTACATTTCAGAACTCAAGACTTTTTCTTATTAGTCTAAATTTAAAACTGAAGCTAATTTGGAAGCTGGTCTGCCAATATTGTGGCATTTTTTCATGTAAAAGGGGGAAAAATTAGAACATTTTTAGATGGAGCGAAACTAAGATAATGCTGTGCTGATTATACTGAATACAACTGTAATATCACAGTTGTGAGTAACTGTTTTATTACAGGTTTACTACATGCTTTGCGTGTCATTACACATCATTTGATACGTATTGATGAATATGCATTTTTGACCTAAATCCTAACAGCATCATTCTATGAAGGATGTAAGCTGTCAAACACACATGCAGAAGTTTAATCCAGTGGGCACACAGCTGACCTTACAAAATATGCAAAACTGTTAGCCAGTTTTACTAGAGGGTGTTTACTGACACCCGATTCAACACGTAGCCACACCTATTCAAATAATGTGTTCCAATGAGGGGGTCAAAACAGGACAGAAAACTTAACAACTTAATTTAGATTTTATGCTAAATTCAGCGGCGCACACATATTAAAAAGAATATCCAAATATGTGCTTCTTTTCGTAATAAACTGATTTAGGCCTTACCCATGTCATTGAGCCAGAGAGCTATTTTCTTGTACACTTCATCACATACAGTAACAGTTACAGCCAGAAGGATTTTTGGAATGAATCTACATATGCTTGGAAACTCTTTTGTTTCCATCACAAATTCCTGTAAGAGATGTGAAATTATAAGTATTTAAGGAACAATGTTTTATATTGAAGTTATGTCAAAGAACCTGTAGCTGCAAGTTGTGAATTGTCAGAGCTCCTACCTGTAGTTCCAGGCAGATGAACATGGCCAAGCAGACAAAGCAGAGACAGAGGATGCAGATGGGAAAGCTGACGAACCAGCGGAACATTCTCCTCTTCCAGGGCGGATAGTAAAACTCCTCACAGCCTGTTACTGGACTGTGACGCTTTATTCCCTGATGTACATGTTGAAAAGGCAGGCAGAAATTACAGTTTAGTTCAGAGGTTGATTTAAACAGTGGAAAGCTATATAATCTATAGATATAACTACACTGTAAATGGAAACAGTCAACTTTATCAAATGAAATGTGTAGTTAACTTAACATTGACTGAAGGTTAAAGGTGCAGTATGTAAGTTTGACACCCAGTGGTTGAAGGTATTGCACTCCTAGATCAAAATAAACACAAGCGTGGGATGCCAGATTGAGTACAGGAGCGAGTGATTTACACTGTGTTCTAAATAAAAGCAACGACACACGATAGAGGAAATATCAAAATCAAATTGATTTATTAGAAACGGCTTCTATTTCTCACAGCTGAACATGTGAAACCTATGACAGCACCTCAGGTAAGCCTTGTGTGTTTTATTCGGTGCTAAATGCTAACAATGTGTTTGAATGGATTCTAAACCTTACCGTTTCGTGAGTGAGTGCATATTCTGTGCTTCTGAAAGGCTGTATTTACATTTCTGACGTGTTTCGCCTGGTGCAAACAGCCAAACTGCTGTGTTGTTAGGACACAAGATTACAATGTAACCTGCTCACCTGATATGTACATTCGTAATATTTATATTATTTGCTAATTAATAACCTCATGCGGACCTGAAGTCCATTTCGGTCACGGGCGCATGCTTTCAGAGCCTTTCTGAATGTATGAATGAATGAATGAATGAAATACGCTTTTTTCCAACAAGGCAACCCGTTGTGCTGAAATATAATTGGCTAAACTGGCATTCTGCAGATTAACTTTACCTAAAAAAACTTTTTACCTATTAAAAGCAGAACATCTGACTTCAGTATTGTTTTTCAGTTAAACAAGTATGTTCACTTGAGATGTTTCTTAAATATCTGCAAACATATTATGGTATTTTTATGCTTTAGAAAAGTCAAAAACTTACATACAGCACCTTTAATTCTACTTATTTGAAAAGAGTGTTATGAGTTAATTAAATACCTCATTACGTCAGCTTAAACAGAGTAAGTTCACAGTACTTGTATAGATTTAGTTTTTTAACTCAAATGGTTTGAGTTGCACCTAACATTTAGGGTTTTACAGTACTCAGTTGGTTTGAGTTTTCTTCATTTATCAGGTTTTACTGTGCTCAAATTGCTTCGTTTACTTTTAGATTAAGTTTACAGTACTCATTAGGATTAGTTCTTGTACTTAAATGGTCTGTTGCAAGCAGTTTCCTCAAATGGTTTGAGTTACCTTAACTTTTTGGGTTTTATAGCGTAAGAATTATTTTTGGGACAGATTTACAACAACAAAAACATTGGACCAGTGCAAACCTTCTTTTGGCATTAAAAAACTACAGTCAGGAATTACAAAAGACATGCAGTGAAAAATTGGCAATGAAAAGGTGTGTTGTTTATTTAGTTCTTTTTTGAGTCTAGGCTAATCATTACATTTGTGCTTAAAGGAGTTTTCCTGTCTAATCAAAAAATGATAGGAGTATGTAAATGGATCATCCAATAGGATTTACTAATGCCAGGTACTTAATTTTAACCCCAATCTTCAAATCAAAGACATGCCAGAAATCTGATGCAAAATGATGCTTGTTCACATGAGTGACAGTCAATAGCTTACTCTTTTTGTAAAAAAAAAAATTTCTCCATACTTTTAAGTGTGCAGCAGAACAGCAGGCAAACGTGGAACATACTACACACCCAATCAGCAGGCTAGCAGGACTGGAGCACTCGGAGGAAAACACGCAAACAAAGGGAGAACATGCAAACTCCACACAAAAATGCCAACTGATCCAGCTGAGGCTTGAACCAGCGACCTTTTTGCTGTGAGGTGACAGTGCTACCCACTGCATCACTGTACCGCCCTCATTGAAAAAAATACTGGGGTAAAATAAATGTTTATATTTTAAAGACATGGTGCAAAAAATGTACTTTAATGCAGTGCTTCTTGTACATTCTGAGACCCACTTTATATCGTATATCAATCATGCAGTGAAGATTGTTAATAAAAAAAAAACTTTAAACGAGCAGATTTTTTTAAAGGCATACAGTTCACCGGAAGCACTTGACCAGTGTTACTTAAACAAGTGCTTTTGCATACTTCTGCATATACCCCCTTCAATTTTCAGGCCTCAGGATCCCTATTGCAACTTGCCAATACTCATTTAGACATACTATTATTTGGCACACACTAGTTGTTTTTTTCTTTTTTCTTTACTGTTTAGCACAGATAGTATGTGACTGGATGTACTAACAGACCTGCAGCAGAACCTACGCAAGCATGGCTTCAGCAGGCAACCATTCTCTCCTTCATATTCTTTGTTTATTAAGTCTTTTTTATTTTACACTAAAAATAAACATTATTTTGACAGGAAATTAAGTTTTGACAGGAATAAATGCTTCGTGAGAGAACTCACTTTCAAACACACAATCTTACACTATGTACTATATAAATTCTTCAACATGACGTGTTGGTGATTCTTCCTACAGAATTGTGGTGTATTGTGTAATAACCCCCCATTCCCTAACCACTAAATTTGTCATGTAATATAGTATATTTGTCATGGAGTCTAATGATGAACAGCAATTCATTCATTCATTCATTTTCTTTTCGGCTTAGTCCCTTTATTAATGCGGGGTTGCCACAGCAGAATGAACTGCCAACTTATCCAGCACATGTTTTACGCAGCAGATGCCCTTTCAGCTGCAACCCATCTCTGGGAAACATTCATACACATTCATTCACACTCATACACTATGGTTAATTTAGCCCTCCCAATTTACCTGTACTGCATGTCTTTGGACTGTGGGGGAAACCAGAGCAAACTCCACACAGAAACGCCAACTGCCCTAGCTGAGGCTTGAACCAGCGACCTTCTTGCTGTGAGGCGACAGCACTACCTACTGCGCCACTGCGTCGCCCAACAGCAATTCAATAATTTAGAAAAATAGCGCAGTGTTCCTGGCATAAGTTTAGTTGTAGTCATACTTACGCTGGAGATTCCCAAACTTTTCAGCCCACAAATCCTAAAATATCAATGCCAGTGACTCACGACCCCTAAATTCCTCTTAGGTGGTTATACATACACAAACGTTGCTTATACAACAATAGGCCTATATAAACACGAGCATATTGACAATACAAAAAGTGCAACAGTCTAACAACCATATTTTTTTATAGTCATTTATTCATTCATTTTCTTTTCAGCTTAGTCCCTTTATTAATCTGGGGTCTCCACAGCGGAATGAACCACCAACTTATCCAGCATATGTTTTACGCAGCGGATGCCCTTCCAGCTGCAACCCATCTCTGGGAATCATCCATACACACTTAATCACACTCATACACTACGGACAATTTAGCCTACCCAATTCACCTATACCACATGTCTTTGGACTGTGGGGGAAACCAGAGCACCCGGAGGAAACTCACGCAAACGCGGTGAGAACATGCAAACTCCACACAGAATTGCCAACTGACCTAGCAGAGGCTCGAACCAGCGACCTTCTTGCTATGAGGCGACAGCACTACCTACTGCACCACCGCGTTGCCTAGTCATTTATTAATTTGTTTAATTTAATATTAACCTCAACTAAAGAGACTGGTGGACAGTGTTTTCAGCACAAGTCTATTCTTGGTTGATTTTGGAGACCAAAATTACTGAGATCATTCTCAATATTCAGCTGTGGCCTGTATTTATTTGTAATGTATTTGATTGCCATAAAGGTGTCCGAAAGTTTAACCTAGTGCTATAAAATCAATCTGCTACAGCTGACGCTATTGCTGTGTTGTTAATCTAACGTAAACACACCGATCCTTTTCATTTGCATGTTGTTGTTTTTTACTATTAAAAGCTACTACTTTTATCTTCTGTGGGTTATTGGTAAAATATTATAAATCTAATAGTTTAATCAAATTAATTTGACTTTCTTTTATCACCAAGTGACCCCCTGTGATTGTCCTACGACCCCCACTTTGGGAACCACTGACTTACACTATTGTCTTAAAATTTAGCGTCTGTGTTGTTAGTAGATTATTCATATCTTATTATCATACATGTCTGCTTGTTTGCGATTAAATTTGTGCAGCTCTTGGTAGATTAGTTGGTCATTATGGAAATTAAGTTCTGTGTCTGAGTGCTTTAATTTGTGCGTTATCATTAGATCATCAACAGATCTTCACACTCCCACTGGCACTTTTATAGGGCTACAGTCCAACACTAATTGCTCTGCTTTGAATATCTGGCCCTTTGTGTCTAAGAAAACAAGGTTATATACAAATGATATCCACGTACCCGAAACTGTGGCCGGGGTTCCTCTAGAGACTCTGCTGGTGTGTCCAGCGTTCCCCACTTATACGCCAGCTCTGCTTCCCGCCGCTTCCACCTCTCCAAGAACAGTGTTGCCCAGACCACATTGAAAATGGCAAACACCACACAGCATATATCCTGACTTGTCTGCATATTAAAAAAATAAGGGTTGTTGATTAAAACCATGCCTTAAAGTGTAGGACTGGGATATCAAGAATGAAAAAAAAAACAGCCTGCCTGATCAGACTCAGCAAACATCCAGAGCAGAAAGCCAATCACTGCTGGATACAGCATAGAGTTGGTGTAAAAACCCAACCATGCAAAGTACATGGCGATCTTCACTCCAAAATAATCACAAACATCATCTGTCAGAAAAAGGCAACATTGGAAACTAAATTGGGCACATTTGCACAACTTTAAATGTAAACTTTTAAATTAGTTTTACAAAAAAGAATCTGTTGATTTTATTATCTACCAAAACATGTTCAAGGCCTGTTGTGACACTGGCACTGATGTAAAATACACAATGTCTGAACAGCGATACAGCAAACCTTCATAGCTTAAACATGAATCATACTTTCCCTATAAGGGAGGAAATCTAATCACACATAACAAGACATGTATCAGCTGGTAGTTTCTTATTCAGAATTCACACTCTAGCGCCTCATATTTGCTTACAGCAAAGCAATCGGCACTGTAGAAAGAAGGTAGATACACATGAGTCTGTTTGCTAAAGGAAGAGCCTTAGCCAGGAGGAATCTCATTACACAACAACTTAGAATAACTAAAAGTTGGTTGAGTCTTGTGCATATTGGCAAATGCGTAGTCGTTCTCACCTAGAGGTTGCCGCTCGCAGACGGCCTGAACCCAGGATGTCATCAACTGGTTTAAGATTCTCTGCTCGTGAAGGGGGAACGTTTGAAGAATCACACGCCTGGCAACAAGCTCTGGTACTAAAAGAAAAACAAAAAAATATCTGATTTTGGGCAAAAATATTTAACTAAAATAATATTTAACTAAAACTAAAACACTGTAGAACATGGGTCTCAAACTCGATTCCTGAAGGGCCGCAGCTCTGCACAGTTTTGCTCCAACCCCAATCAAACACAGCTTATGCAACTAATCAAGGCTTTCAAGACTACTAGAGACGATTAAAGCCTCATTTACATTACAAACGACTTGCAGCGGCAAAGCGAAAAGCGACTGGTTATTTTAATGGAGAGTGAGCGACTTTTGGTGACCTCCATCTACGCGAGTGACAGCGACCATTAGCGACCAAGTGGGTGTGTCTAGCGATGCGACAAAGTTGAGAATCCTTTAACTTTACGCAAATGAAGAGCGACTTTATTGAGTGACAGCCAGTAGGAGCACCAGCTCACATGATCCTCTCTCAGCTTGCTCAGAGGCTGGTTGTATTCTCCGTGCTGTAGACCTACACACCCCTGCGTTTGCAGCAGGTCGCAACCCAGAGCAACAAAGTGACTGCTAGTGTGAATGAGGCATAAGCAGGTGAGAGTTAGAGGCAGTTGGAGCTAAACTGTGTAGAGCTGTGGCCCTCCAGGAATTAAGTTTGAGACCATTGCTTTAGAAGCAAAAAAAGTTATCTACTGATTGGTTGACCCTCCAGGAAGTGGATATTATGAAGTGCCTCGCCCTGTTTGGCTCGGAGGTTATCCAACCAATATTTGATAATACCCTGACGCTCCTAAAGAAATAACAGATAAAAACAACCCATCACCACATGAGAAAGTCATTTCATATGGCCTCAACCATTTTACCCTACAGGTCAAGACAATAAGTATAAGTACAATACAATGCTGGCCAAGAGAGTTATTCTGATAAAGTGTAAATCCACTACACCTCTAAGTTTTTTTTAAATGGTTAGCTGAAATGGTCTCTGCCCTCAAGCTGAAAAGTTTACGCTTCTCTAGATTTGGCAAACAGAAAATGTATGATAAAATACGGGGGCCCCTTCCTTGGATGTATATTTTAACAATGTCTCTGTAATTATTTTTAATACTGTAATAATTTCTTCTCCTTCCTTTTTACGTCAGTCTATTTTGTTTCTTACTTTACTAGTCTGGCAGAGATTTTTTTTATGGTGCTGCATACTTGTTGTATTGTTGGTTTCAGGTAATAACATTGAGATAATTCTGTTAACATACAGCTGAAGTCAGAATTATTAGCCCCCCTGAATTATTAGCCCGCTGTTTATTTTTTCCCCAATTTCTGTTTAACGAAGAGAAGATTTTTTTTAAACATAACTGTTTTAATAACTTATTTCTAATAACTGATTTAATTTATCTTTGCCATGATGACATCACATAATATTTGACTAGATATTTTTCAAGATACTAGTATTTAGTGACATGTGAAGGCTTGACTAGGTTAATTAGGTTAACTAGGTTATTGTATAACAATGATTTGTTCTGTCGATAATCAAAAAAAAAAAATTTTGACCTTAAAATGGTTTTTAAAAAATTAAAAAGTGTTTTTATTTAAGCCGAAATAAAACAAATTAGTCTTTCACCAGAAGAAAGAATAATATCAGACATGCTGTGAAAAGTGTCCTTGCTTTGTTAAACATCATTTGGGTAATATTTAAAAAAGAAAAAAAAATCAATGGGGGGCTAATAATTCTGACTTTAACTCTATATGCATGATATACACTATTGAGGGTTTTGTTTTCCTATAAATAAAGTAAAAAAAACATTAATTTCATACAAAAACAAAAGCATCAAGGATTAACCAATAGTATGGTGTAAACAGATTGCAGAAGACTGTACAAATGAGTTTGAATGATGTCATAAGAATTAGCAACCCATTCACCACAATGTGAAATACAGTAGCTATGAACTGTGTTTATGACATGAGATTTCACATGAGAAGATTGTGTGAGACTGGAAAAGAGAGAGATTAAAGGCAGACCTGTGATGTGAAGAAACACAGCTCGCTCTCGATGTTTTCATAGATGTCATCCTCCTCACACGAAAACCTGCGAGTGCCGCCTCCAAAGCGCTGCTTCACCGCTTTTTGCATCCCCATCTGTTCGGCTCCACGCAACAGGCTTAAGACAAAAAACAACCATCATTTGGCTGCTGTATTTATTTAGGACCTAGTGACCATCTGTCAAGCCTTTCAGACATGTTATATGAAAAAACACAATACATTGCTGCTGATACTCTATAGACACTGTAGAGACACAATGCACACATCATGCTATGCCAGCTAATTAGTAGCAGGGACAAATAAATATATACACCTTTTTCCTGAACCTGCAATACTGACTCACTTATACCAGTGTTTCTCAACCACGTTCCTGGAGGACCACCAACACTGCATGTTTTAGATGTCTACTTTGTGTGTCACACCCATTACAGGTCTTTCAGTCTCTGCTAATGAGCTGATGATCTGAATCAGATGTGTTTGATGAAGGAGACAGGAAAATGTGCAGAGCTAGTAATCCTTCAGGAATGTGGTTGAGACACAATGACTTATACTATACCGACTCACTTAGACTTATACTCATGTTATACTTTTCATTTTCAGCTTCTGGAAAAGGATAAAATTGTAGATTATTTGAGAAAAATGTTTTTTATTATTATTATTTAAGAAAAGTTTCTTGTAGCTGGTGATTTATGAATTTTTTCTGTACATTTGTTTTGGATTATGGGATCTTGAGCTCATTCTTTAACATCTGTTGATGTTGAAAAGCTTAACAAAGTGGCATTTATTGACATTAGAAAATACATTGTCTATAGTCTATATATGTGTTGTCTTATTAAGGGTGTAAATCAGATGTTTTGTCACAATACAATATAACATCAATACTCCAGTGATACGATATTTGTCGATACTTCAAAAAAACTGCAATATGATTTCGATTCAATTTGATTCAGTGGAATATTAAACAATTTATTGATGCAAAGATATTATCTGCCTAATTTACAGAACCATTTACATTTTTATAACTCATAAATGCTACCAAAGTATATATTATGAACATATATTATGTATAGTAATCTGAACTCTCTGAGAACTGCACATTCTTTATAACCCAGAACAATAACATGCACATTACTTTTTTAAATAGTATGGAAAAATAAATAATAGTAAAAAAATCAACTAACTCATGACAAATGAATAATACATTATTCTTAAATGCTTCAAAAATGTATTGCAGCTGCTGCTTAAGCACACATGCAGACCATGCAGTGAGTAAACAAGAATGCCAAAATGTGCACTAGCAGAAATGAGTAGATAGACATGAAAATGCGGAGAGTGTCAAAATAAAAGTGTTTCTAAAAAAATTATGAAGGTATGAATATATAATGCAATCAATGCATCATATTTTATTATATTTCATGAACATACGTTAGTCATCTATATATCCGTCCAGATTGACGTACTGCTGATACCTTGTTTCTTACAGGATTTTGCTTTACTACTAGTATGTAAATGTAAATGAATGTAAAAGTCATTTTTAAATGACACTATTTAACTGCAGAGTTAAAATTTTTAAATCAAAGGTAAATGGAGGTCATTTTTAGCTTCAAGATATTTTTACAGAGTTTTTTTTTCACTACAGTGTCGCAATGGTCATTTTGTCAGTGCCTTACACGTCTACTGGGTGGGCAGATACACTGTATCCATTAATTTATATTTTCCTGTGTTTTGTGATTCACCTTGATTCTTAGTCCAACAACGTTGGATGTTGAAAATGTAACTATGCACATCAACAAAGTGACATTTGTTAACTATTTTAGTTATTTGATACATTATATTGTATAAGACACAATCTATATAGAAATAAATCTGTAAACTATAAGAAAACATACAGACATCTCATCATCTTTTTTGTTGTACCATGTACATGACCAACCCAAACAATACATTGTTTCAAACTAAAATCAATGAAAATCAATGCCAATAAATATAGTTTTGTTAAATCTTTCAGTATTAAGTGTTGTCGGAGCAGAGATCAAGTTCCCATAATGCACTTTGAGAGTGTAAATTATCAAATTCCTTTAGTTTTCAACTTTGACAAATTTTTTTTTAATTCAAAGGGTTTCTGGATAAATATTTTGCTCTTTTTAACCGCATTTTAACAATAAGTTTCTATATACACCAGAATAACATACAAACAGAAGCTAAAATCCATCACAACAACAGTAAGGAAAAAGTGAGCAGTCAAAAGATACAAAAAAAAATGTTCAAATATGTATTGATTTAAGCAAGGGACAAAGCAATATGACGTTCTGGTTTTCAGTTTTCTTCAGCGTATCGATTCACTGCTTCTCAGAAATTATAAACAATGCAGTGAGTATCAGGTGTTCATAATAAAACCTGTGTGCAAACTCCAGTCCACCTCCATCTGAAACAAACTGTAACAATGGAAACATGATGCTGTGCCTTACCTTTCAAAGGATGAGGTAATAAAGAATGCATAGGTGTGTGTGTATTTATGCTGCCGGATCTGGATTCTGATTTGTGGAATTCTCAACCGGATTTGGTTAAGTAACCATAACAGTGTATGGTCATCTGTGGAGTCTGTGGAGGAGATGATACCATGTTCATCAGATTAAAAATGCCATTAAATTTACATTTTATGATCACTTTTAATGTTTTAAACACATTGAAAAATATGATATACACTCACATTCATATTGTAAGGTGATAAGTACACAGATGATTCAAAACATTATGTCACATGTGAAGCAAATATTCTTGATCAACCTTAATTATATCCCTATCTGGATAGATTAGATCAGGGGTAGGGAACCTATGGCTCGGGAGCCACATATGGCTCTTTGACCAAAAATATGTGGCTCTCCAGCTGTCTCTCTTTAATAATATTTTAAAGTTTAAAAAATTATATATAAAAATACAATTACAATTCCCTTTATATTGTATTTTTTACAGCAAAATATATAAGAACTAAGTTTACATTAAAAGGACTTTTTGACCAATGCGCATATGTGGAGCTGTGGTTTAACTTTAATTGCAACACCAATAAAGGGCAAGCAACTTACATTTCTTTGGTAACCCAACGCACATAAATTCAAACAACATTCATGAGTGGCAATGACAAAAAGAAAAAAATCTATAAATTGTCCTTTCTTCATATATTGTGATGCGTTATATTTGTTTATTTTTGAGTTGTGCATTAACATACAGTAAATAAATGTTTTGTTTATAAAGAAAAGTTTTGTTTTATATATATACACGCCCCCAATGGCTCTTTCAAAAATGCATTTGATAAAAAAAAATCAGAAATGGCTCTTTGCTGAAACAAGGTTACCAACCCCTGGATTAGATGATGACTAATTTGTTGGATATAGTGGAAATGGATAGGAATAAAGGTTTAACTACTAAATTGTTTTGTTTACTGCAAAAGTCTCAGTGCCAGAAACCACAGGACACCTTCAGGGTTTTTGTAGAGTTCTGGGTTTTTGCACTGTTTTGGCCAACAAAACAGGGAGGTGGTCATATTGTTTGCTTCATCAGTGTACCGCTGTGCCAAGTATTGTTTTAGTATGACAATGTGTATATCAGCAATATCACAAGTTGTGAAATGTGAAGTGTTCATAGATGACCACAGTTTAAAATCTATGTAATTTGTGGAGTCATTGGAAACTTTAATAATAATAAGGTAGATTTTTATCATTTGCACATGGTGTTAAAGGCACAATATGTAAAAATAAAAACTCTCTAAAATATCCAAAAACCACTAAAACAGTGTTATATTTTTTGCTGATTTATGTATTTATGTCTCAAATGTTCCAAAGAATGTTCAAATTCAGAAAAATAAGCCATTTTAAATGGTGACAAGACTGGTGTTTATCACCATGCTAATAATGTCACACACCCTCAATTTGATAAAAACAGAAACACCAAATACGGCCTAAATATGTTGTGCGTTTATTAGACTGCACAGAGCTCCATTATAACAGTAAACTGAAATGTATTAGTATGATAAACCATGCTGCTTTTTTCCCACATGATCACAACCAGAAGAACTGGAAGCAGGGGACTGTGGTATAATAAAAGCTCTGCTGCTTTTATGTCGCATCTCTTATCAGCAATTGTCTCAGTGCTCTCATTTCACTTTGTTGGCACTGATTCAGATACCATGATAATATATTTTGAATACTTTAGCGCATTCATTACATCTCCAGAAGTTCCGTAGATTGTAATAAAGATGACAACTCCCATGATTCTACACTCATCATCAAACTACACCTTTATTGGAGTATGTATCAGTGTCAAAAAATACATACTGTGCCTTAGGTCTGTAAGGTCCTAGGTCTGTTCCTTTTAGAATATTCCAAGTGAGTTTAGAGCATTCAGGTTAAAGGAACAATGAATTTTTTGGCTTTAACAATTGGAGTAATTGTATTTAATTCATAATGCATTGTTGTATTACATTTAATAATTCTAATTGTTACCTGCAATAAATGAAACAGAAACAGCAATGATTATTTATCTATGCTTGTAATTTGATTACTGTATTTGATACAAATGCACTCTACAAACTCAAAACCCTAAATCAATATCCCAAATAGAGCTCTTCAATAAATCTGGGTAAACAGTTTTCATAACGCACAGTATATTGCAGGAAAATCGAATATTTCAATGTTAGACACACATTAGTGCATATACCCTTTATGACGTGCAGCCTGGAACATACATTTACTTTATTTAATGTAAACAAGCAAAACTGAAAGACATAACCTTCACACCTGGGAATGTCATAAGGATATCACAGTTTTCAGTGGGTGCCATTGTGATGGTCGATTTGTGCCTCATGAGGTACTGTCTGGCATGAAAGAGCCGACCTCTCAGCAACTTCTCTGTATTTGTAAGAGAAAAAAAGTTATTGCTGTAATGTCACATATACACAGAAAAAAAGAATATATAAATTGTATCACTGCATCAACCATAAGCTTCTCTCAATAATTAAAATATATGACCAAAGAAATGTTTCGATACACACCATCACAAGCTTCCTATCAACCTGAGATCAAAGCAAGTCCGCATTCAAAAAAACCTAGCCAAACTTAACCTTATGCACTGAAATATGGCTCAATTTTAGGTAATATACTCTAACTTTTCCCTGCAGGCACAAAATGTCATATATCATTCATCTTTAGTTTTGTTTTGGTTTCAACATTGGGTGACCAAAATTTAACATCAATATGATGTCTAATACTGACGTCCGCTGGCAATGATATTTGGTTGGTTTTAGGCTGTGGCATTAACTAACTAAATTCCAACATCATTTTAACGTCATGATATGGCATCTATACAAAGTCATAATCCAACATCAGTAGACGTTTATCTTTGGTTGGTTTTATGTTGTGTATTTATCTAACTAAAATTCAACATCACTTTAATGTCATAATGTAACAGCCATACAATATCAAAGTCTTACATTAGTAGCCATTCATCTTTAGTTGGTTTTATGTTGTGTTGTTAACAAACTACTTGTGCTTGTGCTTCATCCCGCTCTATTTCGACCATGTTGAAATGTAATTTTTGTTAAAGAATTTTTATGTATGATATTCTGTTCGAAATAAATAAATCAAATCAAATCAAACTACAATTCAACGTCATATTAATGTCATAATGTGACATTAGTACAAAGTGAAAGTCTAATAACAGTAGATGTTGATATTTGATTGGTATTAGGTTTTGGTATTAACAAACTAAAGCCCAACATCAGCTTAACATCTTAACATGAAGTCCATACAACGTCAAAGTCTAACATCATTTGACGTTGATTGTAAGTTAAATTTAGGTCGTCATTAACTAACCAAGTTTCAACATTTATTCAACATCCTTTTGGCATTAAACCCTGACATGTAGTCATAAGATATAGTAACTAAAATCCAACATCATCTTAACGTCATAATTTGACGTCCATTCAACATCAAAGTCTAACATCAGCAGACATTGATATTTGGTTAAATTTAAGTTGTGTCATTAGCTAAGCAAAATTCATCATCATCTTAATCTCATAACGTTACGTGACATGCATACAACATCCTAATGTAATATCATCTTATGTTGATCTTTGGTTAAATTCAGGTTGTGTCATTAACTTACCAAATTTCAACATCTATTTAACATCACAAGTTAAATGAAATACAAAATACATTTGTGAATGTGTGGTATTCGCCTTCCAAATACTAAACTGTAGTGGAACATTTGCTTGAGGCAAGAAACATCCTGCAAGTATTCAAGAGCAAGTGACGTGATGCATGTGTGGGAACCCAGCATTAGTTTATACTCTGTAAAGAGAAGATGAAAATGATATAAATTGTTTTGAAATGCTTGCCTAGGTAAATCAAAACCACAAATTTGTTGTAGGACTGTTCTTAATTGTGTGTTTGTAATGGAAATGTTTTTCAGTAGCTTTTGTTTAAATGGTTGTGGTTTAACTGAGCTAGAGTATTGTCACCGTGTTCAAACTGAGCTAACAGTAACTTTGCTCTGTAGTTCAGCAGTAGTGACCCAATAAAGCTGGTCATTTGGAACTGACAACATTATCTGTTGAATGAAACTAACAGTTTCTCTGCCCTTTTGCTTATAGGTGCTTCTTGAGCATCAGTCTGGAGATGGACAATGTCAAACAGGCAGAGGCAACACATCAATCAGCAAGTGTGTACACTGAACAAAACTATTTTTGCAAAGTCGTTGCAAACAATTTATATAGGTTGAATTTAAACCCAAATTACACAAAGTAATGTCAACTAAAAACTTAATTTGTTTGTTTAAATTCAGCCCATATAAATCACTTGCAACTACCTACATTAAAAAAATTTGTAAATCCAATCAATAATTTTTTTACAGTGTAGACTGTCTAGTTTTAAAGACAATTGGTGTTTCGATGCCATATCAAATTAGCAACTACCAATTGCACATTTTTTAAGTCTATCATACACAATCAGCACAATGAAATGCCTAGCGCAACACCAGTTACAGCCAGGTGCAGGTATTATTTTCACATCCTACTCCAGGGTGTTTAAATGGCAAATGCATTTGTGTCTATTTTTGTGGCCATGGGCATGCTAGTCTGAAAAGGAAGTGATGTAAGTGGATGGTTAGTTCATTGCTATTTTGAAGTGAACTGAAATAGACCATGCAAATGACCAACTAAAAGCTGCTCTAAAGTCAATGGCACATTTTTATTATTTGTTTTGTCATATAAAGACCCCATTAGTGAAGGACTGGTCCAAAATGCACTTATGTGTTGCTTATTACAGACGCAGGGATGCACAGCAGCAAACAAATATTGGTAATAACAGTTAATTAAAGGATTAAAGAGCAAAAGATTATAAGTGGCTACATAAATATAAAAACTACCTCCGTACCCCCTTCACCTCAGGGGGCTTCGGTTGAATCTAGCTTAGATGTTCTGCTGGTACTTTAATCTCTCACACCAGCAGATCTGTTTTCTCTCTAGTGAAGTGTTTAGTTTTTTCCACTTGCTGAATCTGGCATGTAAATAGAAAATGCACCATGGCGTGACCAGAACTCACTCTTGTAGAGAATGGGAGATGAGACACTGTGGTCTCATTCATGTTACACCCAAAACACACTGACAATTTATTAAGAGAAAAGGGACACCTCTTTTAGACCATGTGCTATGAGCATAACTTTTTTCCTGACCCTAAAATAGCGAAAAAGGATTAAAAATCATGACATGTTATTGATATGTTTTTACCACGTTTTTTTCTTGTTTACATACATTATTATTATTATGTCTTACCAATGACAGATTATGATTTAATTTCAGAGTAAAACTTTATGTATGTACATTGGAGATTGATTGAAAGGCAATGTTAAGTTTTAACATCAACATGGTTTCTAAACAAATCAAGGTTTATAATCTAATACACATTAAACCTCTTTAACATTATTAAAAGTGCCTCGGATTGAACAAACATTGCATTTTGGTTAAAAATTTAAATCGGGTTGACATCAGAAGCCAACATCAGTTTGAACTCAGAGCCTAATGCCAGACTGACGTAATGTGGTTAAAATTAAAAGTCTGGTTGACATCAAAACCCTACCTCAGTATGAAGACAGATACCAACATCACACTTATGTTACATTTTGGTTGAATACGAATATCAGATTGATGTCAGATAGCAACATCTAACTGATGTCAGTATGCAATGTCAGAGTGGCGTTAAGTCAGAAACCATTGTTAGTTTGACATCAAAACTTAACGTCAAGTTGACATTAACTTTTGGTTAAATATGAAAATCGGGTTGAGGTCAGAACCTAACGTTTAACTGACGTTGAATTTAGGTTGTATATGAAAATTGGGTTGAAGTCAGAAACCAATGTTGATTTTAGGTTGTATGTGAAAATCTCTTTGACGTCAGACCTTAATGTTAGACTCATGTTGAATTTTACTTGTATATGAAAATCATGTTGTGCTGGGTTAGTTTAATAATAGGATAACGTGCCAATGTGTTACTTTATTTTCTACAGCCAATATGTTTATAAGAGCTGTCCTGTGGATGCACTTGTTTTATATGTTTCAGCAGTTGTTCAGAGGAACCAAAGTTGTGGTGTGAAAGATGCTGTCAACTTTGTGACCACTGTGTCACACACTGTGCTCTTTTCACTGACAGTTACATGAGGTGTGAAGAAAACAAGTGAAGTTCCAACATTATTTACTTTGGCAGCTTATATGAAATTTAATTCTTTAAAACTAAAGATGCTAAGGTGTTGATCTAATTACAAAAGACGTAAAATACCCCTTAAAATAAAAACAAGATACCAAAGAAGGGTTTTGCTGTGAAACCACATAAGAATTAATTTGGGCTCACCATTTTTTCTTTTAAAAAGCCTAAAGAAACTTTACTCTAGTGTAAATAAGCTTTTGTGGAATATTAAGATTTTATAAATGTGAAAGACTTTTCATTTAACCATTAATGCCAATGAAGAACATTTGTTTTTAAGTATATGGTTATATTTTATTGTGAATACCACAGAAATACATTAAAGATAATGAATATGCCATTTTTATTTGTGTAGCTGGCTTCATGTGACTGCATACAATCATAGTGAACATCAAGACAGAAATTTTGGAGCAATTTTAAATGCTCAGTGCACACATGAATGATGTAAAACAGACTATAAAAATGGATTTGAATGACATAATAGTAATAATATTCTGAATGACCACAATATTTTCCTGAGATTTTCATGAAACGTCTTTTGTTGGTTTAAATTGTGCTATGCGACTGGCACATACATGTGAATCGCGTCTACCGTTTATCTACTTACAATGTAAACAAACGATAAAAGAGCAGGCAACTGATGTTTACTGGACAAATATTAGTCCTTCAGATATCAACCTTTTGTGTTGTGTTCTGCCTCAATCTTGTCGTACACTATAACGAACACGCAGCGATATACAAACAAGCATATTTGGGATTGAACTCACCAACGACAGCTGGATAAAAGCACGCAAGCGTCTGCATGACGGATATTGGAGTGTCACTCACCTAAAACCGCCGAGGACATCGCGTGAGCCCGTCGCTGTGCTCTGCTCTGCTCCGTGAATACGTCAGCTGTGTTGATGCTGGTGCTGAAACTGCTGGGCCACGTCCAGCGAAGCTTCTCCAGCCGTTCCCCGATGCAAACAGGTGCAGAGTGTCCGCCGACCGCTGAATAAACCTTCAGTCACATGCTGACATTGATCATCCATGGCGTTGTCAACACTCAGGGAATTTCCTCATCAGAAGAGCTGCGTCCAGCTTACATTTCTTCAAACCCTACATTTAGCCGCATCGCTCTGATATTATTTGTATATCGCTCTGTTTTGTTTCGTCAGTAACTTGTTTTCAGTAAGTTGTTGTATGCGCCATCTGTCTCCTCCTGACTGGAAAATTACGCAACGTGCGGTGCATAATTCATAGATGTGATGAAGGGAACCAATCAGAGCGAATGCGCAAAGAGCTCGCGGACAAAAAAAGAGGGAAATTCAGTACAGGTGAGACAAAAGACTGGATTTGAAAGGGATCCGAACTTTATAAACGCCGAACATACAGTACAGCAGCCTACGGGTTGCCTTTTACTTTGAGGTCTTTAGGCTGCAGATCACTTCTTTAAAGTTTCCTCATTGTTTTGTATCCCTTATAAACTTCACTATAGATTTATTAACATGGCAGTAGATCTGAGACTTGCAGACTTTCTTGCAAACATTTATTTACAAAGATTTTTTTATATAAATAGAAGTACGTTTTTCATTCAAATGTAGGCTACACATAGGCACGCACACACACACACACACAATTAAAAAATAAATAAATAAAAAAGATATTACTAGATATTTTTCAAGACACTTCTATACAGCTTAAAATGACATTTAAAGGCTTAGGTTAACTAGGAAGGTTAGGGTAATTAGGCAAGTTATTGTATAATGATAGTTTGTTCTGTAGACTTTCAAAAATATATAGCTTAAAGGGGCTAATAATTTTGACCTTAAAATGTTTTTTTTATTATTAAAAACTGCTTTT
>CAIGQZ010001336.1:26792103-26825225 GCA_903798205.1 Danio tinwini | reverse complement strand
TAATAATAATAATAATACTAATAGAATTTTTTGTTTATTAGTTATTATGTTATTATATTTTTATATTATAATTATATAGTTATTATATTATATATTATATTAGATTATTATATTTATCATATATAATTATTATAGTAATGCAAAAAATACATTAATAAATACTAATTAACTAATACACAATTTAATAAAAAATAGAAATTATATAAAAATAATAATTATATTTTTAAAATAAGGAAATTAAAAACTATAGTAATATGAGTTGAATATATATAATAAAGTAGCTTGATTGAGACTAAATTTGTAAAAAAAATAGTTTGTGTTAAATGCTTGATAAATCTCTAAATTATCTTACTGTTATAATAATTACAAACTGAGATTAATAAAACAGGTAAAAATATATGAAAATGTTTTTAAAACATTGTAAATTTATTTATAACGCATATTCGGATCATTCTTCATTGGTTTCAGTGTTTGTAAGAATCTTTAGCACTCAGCTCTGTACGAGCGATCATGTCATAATGGGAATTCCAGGAAACAATGTTTTAGAACGCAGTCGAACTATATAAATTACAAAATTCTAATCATCTCTTTGTAGCGAGTTAGGAGTTGAGTGTTTCAGCAGTATTTACAGTGTGTACAGCGACTTTTTGCGTTTACTATGGGACAGCGACAATCTCGTAGATAGAAAGCGGAGGGAGGAGTTGAGTGTGTGGACGGAGCCAATCACCGACCAGCACTGACTCCCACCGACCACACGGCGGTGCTCCATCCTCGTTTTGTCGAGACGCAGAACAGTGAGGGAGGTAGAAAGGAGAAAGGAGGGAAGAAAACGAAAAAGAAGAGGTCAAAGAGGAGGGGTTTCAAGAGTTTGGCCTCTTTTTTCTCTTGTTTATCCCCTCCCAAATCCACCAGAGCTCAGGTAGAGCAGGGTGAGGTGGACCTGGACACTGAGACCCCATACAGAAGGAGCAATGAGGGTAAATGACTTATTCTTAATATTAAGTCTCTTAATAATCATTTAAACAAAAAATAAAATTACATATCACCATGTTGTAAAAATACAGATAAATGCCTTCATTGCATGATGTGATAAATGTTGTATTATATATATGATTTACAGAAGTTTAAGATTCCAATAACAAAACAAAAAAAGTGGAATTGATGTGGTTGATGTTCCTCTCTGTAGATCAAACTTCTCTGCAGGACATTGTCTGTTCTGTGGAGGACAGTGATCATCAGAAGCCCCCTACCAGTAGTCCTGATGTCCTTCCCGCTGCTAATGAGATCGTAGTGGATGAAGTCCAACCTCAAGATCAAGACGGTCCAGTCAGTTCGTCAGCAGATGTGAGTGATTCACAACTGCTGAAACAGCTGGACTGTACTGAGCTCATAAAAACTGAGGGTGAGTTTACTGTTATAACCTAAATTATGACACATACACACTTTTTATATATTTTATGCAGTATCTTTTTAGTGCCTTTATAGTTGTTTTGACATTATTTGCTGTTGACTTATTTTTGTGGCACGGTGACTTTTTGAAAAGACGAATGTTTATATTTCTTAGTTGATCCCGAAGTATTTATAAATGCAAGGATAATTTGACTGGCTTGACTGTTATATTAACAGGTAAAAAAATGATGCTTCTGTATTTAATAATCATAATTAGAAAAAAACTGTTTCTTATTATTATGTTTACAAGTCTTTATGTTTCAGTTAGTACATATTAACCAATACAGTTAACTAATGTTACCAATATTTCTATTATATTTTATTAGATGACATTCGCTACAAGAACTCCATCGGCAAGAAGACGGGTGAAGGAGGATGTGGCTCTGTTTTTGAAGGGACCCGCTGTGAAGATGGCCTTCAGGTGGCTGTGAAATTCACAGCGAAAGTAGAAAATGAGCCATACATCAGCCTTGTAAGTAGACTACTCTATCTGTCTTAAACTGCTCAGTTTGGAATTGATAATATTTGAATGTAAATGATGGACTACAAATATTTCAGTAGACTAAATTCTTATTTCAGAATCTGCTTTCATCTTACCATGATAAAAATATTCTTTCTTCTAGCCTGACTATGCCAGTCCAGTTCTCCTTGAGGTGGCCCTTACATTGCTGGCCAATCAAGGGCCTGGCTGTAGCAACATTATACAGCTGCTGGATTGGGAAGACCATCATGACCAATATATTATGGTCTTAGAGCAGCCCTCACACTGCATGGATATGCACCTTTTTTGGCTGCATTATGACAGCGTCTTCTGTGAAGAGATGGCCCGCTATTTTATGCGCCAAGTCATCGATGCTGCTGCTGTCTGCTGTTCTCGGGGGGTCTTCCATTGGCACATCAAGATGCCAAACCTCTTGGTCAACGTGGAGACCCTGGAGGTAAAACTTATTGATTTCGGCTGTGGGGACTTCCTGAGAACATCATCCTACAACACCTACAGTGGTATGTATTGTCTTTTGAACATGTGACTTCTAGACATTAACATTGACAGCATTTTCAGATAATGAAAGTCAAACATTTTTGATAGTCAAGTATCATTTCAGAGTAAATTGAGAACAGCAACAGTGAGAACATACAGTGGTAAAGTAAAAATGTACATGTGACAAAACTTTCTTCCAGGAACAGCAAGGTACTGCCATCCGGAGTTTATTGAGATGGGAGAGTACCATGGGAAAGAGGCTACAGTATGGTCACTAGGGGTCCTACTGTTCAGAATGATCACCAGCCTTTTCCCAGACAGCTGCAACATCACTTACATGAATGTTAATATCTGGTTCCAGACGGGCTACTCAGATGGTAAAAGTATTATTACATTTTGCAGTTGTTAATCATGCAGAATAGAGAAAACTGTGAATTAATGGATAGCATAGGAATCTTGTAGAAATTTCAGTTCTAGCTTAGAGAACGACTGCAAAGTAATAATCAGACATTTCACTGGCTTTCTTCACAGAATGCTGCAGTTTTATTCGGGGTTGCCTTCAAAGCAATCCTGAGAAGAAGCTGCCTTTAGATGAGCTGCTCTCCTGGTTCAGGGTAGCACATCTAAGATTAGCTCAAATAATTATGAAAATTAATTCACATTTTCTTGTTTTTTTCTAGCTTTTTTTTGGTATTTTGTTAATTTAATTATCTGAACAATTCCATTCTAAATGTCTTTCAGGTCACCCTGTAGTCAGGGTGAAGCCCTGTGTCTGGTGGGCTAACATGGGTTGTCCATCCATCCCTTTGTAAATAGATTTAGTTAATAATTTTTGATAGGTTAACACATCCCTCCCCCCAGCCTTAGTGTCTTGCGGGGCTGGCAAGCCTTGGTTGCGTCTGGCGCCTTGACTTGAGGCAGTTCAGTTGTTTTAGCATCTTGCAGAACTACTGCCTGGGGATGAATTTGTTCTCTGTCATGCCCGCAACACAAGTCCCACTTACTGCCATCCCAGAGGTCTCTGCCAGTAGTGCCAAGCTCCCAAATGCCATCTCACTAATGAATCAGAAGATTTGGTCATGGCCACTATTTTGGGAAGCTGCCTTTGGTCCAGAGATCCTGTCAGGACCTCTCCAGCTAATCCAGCAAAGGCTTTGTTAAACATTCCTGTCACTGCTGCTCCCTAACCACCAACACTTGAAAGTCTCTGGAGGACCATTTTGCCAATCTTCAGAGCTGCTCAACCTCCCTGGTCCCAGAGGTTACTGCTAAAGCTGCTCTAGTCCAAGAGGAGTCTGACTGAGGTCCTCCGTGTTTCCTGTCATTGGTGATTCCTCAAGACATATATTGCAGCTTTCAGCTACAATAAAAATGATTGTGAAAATGCACAAAAATGTGTCGTTTTTTTTTTACAGAGAAACATATTATTTGGAAATAAATACAGTTCATGTTATGCATTTCATTCTAGTTTTAGCAGGTTGTGCTTATTACTTTGAATATCAATTTTACTATGAACTAACCAGGTAAGTAACAGCTCCAGGAGATGTTCAGCACACAGAGGTAAGGCAAGCAGGATTTAATTGAATACAGGGGAAAATAAAAAAATAAATAAATATATGTATTCAGTGTGGGTGGCATGGTGGCTTAGTGATTAGTTAATCAGTTGGCATTTCTGTGTGGATTTGGCATGTTCTCCGCGCGTTCAAGTGAGTTTCCTCCCGGTGCTCCAGACGGTTTCCCCCACAGTCCAAAAACATGCGCTATAGGTGAATTGGATGCACTAAATAGAATTACACTGGTTACCTGTGCACCAAAGGATAGATTTTAAGATTATTTTATTAGTTTATAAGGCACTACACAACATAACACCTTCTTACATTTCTGATTGCTTATTGAAATATAATCCAAACAGTTTGCTACGCTTTTCTAGTACTGGACTCTTAGAATTTTACTCTGTTAATCTAATGCGATCTTGCGGCACCTCTTTTAGTCACTATGCTCCAAAAATTTTGAATTGTCTTCCAAAAGAAGTGAAAGAATCCCCCAGTATTTATGTTTTTAAAAAGCGTGTTAAGAAGCACATTGGTGTATGTATGTACGATGTGTGCATGTAGATTCTTATGTGAGGACTTTTGTGTGTGTGATTGTGTAGTTGTATGCATACATGCGTGTACATGTATGCTTCTATCTGAGTATATATTTGTTGTTTATTTTGCTTTATTTGTCTATACATCTTGTTATTTGCTGATTTTAATGCTTGTTTGTTTGTGAAGCGCTTTGAGTTGCATGCATGTAGGAAATGTGCTATACAAATAAAATGTTTTATTATTATTAAATTGACCATAGTGTATGAGTGTGTGTGTGTATGTGAGCATGCATAGATGTTTCCAAGTACTGGGTTGCAGCTGGAAGGGCATCTGCTGCATAAAACATATGCTGGAATAGTTGGTGGTTCATTCCACTGTGGCGACCCCTTGTAAATAAGGGACTAAGCCGAAGGAAAATGAACGAATGAATATATTCATTGTAATTGTGATTAATATACGTCTGTTGACCTTTACTGGAAGATTTTTAGTAGTATAAATTGCTGTTAAACATATCTATAATTGACTTTGCATAGACATAACTGTAATTTCAGATCATTTGACATGTAAATTTCTCATTTAAAATATCTTGCATACTAAAAAAACACCTTTAAAAACAACAGTAAAGGGCAAATGAATGTTACTTCATGATTTTACCTTATTTTCTTCTTATTTTGCCAGTAGGGGCGATCATAAACTGTCAACGTTCTCAACATGATCTTGAAAACTGAAAGACTGATATTTGGGAAACTTTCCCATTTTTTTTCCAGTGACTTCAATATAATGTCATTACATTAATGACTAAATGAACTATGAAACTGTCCCCCTATTACTTTTGTAGAGGCAGAGCTATAGACCAGCTGTTACTACATATTGCTTGAGATAATGTTATTGCATCACAATTAGGCCTACATACATTATTTTTATATTAGTTAGAAATTGATTTTAATATCACCTTTGCAAATATATTGTGTCACCATTATTCAGAACATTCTCTAAAGGCTACATTATAGCTGGATTGCAGATGACTGTTCGGCTTGACAAGCACGTAGGCATGTAATTATAGCACTTGATGATGACTTGATTGTCAGTCTACATCAACAGTAAGAGGAAAAAAAAGTCATGTGACCAGCAGGAGGACTTAGTGTGAACAAATATTACGCTTGGACATGTTATTATTTAAAGAATCACTTAAAAGTTTACTTTTATTTCACTATTAAGTACAAATGATAAGGTTTGAAGTTGATTCAGCAGTAATCAAATCATGTTGAGATTTCATTCACTTGGGTCTACAGAAGTAAAAGTACATATATTTCAGTAACATACATGTTCAGATGTTTAGCCTTGTATTTATAATATATATACACCAATATATAGTGCCTATAGAAAATCATCATACCCTGTGAAAAATCTATACCTTTACTCACATTACACCCTGCTTTTAAAAGAAAAAAAGGCTCAGAGCTACAAAAACATAACAAAGGCTGGAAAAGGTATTTGGAATGTGATTTGATTTCTGACTGTATGACAAAAGCAATTATTTCAAAGAGGTATGATGATTTTCTATAGGCACAGTATGCCAGAAAAAGAGAAGTAAAGCACTGATACCAAAAGTATTTGACTTTGTTCACATTACTTTCCATCTCTGATAAAACACAAAAATTGTATCCCTATATATTTTATTTTACCCTTCAGATAGTCAATATAAAATTCACAACCTGATCTAAATTTTGTTTAGGCCTACCTGAAAGATCCTGAAAAGTAACTGTGTACCTTTAAATCTGAGAGTGTAGGGCGCCCCCTGCTTACAGGCAACAACAACACTAGTATCACAGCTTTACACTGCTATTTGCATTGATAAAATGGCTGATCATTTTAAAATTGCTGTAATTGTTGTAGGTACTGACTCCTGGATTCAGAGGAAACTTTATTTTCATTCTAACCTATTTTAAATTTTCACCACATGAAACCCTCTTGTAAAATAATATAAAAGCTGTTAGAAATAAATATATATTTTATACTAATTGATTTAATAAAGGTTTAATTGATATATGTTCTTTGATGATTTTGGTGATATCTTGTTTTATGAACTGTCCATGGCCATCCCTACAACTTATGCATTAATGCATCTGGTCAAAGATCATATATTATACACAAAAATATGCACAAAAATATAAAGAAGTCAGCTTTGTTGCCTGATGGCATTAGTGTTTATGACAAGGAATGTAATAATAAACATATTCACCACATTTTTTAGCAAAGAAGTCATTGTTTAAAAAAGTAGGTCCCCTATGGGCTGCATAAATTAATAAAATAAACTGGAGGAAAAGCAAGGTTGTTATATCAATTTTTTCTTACTAATAAGATTAGGAAGTGCAACACGGTGACTCAGTGGTTAGCACTGTCACCTCACAGCAAGAAGATTGCTGATTCGAATCCCACCTGGGTCAGTTGGCATTTTTTTGTGAAGTATGTATGTTCCCCACATGTTCATGTGGGTTTCCTCTGGGTGCTCCGGTTTCCCCCACAGTCCAAAGACATGTGTAATGAATAGGCTAAATTGGCCATAGTGTATGTTTGTGTATGGATGTTTCCCAGTGCTGGGTTGCACCTGGAAGGGCATCCGCTGTGTAAAACATATGCTGGATAAGTTGGCAGCTCATGGTATCGATCCCTGATGAATAAAGGGACTAAGCTGAAGGAAAATGAATGAATGAATGAATGAATGAATGAATGAAGACTAAGGAAGTCCACTATAAAATATTGCAAAAATTATAAACCTTTGGTTTGGTTGCTAATAAATATATTTATATTTCTAGTACTGGCATGTTTTGTGTAAAAGATGACACATTTTTGTGAATGTGTCCAGATGTTTTGGGTCAATCACAATTTTAACAAACCCCCTAACTTTTAATCTCATAATTTGAAAAATTATTATTTGTTAATAGTCTGATTTTGCAAACAAATCTAAATAATGTATTTTTATTTATATTTTTTTTTTTGCAAACTTGGCAAATCCCTACTTTTCCACCATTTTGATTGACTCACAGCTCAAATCTTTTTGTCTAACAGCAAAAATGTGTCGGATCTTTGGCACAATTTAAAGAACTTGTCTATTAACCCAGCAAACAATTTTGTGTCTAATAGACGTTTAATAGACATTTACACGTAGACAGCTTGACATAAACAAGGCTCAACTTGGGCTGTCAGTAAAAATCTAATAGATATCTAAGAATAGCCAAAAACTAGACTAGTCATCAAATAGACAGATTAGACAGACTTTATATGCGTAGTCATTCATTTCTGTTTATTTGATGACTAGTCTAGTTTTGGCATATTCTTAGACAATTATTATACTATTAATCTATTATATTTTCACTGACAGACCAAATTTAGCATTGTTTTAGCCAAGACTACTATGTTTAAACGTTTTTTAGACATCTATTAGACATCTTTTAAAAACAAAAAAGAATGCTTGCTGGGGAGTACTGATTAAGTTTAGATAGCTTTCCTGCAGTGCTCTTAAATAATTTTATTTATATTATATATTAATTAATTTTCTTGGAATAAAAAAGAATATCTTGAAAAATTCCTAACCTAAAAGTCTACTATAACTCAATAAAGATGTCTTTTCAACTTTATTTCAACATTCTTTATAAAGACTATCAACAGAATGAGCATTTTATTAATCAAATTTTTGTTCCATTAACATTTGGTGTGTCTGTATCAAATTAGCATAAACAAATAGAGTGAACCAATTTCCAGATTCTCCAGATTCACAAAAAAGCATTATTGTTTATTTTAAATGTTTGTAGTTTCACAACTCTAAGGATGTTCATTTTAAAAACCAAACCATTTCTTTAATTTGTTTAGCAATACATGTAAATCTGTGTAAAGTTGCATTTTTTGAGTTAGCAAATAACTCATTTGAAACCCCAGTTGCTGTTTTTCTCATTTTGAAGAATTGCGTAATATATACCCTCAGGAGACCATGTATAGAGGTCAACAAGAGAAATGTTTTGGCCTTTAATGTCTTTACCAGAGTTATGGGCATTGAAGGGCCAAGCAAATAGGAAATGCAATTAGTGCTTTAGGGGAACAATGACTGAGAGCCTTTGGAGACAAAAGGTGATGATTTCTGTGACCTAGGTAGGAAGGACGCAAGAATTATAAGCACCTATGCTTTTCCTGATGAACGGGCGGAGAAAGGAAATTTATCACAAGATGTAGAACGCTGTGCTTATTTTTAAAAGATCCCTAAGAAACAACTCAGCTTACATTGGGGCATTCTGGAAATACAACCCCAAATCAGAAAAGGTTGGGACAGAGTGGAAATCATTAAAAATGTTTACTTTAATTTGTATTTCATTGCAGACAATATTCCATGTCCAAAAGCCAGAATCTGTCATGGTCGAGTGCCCTTGGCAAAGATAACTTGCACTTCTGTGATGATACCATTAATGTTGAAAAGAGATTTTGGAGCACAATGATCTGATCTGGGGTTGTAAATCAACCCATGTGGACCATCCAGTGGCCTTTTTTCTTCTATCATTTGGGATAAGTCACATTCATGTCAAGTTCAGAAACAATGGCACTGAACACAAACAGCGACTGCATTTTCCTGACATAGATCTTCAGAGTAGTTGTCTACACTGTTTGACAACAGGACATCTTACTGTCTTAAGTGGAAAATCAAGCATGTCAAACAAAGGATATCCTTTAAGGATTGCGGGCTCTATTTGTGATGCCTCTATATATTAATTGGCGCCCTGCTTCTTGGCTTTTGTCTGATTCACCATTTTGCCATTCTTGGTACCAAGATACTTGTTGACATGGGAAACCATTTTCATTGTTTTACATCATGGTAACTTTGCACATGTTGCCATCCTGCACTCTAAGATTGTAACAGTATTTACCAACATATTTACCAGCAGAATGCATTCACGCTTCACTGAGTTTAACTTTCCTGCATGTTGGGTGAGTGATGACTGGGTATGACATTTAAATGGATTTGCTTTGGTTGGAGAGCGGCTATGTTTTTATTAGTGCTTCCCATTGACGCAAAACAATGACAATAGCCTGATGGTTAGCCAGAGCTATTTTAGGCTTATGTGAAGTGGACCCATTGAAAATTTCATTGATAGTTCATGTGCGTATGTTCATTTTACTGCATCGGTGTCACCTGTGGCCTGGAGTCATTGTATTTTAATATAAACACATTTGTTCAATTTGTTTCCGGCTTGCTAAGTGGCAGAAGGAATGCAAAAACATTTTGTACTAATTGTGTTCAGGGCTGAGCTGCAAGTTGCGCAATATTAAAGGGATAGTTCAGCCAAAAAGTCATCATTTACTCACCCTCATTTGTTCAAAACCTATGTAAATTTCTTTTTTTCCAGTTGAACACAAAAGAAGATATTTTAAAGAATGCTAGAAGCTGGCACACAATGACTTCCATAGTATATTTTCTCTTACTATAGAAGTCGATTGGTGTCAGCAACCAACATTCTTTAAAATATCTACTTTTGGGAATCATAAAAGTACATTATTACTGATTATATAATTTTTTTGGGATTAGGTCATTTTTATTTTGGGGTGAACTGTCACTTTAAATTGATACCTAAGACAGATTTGTCCCTATTATATGTACAACTATGGGAAAAAAGTATCAGATTTACAGTTTACATGGTCTGATTTATTCATTCATTTATTTTATTTTCAGCTAAGTCCCTTTATTAATCTAGGGTTTCCACAGCGGAATGAACCACCAACTTATCAGGCATATGTTTTACGCAGCGGATGCCCTTCCTGCTGCAACACATCACTGGGAAACATCTGTACACACTCATACAGACATATACTACGGACAATTTAGCTTACCCAATTCACCTATACCACATGTCTTTGGACTGTGGGGGAAACCGGAGCACTCGGAGGAAGCCCACACAAACATGGGGAGAACATGCAAACTGCACACAGAAATGCCAACTGAACCAGCTGAGGCTCGAAACAGTGATCTTCTTGCTGTGAGACGATCGTGCTACCCACTGCGCCACCGTGACACCCTATATGTCTGATGCTTGATGATATTTCTTACAAATTAAAAAATAAATGTGGTCATTTGGAGCTTTTTTGGGTTCATAAAATAACAAAAATTTGCCAGGTTTGCCAGGACATTTATATATTTATTAACAACACAATTCAAATGTTTCAACTTCAGAAGTTAAGAAATCAGTTCTGTAATTGCTGGAATTATCCTAATTTTTAATCACAACAAATGAAAACATTTGTTTTGCTGACCAATTGTTATTTTTAAGAACAAAAAAGCTCTAAATGACAAGACATATCTTTAAGAATTGGAATAAATATTATAGGACCATTATAGAATATATCAAGAGAATATATCAACTATTATTAAACATTTTACCCAAACCTAAGAAATTCGGTTAATTTTTAATTAATTGGTTAATAGATAGCTCTAAGAACCATGACTCGTATAACATATGTATAGCTGTGTATATGTATAAATGACATATGTCATCAACCATTACATATACTAAAACACAGAGGCTGAAATGTAAAGACTAGTAAAATATGTTCTCATATATTTTTTATTCCACAAAGCATAAAGACAAACAGTATAGCTACAAAAAATACTGCAAGAAAATGACAGTGATAAAATCATTTAATATATATATTTATATACAAGATATATATTACACAATATATACAAGCATAAATGAATTTAAGGCACAAACAATAGTTTCATCCCACAAATAATTATTGATTTTAATGGTAATAATTAGTATTCACAATACAGACTTGCAGGGTAAGTGCATATAGGCGTTCTATTTTCAACCAGGTAATAAACCAGGTTATACAGACGCTTCTGGGATTTTGCCAAGTCTTTGTTCACTCCCTTAGTTTGGGAGTGAATATCGATGCAGCTCCTTCAAATGCAGATTTATCTGTGCTGTAAATCAGACACAAAAGCTTATGAGTTATGTAAAGCACTGAGAATAAACAAAAAAAAAGTCCAGAATCAAAATACTTCTGCTTTAATTTACCTTGACTTATTGGTTGACTGTCCGCTGCTGTTCTTGCTCCTCCAGAAGGTGCACCAAATCCCGTTGGATTAGATCCCACTGAGCTAAAACCTCCTGTTGCTGGTTTTCCCACTCCTATTGCGCTTGATCCTGCACTGCCGAATGCTGTCGAACCTGTTCCAGTATTGCCAGTTGAAGCAGAACTTCCAGAACTACCCAATCCTGTCAATCCTTGTCCTGCTCCACCAAAACTACTAGTCCCTGTTTGGGTTAGACCTGTTCTACTTGATCCTGGCCCACCTAATCCTGTGCTTGAGAGGGTCCCTGTTCCACCTAGAGGTGTATTTAGTGGTCCTGTCACACCTGATCCTGTGCTGCCCCATCTTGAGCTTGGTCCTGCCCCAGTAATACCGGGATATGCTGGCCCGCTGGAGCCGGCCCCTGACCATGGCATGTTGGGTTTGCTTATCCCTGTTGAACCCAGGCCAGTATTAGGGATGTTCGGAGATCCGAAGGGGTTTGGCATGAATGGGCTAGTTCGCTAAATAGCAGAGAAACCATTAAAAAAATTAAAATACAAAATACATAAACATTTAGTTTTTAATTGCAAACAAAATATTAAAGACAACAATTTGTTTAAATAAATAAAAAATAGAAATATTATAATACACAAACAGTATTAAAACATTATTACATTATTATTCTATTAATTATATTAAATTTAAAAACTCACCTTACAGCTGGCAAGTGAGGTATTGAGGGTGTCAATGGTGTTTGTGAGCATTTGAATTTTGTTTTCATTCACAGAGAGAAGTCTGTCTTTTATCCCGTTGTCTCCTTTTAGTTTTCGGTTCTCCAGCAAAAGTTTTTCACTGTCTTGGTCGTTCTTGCGCTGAAGCTGCTCAAGAGTCTTGCGATGTTCTCGAGTCATAGCGCTGCGATTCTGATTACACCATTGAGCATCTTCTGTCAGACGTTTGTTCTGGGTCACATATTTGGCATTTTCTCCATTAATCTTTGTGAACTGGTCGCCCACTAGGTTCAGATATGTTTGGAGCTTATTCTCGACCTCTCTTGAAAGACTGCTGCAGTTTTCACGAATATCTTCAAGCTGATTTCTCTGTTTATCACATGTCAGCATAAACGAAATGTGTTTTGAGAAGAGGTCATCGATCCTTTTGAGAAATTCTTTGGTGACGTTGGGGATTCCTCGTAAGGATTCGACAAAGTCTTCTTTGCACTTCTTTTGATACAAGAGGAGCTCTTCTTCAAGGTAAGCCTTGTCTCGTCTCAGTCTGATTGCTTCCAAGTGAAACCCATCCTTGTCTTTATTGGAGGCGTCTAACTCAAGTCTCAAAATGGCCACAGTTTGAGTAAAGTTCGCTTTGATCAGCTCTAACAATTCATTCGACTGCTGGAGCATGTTTTGCAAGCGTTTGTTGTTTTCTGGAAGAGAAAACTGTTAAAAAAAAGTGTTTGCCGAACATACACTTAAAAAAACTATTTTTGCTGCTTGTTCAAATTACTTATGTAAAATTAGTTGAAACAACAGAATTCTTTTGTGTTTTTGGGACAACTTAATAGTTTTTTGTTCAATTCACTTAAATTTGCAAAAACAAAGAACAACATGAAGGAATTGTGTGGAACCTAATTTTTTTTGCTGCTTGCTCAAACTACTTAATTAAAACAAGCTGAATCAACACAATTCTTGAGGATTTTTGGGGGGATACATTATTTGTTTTAAGTTTAATCCACTCAAATTTGTAAACACAATTAAGTTAACTTAAATGATTTGTGTTGGGACAACATGAAGAAATTGCGTGGAACCCAGCATTTTTACAGTGTAGGATTTTTTTTTATTATTGAAAAAAATGTATGAATTCAATTTCAAATTGAATAATGTCAGCAACTAAGCAGAATTCCACAGTTTATTTTACTATAATGAAAGTCAGTGGCTACAGTCTGGTTACAGTTTTCTGAAAACCCATCTCACCGTTTGAATCTGGACAAAATGCAGGAGGGCATGCGCGAGGTGCTGCAATTCTTTGCATGTCACATCGGCACTGTAAAACATAGCACACAGTAAACATAATGATGTTATTCTGAATATCTGTCTACTCCAAAATTACCATTAACATACAGAATGATCATATAACCAATTGAAAAACATTTTTACAACGTAAAAAAAAATAACATTTTAGGAATATTAACAGAACATTTCAGAGAAATTGTCTTAGGACAATTTGTAACAATAAAATAATAAATGTTTCATCACAGCCTCACCATTGTTGTTTGCAGGTTCTTTATTGTCATAGATGAGATGTTTGCTAGCTTGCGTAATTCAGCTATGAGCTTATCATTGCTTAGCTTTGCAGTGAGAGTGACGTTCAGAACTTTGGTCAGGTTCTTTTCCTTCCCTCGTAGATTGAAATTTTCCATAGTCAGCTTGCTGACACTTTGGTCCAACTCTTGCAGTCTCTTCTCCTCAACCGTATGCTCGGGTTGTCCATACACCAGAAAGAGCACCAGACTTGCGATGATCAATGACTGGATGAGCGAGGAGAAAAAGAAGACAATCTTCATGTAGTAACCACAGCTCTGGCCTTTTGACTTGTGCATCTTCTTGGCAGCCAAGCCAAAGTTGGCCTGAGAATAACTGTTGTTGTACATCACTACTCAATCAATGCAAAGTATTCTCCTACAACGTCAATGGAAAAAGATGTTCAAAATCGTAATGCTGTCAGTTTATATTGTTTTCCTGCACCTCCCTTTGCATGACGCTTCCCTGGTCCACCCAATGGTCATGATTCTGGAGATAAGAACAACATCACGCACTGCTGTGGGGGAGGCCCAAACCCAAACTGTACATTGTTCTAATAAGTATGTCCTGCCAAAACAAATCCTTTGTTTGACAGCATGTTGTCACTTGAGAAAGCACGTGGTCCACTGTTTGGCTACGTGTTGTTTTGAATAGGTATTAGAGATGATCTCTGCATTGATTACAATTTTTATTTAGAGAAATACCTCACAAAACCAGTTTATTTTACTGTTACGTAACAGATTTTCTGAAATATGTCTGATTTGATAAACCAATTTGGTAAAATTCTTCTTGACGTCGGTAGGATGAGGATGTGGTTTGTATATTGTACTTTAGTAAAACATTACCTCTGACCAACAAAGATCGTCAGTTTAAGATGTGAAGCAAGTTAACTTTGTGCTTTTCTATATTATTCTGTGTTATGGTTCTAAACACTGTGCAAATATATAGCTACATATAGTTTTTGACATTTCATTTTTTTAACAGTTAGAGAATAACAATATTATGAAAGTAATCGGCTTTCCTGCCAGGAATTGTTGAAGTGCCACCCCGACTCCAAGAGGAAGCAGTAATTCAGCTGAGTCTCAGAATGACAAACGCAGAAGGTACTGTCTGGACACTTCTAGGGTAAACTACAGAACAAATGAAGGAAATCACCGATAAACATAGATGTATACACATCTGCTGACATTATCAAGAATTAATCGTCCTGTTTATCTGTTTCTAAAATACGGCTGACGTTGAAATTGTCATCACCTTACAAGATTTGTTCACACACTGTTGTTTCAAATGTTTCCAAATCATGACAAATTGCCAAAGCATGTTACCTTATTAGGATTATAACTTTCGTATTATGTAAATGCACTGGTGAGACTTTACATAATGAGGTAAAAATAATGACGCCACAGTAATCTAGGGTTGACGAATTCAGCTATTTAGCTACTGAGCTACTGAGATGCTACCCTGCTGAAAAATCCAGCTTAAACCAGTGGTTGATGGTTTTAGTTGGTTGACCAGATGGTTGGCTGGTTTTAGCTGGTTGACCAGTCGGGTTTAGAGGGGTTTTGGCCATTTCCAAGCTGGTTTCCAGTTATTTCCAGCCTGGTCTTAGCTGGTCAGGCTGGAAAATGACCAGCTTAAACCAGCTAATCCAGCTTGACCAGCCTGGTTTAAGCTGGACAGAGCTGGTTTTGGCTGGTCAAGCTGGTTTTCAGCTAAAAACCAGTCAACCATCTTAGGCTGGTTTAAGCTGGATTTTTCAGCAGGGTATTCAATTCTTCTCAGGTTTAATAGACTTCCTATGGATGCTCAATCAAACAAAGCATTTTTCTGAAAGTCCAGTCAAAGAATGCCCTAGTCTCCGCTAAATTGGGATAGAAATAAGAAGAAAATGTTACCCTCAAACCCCGTGAGGCTCTGAATCTCACCACTAGGTGGGGATATTTCCAAATGACACCTAAATAACCCTGTTCTAGCCTTTTGCCACACACACATGATTAAATCCAAAACGACAATTTCCTGATTATTCATTTCCCGGACATCCAAGATATTTTATCTCTATTATTTTTGATGAAAAATTTAGGTTTTGGAGGAAACTATTCCCGAATAATTCTACATATAAAAGTGAACAGGGAATAATTTAGACTATTTTAACTGTTGAAAATCAATAATTTTTCTCACATTCTCTCGTCTCTCCCTCATGGTTCCCATTTTTTTATTTGCCCTGAACCAAACAAAAACCTCCTGAGAAGGCTTTTAGGTTCTTTCCAGAACCTTTTTTTCTGCATGTAATATGCAAACTAAAAAATATGCTGGTATAGGCAGGTTTGAAAAAACTCCACATGAACCCAGCCACCCACCACATAATGTTCTTATCCTGCAAAATGTTCAGTCATTTAAAAAAATACTATAGTCATCTTAGTTCTGTAATATGGAGTAATAAAACGGTTTAATTCACAACCTTTAGATGAATAAAAAAAAGAAAGAAAGAAAGAAAGAAAGAAAGAAAGAAAGAAAGAAAGAAAGAAAGAGAGAAAGAAAGAAAGAAAGAAAGAAAGAAAGAAAGAAAGAAAGAAAGAAACTTTAAGTATAAAACTTGGATGGCAAGAGGGCGAATAAACAGAATTAGAATATTTTGGGAGGAACTATTCCTTTAAAATGCAATGAACTTAATATTTCTTAATTGTAATAATATTTATTTATAGAATAAAAATATAGGAAAAAAATTGATTTTCTGTTTTATTATAAAATAAAACTTTCTAAAATACATTCAAGCTTTTGTATGCTCCACCATGTTTTTGGGGCTTACTACAAGTCGAGCTGCAACTCTACCCTAAACAGAGATCAGTCACATTCCAGAACCTTGGGGTCAAAGGCCAAATAAACACCCAGCTTGTACAATGCACATAACACAAGCATGCATTCTCAGACTCATCCTCCTCTTTTCTTTCTCTCTCTTTCTCGTTCTGTCTCATACATGATCAAACAGACATTTTACATCCTGCCCCAAATGACCAAATGCTTTAAAAAAGAAAGAGTTTATATAAACTTATAATGCCAACTCAGTTGGCTGTTGGTTTGGTTGTGCAACCAGGGTTTGTTTTTGTTTTTGTTGGCTAAGAATATGATTTAACAGAAACTGTGGAGAAGGAAGCAGGGGTTGAGCTAGGGCAGCGAATGAAATGTTTTTCTCTTGAGTGTGACCCCTGAATAATTACGTGAGCTGAGAGCCAAGATCTAAATCTCCAAACAAGAGACAGCTGTCTCCTGGATCAACAACAAGATGTACAGCTTTGACTGCTTTTTCATTGTTTGAATGCAAAAAAAAAGAGTAAATTAAAGAAGCTGTACATTCCTCTTCATACAGGAAACAGTGTATGAACCAAATCTCTGGCTGAACCTGCGACCTCGTGAAGCTCACCTGCATTGTTTGATAATTGCACAAAACATTATTATATTTCAAAATGGTGTCTTTCTAACCTTCTGACCTCTTGCTACATACATCAGGGCTGAATTCTAACCTTAGCTTACCTAAGCTTTCGGGTTCTCACTAACAGTAATTGGTACTTTTTAACCATTTTGGTCATAATACATCTCACTACATTTTAAGTACACCAACAGTATTTTTAATGTATTTGAAAGGGTAGCCCGGTGGCTCAATGGTTAGCACTGTCGCCTTACAGCAAGAAGGTCGCTGGTTCAAGTCCCGGCTGAGCAAGTTGGCATTTCTGTGTGGCGTTTGCATGTTCTCACTGTGTTTTCGTGGGTTTTCCCCAATGTCCAAAGACATGCAGTATAGGTGAATTGAATAAATTACATTAGCCAAAGTGTTTGAGTGAGTGTGAATGTGAGAGTGTATGGGTGTTTCCCAGTACTGGGTTGCGGCTGGAAGAACATCCGCTGCGTAAAACATATGCTGAAATAGTTGGCGGTTAATTCTGCTCTGGCAACCCCTGATAAGGGACTAAGCTGGAGGAAAATTAATGAATCAATGTATTTGAAAGTTACAAATATCTTAGAAGGTTTCAGTTGTACTTTAAATAAATTATAGTTCCGTGTGACCTAATGGAATATCTATAAATATTTTGCACATATTTCGAATTCCATTTGGGATCTGTGTGTTTCCCATATAAACTATTATTTCTAACTAACATATTTTTCAAGTAATTTCAATTTTTGAAAGTGCAATACTTGATATTTTATTAAACAATTAACTATGAATTTTGACTCTAAACTCCTGATTGTCTGCTTTAGTCAGTAGATTTATTATTCGGATAAGGGATGTAGAATATAGTCATGTAGAAAATGTACTTAATAAGTAATCACCCAATAAGCAGGGCCAGACGGAATCTGCGGACGTTTTTTGCTATTTCTGCTGAAAATTTTGGTAAAAATCGGCAGATTTCTGCAGAATTATTTTGGGAGTATCATAACTAAAACCTTAATATGTGAAATAAAAAATAAAATCTTTTTAACTTTTGCAAAAAATGCAAATCCAATTAGATTCACTTTATTTGGTAAACAAAGCAAGTCTCTCATAAAAGACAGAAACTATTACTGTACAGACTGCATTGTACATCAAGCAGATGAACATTTTTATATTAGTCAATATTATTACTGTAATTAATTTAAAAACTTAATAAATATAGATTTACACACATTTACTCAAGTAAATAAACAGAAGTAATGATGGGCTAAAAATCTGCGGAAAATCTGTGGAATTCTGCGTGTGCAGATTCCGTGTGGGCCTACCAGTAAGTTAATAATTGGCATACTAATAAGCAACTAGTTAAATGTGAGAATTGTTAACCTATACTGTAAAGATTATCCCAAATTAATACTGACTAACAAATACACTGTACCCAAAAACAAATGTTTAGGTATAAAATATTTACAACTAAGCTTATTTCATTTATTAATTTTCTTTTCGATATATTCATTCTTTCATTTTCTTTTCAGCTTAGTCCCTTTATTAATCTGGGGTCGCCACAGCAGAATGAACCGCCAACTTATCCAGCATTTTACGCAGCAGATGTCCTTCCAGCTGCAACCTATCTCTGGGAAACATCTACACACACTCATTCACACTCATACACTACAGACAATTTAGCCCACGCAATTCACCTGCACTCCATGTCTTTGGACTGTGGGGGAAACCGGAGCACCCGGAGGAAACCCATGCCAACGCAGGGAGTACATGCAAACTCCTCACAGAAACGCTAACTGACCCAGCCGAGGCTTGAACCAGCGACCTTCTTGCTGTGAGGCGACAGCACTACCTACTGCACCACTGCGTCACCTCTTTTTGACTTAGTCCTTTTATTTATCAGGGCTCGCGTCAGCGGAATGAACCGCCAACTTACCCAGCATATGGTTTATGCAGCGGATGCCCTTCCAGCTGCAACCCATCTCTGGGAAACATCCACACACACTCATTCACACTGAAATTTTAACTTATTTATTAATTCATAATTTTACTAGCAACATGGTAGCTCAGTGGTTAGCACTGTTGCCATACAACAAGGTCACTGGTTCAAGTCCCGGCTTGATTAGTTGGCATTTCTGTGTGGAGTTTGCATGCTCTCCCTGTGTTCCTGTGGGTTTCGGGTTTCACTCACGGTCCAAAGACATGTGCTATAGGTGTATGTGTGTGAATGAGTGTGTTTGGATGGTACCCATTACTGGGTTGCAGCTAGAAGGGCATTCGCTGTGTAAAACATATGCTGGATAAGTTGGTAGTTCATTCCACTGTGGCGACCCCTGATGAATAAAGGGACTAAGCCGAAGGAAAATGAATAAATGAATAGTTTTACTAGTATTCTAATTGTTGTCAATAGTTTCACTGTGGCATCTCATTAGGTACAACTTGTTTTTTATCCTTGTACTTGAAATATTTAGATCTTAGTACTTCTGCATACCTCGTCAGTATTTAGATGGATACAGCGAAACATAAATAATATTTATTACAATGTTATTAATATTGTTAACCATTTTTAGTGTAGATGTATGCCAGTTTCTTACTTGCAAAATGTTTAACTGAAGTATAAAGGAATTTATTTCTATAAACATTACAAATGAAAAGACTATAAGATTAAAAAGGCTTACAATTTGGATAATATTTGCCTATATAGCATCTTATAAATACATAATGTACTTGTAAAATCCCCTAGCAATTGAATTAGTTTAAACAATTTATTTACTCTCAACGTTTATATACAACGGTTCTTGTTATTTGCAGTTAAACTTGTTTTATGCTGCATATAGTAAAAAGGTCATACCATGAATTATAAAAGCTTCAGCATTTATCACAAAATAAAAACCTGATATGTAAACAAGTAGAAAAATATAAATGTATTGTAAAGTTTTAATTATTCATCATTACATTATTAATATTGTAGAGTTTATTATATTATATTAATTTAATTATATTAATTTAATTATATTATATTATATTATTTTATATTATATTATATTATATTATATTATATTATATTATATTATATTATATTATATTATATTATATTATATTATATTATATTATATTATATTAATCTCCTGAGCTTGTCTAGTCACTAAATGCTCTCTCCTGCTATGTATTCACTGGTCTGGCGTCCTGTAGGCATATTTGCGGTCCTTTGAAGCAGCCCGAGGTCACTGATCTCTCAGGAGCAAAACACCACATTCTTTTTTGTGTGCCCAGCAGATCTGCTCTTTGACTTATTTGCCCATATATGGCAGAAGAAACCATGGCAACCGTGGGCTTGAATAGCTGTGTCAAATCCCTCCGCACCCCCTCTCACATGAACACACACACACACGCGCTCGCTCACAGGCACGCGGCGCGCGCACTCTACTGGACACTGGCTCGCGCTCTCTTGTCCTCCTCAAGCCCTCGCGACTCTGCTACTTCCAAAAACAGGTAAGGATACGGAAACGTTCCCGGGGTTTCGACGCTGTTAACAGAACGCTAAAGTCTCGTTCGCGGCGTCAAAGGTGAGTGTAAATGATTAGAGTGTTCGCCGAAGTCAGGAGTGAGGTATGTCGCTAAAGCTATGGCTCCACCCCTCCCCCTGCATGAAGACCGCTGGAGGTTAGGCCGCATGTCTGTTACTGGCTCTCATAAAAACACATGAGACGGCCATTCAGGACCAGATCACGGAGAAATCATTAACGAGAGCTTACGACGTGGTTTCATGGCTTTCGTTTTCGGTTTAGTCGTTTTAATCGCCGCCGCGGTAACTGTTGGAGGGACTCAAAAAGTCTGTCCTCATTTCACAACAAACAGGCGCAGTGAAGCACTTCCTTGAAAAATCAGTATGCTGGAGGAAGACACCGCTTTTGATGCTCAGATGCTCTGATTAGTGTGTATGATTGTTTTTTTTTATGTATTTATGTTTTTTTAAATATTAGTTTATCTTGTGCAGTTGTTTAATTGTTGTTCTTTATTAATGGGAATGGCAAGATATTTAGAAAGGTTAGACATTTTAGGGAATTCTTAAATAATTTACTCTGGTGACTAACACAGGAAAATTATCTTTAAAAAGTTAATCATATAAATATTTAGTGTATTAATTAAACATGCATGCTTACAGAATGTAGAGGAAAATTTAATTAAAGATCTAATTCAAGATTTACATAATCCTGGAAAAGGAAATTTATTTAGGTGAGTCATGTGACCAATGTTTTTTTAGCAGATCTGTAACTTATTATGGTATGTAATTTGAGTACTATTTTGTAATAAAGTAAATACAAGCCTGAAAGGTCATAGTGTAAAACCCTGAAGTTTGGCTATTGGTTGATATTAGTAACTAACAGTTAATTGGTTTTAAAGGGATAGTTCAAGGAACATTTAATTCGTTTTATATATATATATATATATATACACCCTCAGGCTATTCAGTACACAGTATTTTTTTGAGCAGAAACCGTCATCCTTGCTCATTCGTAAAATGTAAGCTTGCACTTTGAAAGCAAAAAAAAAAACAAAATTAGTACACACAGTGTTTATCAAAATTTTATTTTACTAGCTTAATACTTTTTTCAATTGTGCTTCCTTACCATGTAACCTGTATAAATAAGTTAAATAACATTACATTTGTGCACGCAACCTCAGTCTGGAAGGTACAAATGTCTTATAAATATGTTATTAAGCAACTGTTGTGAATGCATTTAGGACTAAGTGCAAAGGCTCTGAGTTGAAGGTGATAATGTTGAAAATAATGTTAATTTTCTCAAACAGTCCTGTTTTTTTTTTTTGCTTAAGATACTAGTTGACTTTCTATGATATGTCAGCAATCCCAGTTTGAGCAAAAATTCTTTCTTGACGTTCAAGTAAAGAGTAAAGTCATCTTCATCTTGGATGACCTGAAGATCAGAGAATTAACAGCATGTTTTCAGGTGAATGTTGCATTAAAGATCATCTTTTATCTTTTTTTTTTTTTTTTAACAGGTCCTTATTTGGAAACAAAATTCCAAACTCTCGGTGTGACTAAAGAAGCAGATCCAAAGAATGAATATGATCACTCAAGGAGGCAAAGCAGAGTGTAGAGCCTGCTGGCTAAAGAAAAAAGTTAACTGACACACACACACACACACACACATATACACAAGTGACTCAGGACTCGTGTCTGAGCCTAAATGTGTCAGACGAAGCCGTGGACAATTACCAGATCCAGAGGCCTTCATATCTTCTCATTTTAGAACTCGCAGCTGTCAAAAAAAGGGGTCAAGTGAAACTGTCTGTGCCGACAGTACGTTTGGGAGTATCATTCTTCCTCGGTTGTGCTGAGAACTAAGCGATGGCCATGGTGAGAGGGGGGTGGGGAGATCCCAACGGGGAGACTAATGGACTTGGTGACAAGGGTTACCTGAGGGGAGATGAAGATGACGGGTCACCGCAAGGAGGCGGCAGCGACATGGAGGCCGGAGAGGATGATAAAGGATGTGTGGTGGACTGTGTGGTCTGCGGCGACAAGTCCAGCGGGAAACATTATGGTGTGTTCACCTGTGAGGGCTGCAAGAGCTTCTTCAAACGAAGTGTCCGACGAAACCTTAACTACACCTGCAGGTAATGCACAGAACTGAAGCAGTGATTATTAATGCAGTAGCTGTACATGTTAACAAAGCTGTTTTGGTGCCTTTCAGATCAAACCGAGACTGCCAAATTGACCAGCATCATCGCAACCAGTGTCAATACTGCCGTTTAAAGAAGTGTTTCCGAGTGGGAATGCGTAAAGAAGGTAATTGTTTGATGCACACAAACTGCTCCACTGATTTGTCACCATAATATAGGATGTATAGTAAACAAAGAGGCTATATCACTTGTGTATGGATTTAGACAATATTTTCAAGCATATGTTACCAAAATCCTGTGGTTGGCAATTTTTTTGTTTTTTTTTACTTAATGTTTTTTAAGTGTCTCAAACTTCTTTTCTTTGAAAACAAATTAAATTAAAAATGACATAAAATTAATTAAAATATTATTAAATGTGAAAATATTTTGTTTTAAAATATATTTTAAATAATAGTTTGTCTAAAATAATTGTCTATTGGTCAGTGTTCTATTGGTCACAACTCAAAGACTTTTCCCAATCCCATCCTCCTCTCTTTCCCACTTCACTTCATGTCAGTATTAAGCATTGGAGGATAACCGCTTTCAAGGTATACCTCGGTTTGGAAAAGTCAAGGTTTTAAAACCGCCAAAATTTTCTGTATTACCGTTCCTAAGGTATTTGTAAGATTTTTTATTTACTTTTTTTTTTAAGACAACAGCATCTTCAGCAGAAAAAATATCTAAACATGCTATTTTAAATTGTAAAGAAATCAGTGCTTTTAAAAATAATGAAGACAGCAGAAGTCAATGTTTAATTTGAATTATTTAGCCTGACATGTTTACTGCTGCAAACTATTATAAATCTTTTAAAAAATTAAATATATTGTTTTCAAAGGGGAAAAAAGTTAAGTTTTTTTCCCAGACATTTAAAAATAACATATTTTAGAGCAGTAATCACAATACCGTGAAACCGTGAAATTTTTATCCAAGGTTATCATATCGTCAGAATCTTATATCGGCCCATGCCTAGTCAGTATACAGCTTATTATAATAAAAGCAAAAAGACAACAAAATCCTTAAATTATAATTTTAAAAATATATGTTTTTATTGGGAATAATAAATATCATATTTAGCTGTTCGGTAAACATTTTTTAGAAATTATGTGTTTTGAGTATAGTTTATGATAAATAGTAATTAAAAGCATGAAAAATCAAAAGGTGTGGATTGTGGAAACAACTGTGGTTGATAATTGATTGACTTTAATATGTAAATTACAATGAATTGGTTTTAATGGGATATTTCACACAAGATGAAAATTTGCTGTTAATTTACACAGTCATTCAGATGACTTATTAATAATAGGCTTGTAGGATTGCATAATTATACAATACAGCACTTCAGAGTCACACTGCTAGCAATCTAAGAATTATGTAAATTTGGCAAGCTGAAAGCATTCTGTACTGTACAGGAGACACAACAACGAGGAGATTGATTGACAATGGTCTACAGCCAATCTAGAGCCAGTCAAGACACAGAACACAATGCACTAATCAGGACGCAGAACACAATGTGACTGTGGAAAAAAAGTATGTCAAATTACACGAAAAAAATTGACAAAACTGATTCTGCGAAAAGTGAATCGCGTTATAGCGAGGGATCTCTGTGTATAATAATTGACCAGAAGCAAACAGCACACCCAAGATGGTAATGCAACCATGATTCAGAAAGAAAACCTGACTTCAGTAGCCACATCTCCAGACCTTGTTTAGATCTTTAATTTCAAGCTGAAGGAGAGAGAGCGAGATGAAGTGTGTGTGAATTGCCAAGAGTCTGTCAGTGTTCATCTCTATTATTTGCAGAAGTGTTAAATTTGTGTAACCTAGACTGTGTAGCTTTTTTTAGGTTCAAACTTTTTTTTAAGTCATGGTTCAGTGCTGGCAGATAATTTCTGTATGCATATATGTGAGTGCATGACATGACAGCTATTTGTGTGTGCTTTTGTATGGGAGATAAATATAAGCAAATGGGTTGTTTTGCTGTTATAACTGTCAAATTCCCAAACTGTGTGTATATGGGAACATTTGGAGAGTATGACAAGCATACTTTACTAATTAACAATCTGATTGCCATCTGCTTCAGTTCAAGTCACATTCAGTAGTGTAAAATAAGTGTCATATGTTTCATTTGCTAAGGCATTTCTTATTTAAAATGTAACTATAATTATGCAAATGCACTTGATTTGTCATTGAATATATGTATCCATAATATTTAAATTAAATATAACAAAACTTTGTGTAGTATAATGTATATGTACAGGGGTTGGACAATGACATTGACATCTGTCATTCCTAAGATGAATTAATGCTGTATTGGCCGCAAAAAAGGTTTTAAACCAATGGTCTCAAACTCAATTCCTGGTGGGCTTCAGTTCTGTATAGTTCAGCTCCAACCACTTCCAATTAATGCCTGCTTAATAGTCTCTATAAAGCTGCTGTCACACTAGAGTTTGAGCTTGCGAAATACTCTGGTACGGCACTGCAAAAAGGAGCGGGATAAAACAAGATGATTAAACATTTAAAAAAGTGAGCGATTGGTCCATATTTAAAATTTCTGCTCAGAGAGGTCATGTTTTGAACATCGATTGGTCTCACGCAGTTAAGTGATGTGATTTCGCAGGTCAGAGTTCATCAAGCTTGAGCTTTGCAACACAGCGAACTATGAAGCTTGTTGCACGAGCTTGCGTTTCCGGTCTGACGCATTCACATGCGTATGAATAGAAGTCTATGGGGAGAAAAGTCCAGTGTGACCGCAGCTTTAGTCTTGAATTGAACACCTTGATGATTTGCATCAGCTGTGTTTGATTAAGATGGAGCAAAAATGTGCCGAGCTGCAGCCCTCCAGGAATCGAGTTTGAGACCTATGCCACCATACTAATGAATTATTGTGGTCTGAAACCAGGCATTTCAGTTTCATTGTCCAACCCCTGTATGTATATTTATACACATGCACATGTGTTTTAATGCATCACAGATCTTATGGTTCGGATAAAATTGCCCTTTTTGAGTCACGGATCGGACCATTTTTCAGATCAGCCAAAAAGGGGAGGACACAAGTGCAAAAGAAACTTATGGTTTTAACAAACATTACTTAAAACCTGTAGTTTTAATAAAAATAAAATCAAGAAATAACCAGCTAAATAAAAATGGTAAAATATTCAATACAGTGGACAATGATATTTTCTACTTTTCCTGATACTCCTAAATGTATAAATCTAACATAATGAATTAAAAAATGAATTAAGTTGTTATTGATTAATGATAATTAATCTTTTCACAAATGTCATGCTACAAAATTAAGAATACAGAACATTAAGAATCCATGTAGTCTTATTAAAAAACATCCTTCTTAGGCACAGGCACTTTGAATAATTTGCTCACAGATTAGATATACCTTTATTAATCCCACTGTGGGGAAATTTCTCTCTTACAACAGCAAGAAAAATGAGGCTAAAATATAAAAGAATAGGTTACTAGATTCAATAAATCTTGCAAACTTACAAAGCAGAGTACTAAAGGAAACCATTTTACATCTGATAGAGTGAAGAGAGTCTAAGATCAGTATTTTATTTTAAGCCGACCCAGATGGTGTTTGTTTACCACAATTGCCAGAGCACATGATGAAACATGCATCAAAGCCTGATGACCTATATATCTTATCTCTTCAACAGTTTTGCTTTTAAAAGTGATAATTTCATTTTTCATATTTATCTAGTGTTTTCCTTTTGTTTTCATCATTTGTATCCAAAAGCTTGCATAATAAAAGCTTGGGATATTTCCAAGCCCTCTTGACTCTCCACCAGATGTTGCATGAACGCATAAGAAACTCATCCCTCAAGCTCTTCATCTCCATCACGACTCCCTTCTCTCCTCTTCTTCTCCCCTTTAGCAGTTCAGCGTGGACGGATCCCACCTTCACATTCAAGCCTGAGCCCGTCCACGACTCCAGTAGGCGGTAATGCCGGCGGTGGTGTGAGCGAGTTCTACAATGGACAGCCGGTGTCCGAGCTCATATCCCAGCTCCTGCGGGCAGAGCCTTACCCTAACAGCCGCTACAGCCACCAGTACAACCAGCAGATGCAAGGCGGTGGCGGCGGTGGATCCGGCATGGGCATCGACAGCATCTGTGAGCTCGCTGCCAGACTCCTGTTTAGCATCATCGAATGGGCCAGAAACATTCCATACTTCCCAGAATTACCGGTGTCGGAGCAGGTGGCCTTGCTGCGGCTCAGCTGGAGCGAACTGTTTATTCTGAACGCAGCTCAATCTGCCCTGCCGCTGCACATGGCCCCGCTGCTCGCTGCCGCAGGCTTCCACTCCTCACCCATGTCCGCGGAGAGGGTGGTGTCCTTCATGGACCAGGTGCGCGTCTTTCAGGACCAGGTGGAGAAGCTGACGCGTCTGCAGGTGGATTCGGCAGAGTACAGCTGTCTCAAGGCCATAGCGCTCTTCTCGCCAGGTAAACTGCATTTATTCAGGTGAAAGGTGATGCAAGGTGTAATGGCTCGTTTCCACTGAGTGGTACAGTACGGTTCGGGTCGGTACGGGTCACCTTTATCAGGCTTGCGTTTCCACTACAAAGGGTACCCTTTTGGTGGGCGTGGTGTACTACAGAGAGTTTCAGTCGACGTCATTTTCGCTCGAATAAATGTCTACAGTAAAGCTTTACAGGTCGTTTACATTATATGAGAAGCTCTTCTAACAAAACAGATGCTTTAAACATATTAATACTTGTTTATAAATGTTTATTACTAACATTTCTACGAACATGATTTGATTATAACTGCAGATCAATGACAGTGTTACAGCCTACTGTAACGTCTGCAATTATATAAAATAAATAAATAAATGCAACATATATGAACACATACAGACCCTTACAGTCTCCGATATATTACCAATTACAGAAAAACTACACACAGCATACATTTAGTCCTTATTTGAGTTCAAAAACAACACGCAACATATACAGTGGCCCACGGTCAGAGCTAACCTCTTATCTGTATCTTTATTCTTCACCAGCACATGTAGCCTCTGTTAGAGAGTAATTCTGTCATTCCGAGTTCATAATAGTCCAAAAGGTGATGATAATCGTGGCAGTTTGTTCATGATTTGTTCATGGCAGATTGTTCAGGTTGCTGAAACTATTTGCCACTGTGTTTTGTTGGGCTTCTCCTATTTTCCGCGCTTCACTCTCGCGTTTGTCCTTTTCTTTCTGAATGGATCAGATGTCGAAGACGCTTCATTAATCACACACACACATTATTGTCATCAGCTCAAGAAGTTCGTTATATCAAATCTAGACGCGATCGCGCTTTTAGACGGCCTCGTAAAACAACAACAGGACATGGCAAATTCTTGGCTTTGTGGCTGTTCATCAAGAAAACGACAAGGTTTGTTTTGAGCCCGGGTCATCCATGTATCGTTATTATATGCATATAGTTGTCTCGGCTGTGTATTTAAAAACATGGCGGCTCCATTGTTTTGATTCTAGCTAGCTCCACGAGATTGTGACGTATCTCTGTAAACCAATCAGCGTTCAGCTGTGCGTGTAGCTCCACCTTTTGGTACCCTTTCTCGTCTTTGGTACCCTTTCGAAAGGGTGCTGAAAAAGTGGTATGGTATGGTACGGTTCGGTTCGGTATGCTTTTGACAGTGGAAATGGCCATAAAAGCGTACCGAACCGAACCATACTGTACCACTCGTACCGTACCTTTATGACCCGGAAACGGGTCATAAATGATCCAAATGGTGGAGAGTAAAATTATGTTTTGTGCTGGGAGTTAGAGTAGTGCTAGCTCCTCCTACTGGATAAAAGATAAATATTTTTTTCTTAATATACAGTTTTTATAGGACCAAAAACCTTTTTTGAGTATGTGGCCTGTTTAGGCTGCCTATTTTTAGTCTGGTATATTCTGTCCTGCAACATGGTGCTTTCAATTTGAGGTGATAACTGTTGGCTTCAAACCTCTAAATGTTTGTGCCTTTTTATTAAGAATTGAAATGTAGCCGTTAAATATGTTAATATCATTAACTAATAATTTAAATAGTTAAAATAAAAAAAAATAATACAGTGAGTATTTGTGGATCAAAACTGTTTTTTCAAAACTATCCTAAGACAAGAATGGGTGTTGTTAAATAGATTTAGGACAACTTTGATGAAAAATTTTGATCCACTTCAAGTATACATTGTTTACATTAAATGATGTTTTAGAATTCATTCGCTCATTTAATGTACAAATTTTTTTTAATGTACAAAATTCCAATAATTTCCTCTTATTATACGAATACAATAGGTCACACTTTACAATATGCTTTTATTATTGTTAAAATATTTACTAACACTACCTAAGAACAGACAATATTTCTACATTTATTAATCATAGTTCAACATTTAATAATGCATTATTAAAATCTAACGTGGTGCTTGTTAACATAAATAACTGTTAGTTAACAAGAAGTAGGGATGCACCAATACCAGTATCGGTTTGATACTTGGTTAAAATACTCGTACTCGTATTGGACATGAAAGGCCGATACCACGCACAGATACCACTCAACAGTAATTCACTACATGGATGTTATTTGTTGTCCTACTTGACTTCAATGTCTTAATGTCTTAATTAGCCTAATGTATTATATATTAATATCTTAGTCCTTATAAACAATCCGTTTATAAAATACATTATTAACGAATCAATAGGCTACTGAAAAATAAACCGAATATGAAATATGATCCTTGCATAATGATCACAGCTAAACAATCTAGCACTCAATTTATATATAAACTATAAATAAAAAAAAGAAATACATTTTAAGTAATAAAACATTATGTAAAAAATCGAAAGACTACAGGCTAAAAGCGCCTTGTCAGAGTTTAAACATCACTGCGGTCACTGCACGCGTGTCACTTTACAGCTTCTGTAAAGATCAGACAGCCTATACGGATCACACAATTTCAATAAACACCATGTAAATGTATAAATATTTTGTTAAGTGGTGTTAATGGAATATTTATAACAATATGATCTTGTTTTTGGTAATATCGATGCCGGCTTTCAGCTCCCACGCGCACTTTCTCTCTCTCACCAGCGGCAGTTGACACGAACTGCGGCGCTATACACACTACACAGCAGCATACAGTACAAGTGCTGAACTCCACGAGACCAGTTTTATTAGTTGCCGATTTGCGTGTTGTTCCTTTTTTAAAATGCCTTTTATTTTTAAAATCTCTCAAGTTAATATTGGCTATCGGGTAACATAATCTACCTCAGAGATATTGGAGTTCAATAACGCGGTGTGCAGTATGACTATTAACCCGTACTCTGTAAGTTTACACAGTCATTGGTTTACACACTGCATACACAGGCAGGCCTACAGCTCAGGTGTGTTATGAATTGCATGTTTTAAATGACAGCGAGACATGCTACATTTTGTTTTTATTGTAAAGTATACATTATAACACAGTTATATATACATTATATACACAGTAAATTAATATTTTTGAATGGCTTGCCTATTGGCAGCGTATAACCGTTAAGCTTAAATAGGCTAAGCATATTTTTATTCATATTAAAAGAAATTAATACAAACTAGACACCCTTAGATTTTTTTTAGTTTTAGTATATTTTTTAATCAAACGAAAAATGCAATGAATTGTTGATTTTGGTTTTCATTTTATTAGAAATAATATAATTATTAGGCTACACAAATTGTACATATCATTGGCTTTGATTGAATGCCAAAATATTGCCAGACAGACGAAGCAACTTTCGGTTTTGGAAGAGAGCGACATTAGTGATAAAAGATGCACACAGGATACACTCTTGTAGGCCTATTCATTATTGGTTTTTTAACATTAAGCGCATAATAATCAAGTGCAAAAAAGAACAGCTGAACTTCGGAAAAAGTGATCACTGCGGTTGCCGCAACGGTTGCTTTGTTTCTCTGCAGTTTGCTTGTCAATGGCGCAGCATTGCTTAATCACCTATATTTAATTAAAAATATTTTTTTTATTAGTAAACATTGTGAGATGATGGTCACGTGATTTTTAAAATGAGAGTATGCATTTCGTATTTATGGCTATTAATCTTATCTACCCGCGACCCACTCATAGTTGAACATCTAGTACTTTTTGATTACCTGACCCGCAGATCAAAGGCAGGTGAATATGAAAGAATCGTGCATAACAGGGTTTTATGCGTCCCCAATATGCAATGAGAGTGACTCCATGAGGTAATGTACACTGCACACACTTTGTGTAATGTGTGAAGTTGTAAGCGCAAGGATAACTCTTTCTTTAAATGTCCATGCTTAATTGTTAATAGATAAGGTCTGGATTTGCAGGGTTATCAACAATGTGTATATTTTTGGCTTGGAGCAACCTCCTGTTAAAGATTTTTGTGTTCATCCTTGCCACAGGCAAAAAAACGAACAAATAAACTTAATTGAAACCAAATCTATGAAGTATTGGTACTCGGTATCAGCGAGTACACAAATTAAAATACTCGTATCGGTTTGTAAAAAAAGTGGTATCGGTGCATCCCTAACAAGAAGTATTAATGAAAGACTTTGTTTTCATTAACTGACATTAAGAAAGATAAATAAACACTGTAATAAATGTATTGTTCAGTGTTTGTTCATGTTAGTAAATGCATTAACTAACATTATTGTAGCTTTATTGTAAAGAGTTAGAAGCTATAATTAGAATGTAATATAAAATTAAGCATTTTATTACTACAGATGGTATATGCTACTGTAAATTATGCTTTAATGTTTATGCATTCAGTTTTTTTTTTTACATATTTTAACTGTAACATTTAATGGTTGTAATAATAAGCATGAAATTCATGCAATCATAGAACCTATACAGTTTGACAAAAGTTTAACAAAATGTATATATTTGGGCCCTGTGAATTCTGTTTGATTTCTTCCTCAAAAGTATTTTTTAACCCTTTAACTGCCTGCTCTAACAAATGGTTGACCATATTTTGACTGTTTTAAATAATAGTTTACACTACACAGGTTTACTAAAAAATCAAACAAACATAATTTTGTTGCACTACTACACTTGATTTAGGTTTTTTAGTAAAAAAAAAACAAAACAAGAAAACATGTTAAATGAGAATCTGAAATATTTTATGACATCAACAAAATAAAGATGATTTGAATTCAATTTCGAATAATTTTTTAAATAAATTGGTGTTACACTTCATATTTTCAGATTTTTCATAGATAATGTATCCTGGTACTTTTACCATAAACCGACATATCAACCATTTGATAGAGGCGCATGAAGATATATTAAACAAATATTATTCCCACCCCTACCCCTCTAAACAAGTTAAAATTCCATTTATCTAAGAGAGAAAAGAAGAAAAAAAGATTTGAATATGAAATGAATAAATCAATTACAAAATAAAATAAAAAAAATTAATTAATAAAAAATGTTAAAAACCTGTACAGAATACACCTTAATAACCCAATATTACAAACATTAATCCTCTGGTATCTATAGAAAGTATTTAATTACATTTGCTTTGCAATTGAAAGGCCCTAAGATTTAGATTGACAGTTTGTAGAGATACTCACATGCTTAGAAAAGAAAATTCTAAATGGGTCTCATGTTTCAGAAAAAGCCCTAGTATTGCTGTTTATTGTTCCTAGTATTGCTGCTTATTGTCCAACTTACATTTTAAAAGCAATCTAACCAATTGAATTCATAAAACATTAACAGCTTGTTGCTTTAAATTTTTACAATAATATGACATTATGAAATATTCTCCTTTTTATTATTGGTTAATAATCAACAAAGCCTAAAAAACATGTTTAATATTTAAATTTGTAATCAAATCAAAATGATTATTATTTCTTTGAAAGTACATTCTGCTGTACAGTAGTAATATTGTGGTTTAAATTCTGAGTCAAACTTACTCTTATTTTATAAAGTTGTCATGAAAACATTAGAGTTTCTGTGTGTACATAAAATGACAGTAGGTTTTCAGTAATTCTGTGTAATGTTACATTAAGAAAATTGTGATCTCTATACTCTATATTAAGCAAACTATATATATATATATAGTTTGCTTAATATAGAGTATAGAGATCACAATTTTCTTAATGTAACATTACACAGAATTAC